>OZ009931.1:1980485-2359781 GCA_963932035.1 Caenorhabditis wallacei
TTTGTTTGAATGGTGCCGATCACTTTTTCATAAAACTTTTCAAGAATAAAAAGATAATTGGTTCAATAAAATCCCACGCCTACTCTTTAATATGTGCTTTGAATTTTAGAAAGTCTGAAACCAAATGAGCACTTTTTTCAACTAATCGGACGTCAGAATATTATAATTTCAACAAAAAAAGAATATTATTTGAACTTTATTGCAAGAAAAACTTTGAACTACAGTAAAACTCTAATTGAATTGCATGCATTTCTATTGTCCATACTTATCTTCTATGAAATCAAATAATCATCAGATAAAAAATGTACCATCTTCACATTGAAACAAAGAAATCTCCACATTAAGGTACCATATTTGATAGATAAACAATAAAATCTCTATTTTTTTTTTGACATCTCCACATTCCCATCAAAAAGGGGCGGAGTTTAGACTTACTGACAAGGGGCGGAGCCATAAAGTATGACTCCGCCCCCTTTCGAATGGTATATAAGAGTACTGTAGATAGTCTCATAATCATTCATTTTCGTTTTTCTTCTTCTTTTTCTTTTTTCTTTTCTTTCTTCACTTTGTTTTCTTCTCTTATTTTCTTTTCATGGGTTTAATCTTCCCTTATTTCAGCTTCCAGTTGATACAATGGAAGTCGGTTAGCTGAAAGCGGACATTGGAAGGCACAAATCGGAGAGCGAAAGGCACAAATCGGAGAGCGAAAGGTCTGGACATCAGAAGATGGAAGTCGGAAGCTAGAAATCGGAAGCTGGACATCAGAAGATGGAAGTCGGAAGATGGAAGTCGGAAGCTAGAAATCGGAAGCTGGACATCAGAAGATGGAAGTCGGAAGATGGAAGTCGGAAGATGGAAGTCGGAAGATGGAAGTCGGAAGATGGAAATCGGAAGGTGGATGTCGGAAGGTGGAAGTCGGAAGATGGATGTCGGAAGGTGGAAGTCGGAAGATGGAAGTCGGAAGATGGACATCAGAAGATGGAAGTCGGAAGCTGGAAATCGGAATCTGGACATCAGAAGATGGAAATCGGAAATTGGAAATAAGAAGTCCGTTTTCCGCCTTCCGTTTTCCATTTTCCGCATCCCGAATTCCGATTGGAAGCTGAAATAAAGAAATAAAATAAGGGAAGATTGAATTCCATCTTCCAACTTCCATCTTCCAACTTCCAACTTCCACCTTCCAAATTCCATATTCCGAGTTCCATCTTCCGAGTTCCATCTTCCGAGTTCCATCTTCCGAGTTCCATCTTCCGAGTTCTATTTTCCGAGTTCCATTTTCCGAGTTCCATCTTCCGACTTCCATCTTCCGAGTTCCATTTTCCGAGTTCCATTTTCCGAGTTCCATTTTCCGAGTTCCATCTTCCGAGTTCCATCTTCCGAGTTCCATTTTCCGAGTTCCATCTTCCGAGTTCCATCTTCCGAGTTCCATCTTCCGAGTTCCATTTTCCGAGTTCCATTTTCCGAGTTCCATCTCCCGAGTTCCATTTTCCGAATTCCACCTTCCGACTTCCACCTTCCGACATCCATCTTCCGAGTTCCATTTTCCGAGTTCCATTTTCCGAATTCCCCCTTCCGACTTCCATCTTCCAAATTCCATAATCGGACTTCCATCTTCCGAGTTCCATTTCCGAGTTCCATTTTCCGAGTTCTATCTTCCGAGTTCCATTTTTCGAGTTCCATCTTCCGAGTTCCATCTTCCGAGTTCCATTTTCCGAGTTCCATCTTCCGAGTTCCATCTTCCGAGTTCCATCTTCCGAGTTCCATCTTCCGAGTTCCATCTTCCGAGTTCCATCTTCCGAGTTCCATCTTCCGAGTTCCATCTTCCGAGTTCCATCTTCCGAGTTCCATCTTCCGAGTTCCATCTTCCGAGTTCCATCTTCCGAGTTCCATCTTCCGAGTTCCATCTTCCGAGTTCCATTTTTCGAGTTCCATCTTCCGACTTCCATCTTCCGAGTTCCATTTTCCGAGTTCCAGTTTCCGAGTTCCATCTTCCGAGTTCCATCTTCCGAGTTCCATCTTCCGAGTTCCATCTTCCGAATTCCCCCTTCCGACTTCCATCTTCCAACTTCCATCTTCCGAGTTCCATCTTCCGACTTCCACCTTCCAAATTCCATATTCCGAGTTCCATCTTCCGAGTTCCATCTTCCATCTTCCAACTTCCAACTTCAACCACCCGACTTCCGACTCGCACCTTCCGACTTCCAACTTCCGACTCGCACCTTCCCACTTCCATCTTCCGACTTCCAACTTCCGACTACTAACTTCCAACTTCCACCACCCGACTTCCGACTCGCACCTTCCGACTTCCATCTTCCGAGTTCCATCTTCCGAGTTCCATTTTCCGAGTTCCATCTTCCGAGTTCCATCTTCCGAGTTCCATTTTCCGAATTCCACCTTCCGACTTCCACCTTCCGACATCCATCTTCCGAGTTCCATTATCCGAGTTCCATTTTCCGAATTCCCCCTTCCGACTTCCATCTTCCAAATTCCATAATCGGACTTCCATCTTCCGAGTTCCATTTCCGAGTTCCATTTTCCGAGTTCCATCTTCCGAGTTCCATCTTCCGAGTTCCATCTTCCGAGTTCTATTTTCCGAGTTCCATTTTCCGAGTTCCATTTTCCGAGTTCCATCTTCCGACTTCCATCTTCCGAGTTCCATTTTCCGAGTTCCATTTTCCGAGTTCCATTTTCCGACTTCCACCTTCCAAATTCCATAATCGGACTTCCATCTTCCGACTTCCAACTTCCATCTTCCAACTTCCAACTTCAACCACCCGACTTCCGACTCGCACCTTCCGACTTCCATCTTCCGACTCGCACCTTCCGACTTCCATATTCCGAGTTCCATCTTCCGACTTCCAACTTCCGACTACTAACTTCCAACTTCCACCACCCGACTTCCGACTCGCACCTTCCGACTTCCATCTTCCGAGTTCCATCTTCCGAGTTCCATTTTCCGAGTTCCATTTTCCGAGTTCCATCTTCCGAGTTCCATCTTCCGAGTTCCATTTTCCGAATTCCACCTTCCGACTTCCACCTTCCGACATCCATCTTCCGAGTTCCATTTTCCGAGTTCCATTTTCCGAATTCCCCCTTCCGACTTCCATCTTCCAAATTCCATAATCGGACTTCCATTTTCCGAGTTCCATCTTCCGAGTTCCATTTTTCGAGTTCCATCTTCCGAGTTCTATTTTCCGAGTTCCATCTTCCGAGTTCCATCTTCCGAATTCCCCCTTCCGAGTTCCATCTTCCGAGTTCCATCTTCCGAGTTCCATCTCCCGAGTTCCCCCTTCCGACTTCCATTTTCCGAGTTCCATCTTCCGACTTCCATCTTCCGACTTCCATCTTCCGAGTTCCATTTTCCGAGTTCCATTTTCCGAGTTCCATTTTCCGAGTTCCATTTTCCGAGTTCCATTTTCCGAGTTCCATTTTCCGAGTTCCATTTTCCGAGTTCCATTTTCCGAGTTCCATTTTCCGAGTTCCATCTTCCGACTTCCATCTTCCGACTTCCATCTTCCGACTTCCATCTTCCGAGTTCCATTTTCCGAGTTCCATCTTCCGAGTTCCATCTTCCGAGTTCCATCTTCCGAGTTCCATTTTCCGAGTTCCATTTTCCGAGTTCCATCTCCCGAGTTCCATCTTCCGAGTTCCATCTCCCGAGTTCCATCTTCCGAGTTCCATCTCCCGAGTTCCCCCTTCCGACTTCCATTTTCCGAGTTCCATCTTCCGAGTTCCATTTTCCGAGTTCCATCTCCCGAGTTCCATCTTCCGAGTTCCATCTCCCGAGTTCCCCCTTCCGACTTCCATTTTCCGAGTTCCACCTTCCGAGTTCCATTTTCCGAGTTCCATTTTCCGAGTTCCATCTTCCGAGTTCCATTTTCCGAGTTCCATTTTCCGAGTTCCATTTTCCGAGTTCCATTTTCCGAGTTCCATTTTCCGAGTTCCATTTTCCGAGTTCCATTTTCCGAGTTCCATTTTCCGAGTTCCATTTTCCGAGTTCCATCTTCCGAGTTCCATCTTCCACCTTCCGACTTCCAGCTGAAATAAGGGAAGATTAAACCCATGAAAAGAAAATAAGAGAAGAAACAAACGAAAAAAGAAAAAAAAGAAGAAAAACGAAAATGAATTATTATGAGACTATCTACAGTATTCTTATATACCATTCGAAAGGGGGCGAAGTCATACTGTATGGCTCCGCCCCTTGTCAGTAAGTCTAAGCCCCGCCCCTTTTTGATGGGAATGTGGAGATGTCATGAAGAATAATTGAGATTTTATCGTTTATCTATCAAATTTGGTACCTCAATGTGAAGATTCCTTTGTTTTGATGTGAAGATGTTACATTTTTTATCTGATGATTATTTGATTTCATGGAAGATAAGAATGGAAAATAGAATTGCATGCTATTGAATTAGAGACTTTACAGTAGGTCAAAGTTTTGAAATGTAAATTAATAATATTTGTTTTTGTTGAAATTATGTTTTTGTTGAAAATATACTTGAAAAATGATCATTTAGCTGTTTATAAGTGGAAATATATGCCTCAGCTGTTTCGCAAAATCTGTATAAATTGGATACTTGTGCTTAATTCTCCTTTTTAATATTGGAATTTGTTTGGTATATTATAACTTCATATTAAAAATCGAATATTATTTGAACTTTATTGTAAGAAAAACTCAAAGCCACGAAAAAAATTAATTGCGTCCTCCAGTATAATAAGTGTTGTTTGCAATTTGGTTGACCGAATTGCGGATATCAGCAATATCATTATTACTGACACGGGTGTCTTTCTCCAAATCGACCAGTGTTTCTTGAATCAAGTATCTAAACACCTCCATTCCAAAGAAGTCGGCTTCTCTCTAAAAAAAATTTATTTCAGAAAACCAGGAAGTAGTGTAACATTAATTATAGAAATGACACTTTTCTAGTGGTCTTGAAATAATGAAGAGGATATTTTTTAAATGTTCTTTCGTACTATTGAAGTCAAAATCTCTATTCATTTTACATTCGCAGTTTCAGGTAGTCATAAAACACACCCAATTCCAACGATGTAAACACCTTATCATTCGCTTATCAATGCATGGTTAAGAAATAGAAAACCAAATAGCAAATGATACTTCAAAACTAAAACACTCACCTTAAGCTGCGCCAAAAGGTCTTTATCTTTTGGCAGGACAGTGTTCTTGCCGTCTCTCATGAATTGCAGAACGAATGCAAACAAACGGCCGTCGCGGTTGACAAATATGGCTCCTGACTCATCTCTCTGAAATTATTTTGGGAATTTGAATGGCGGTTTTTTAGATTGGGTTGTGAAATATGGTAAGAAGAAATGGTGAATCACTGTTTGATAAGTTGAATTTGGAAATTAAAAAAACAATTATTTTTGAATTAAAAATGGGTTTTCATGACTAAATTACATTTTTTCTTTACTTACAATAGTCCTTTGAGCAAGAAGAACAATCTTCCCAGTAGTCCTATCAATTCTGACAAAGTTCAAGAAATATGAGGATTTCGACTGCGCAAGGGTGTCGTAAAGAGTCGTATATCTGAACCCTAAACTCATTAGCACATATCTCCTTTAAAAACGCACCTAGTACCTCCTGCATTGATATGTACCAAGTCTCTTGCATGGTGTGCTGTCACTTCTTCCTAAATTTTATTATCAATTTTAATTTTTCTAAATTTCTATAAAATAAACTCACTTTTTTATAATCCGCATATTCTGCGGTGTGCATATCCACTCCATTTGAGTGCAGAGATGCTCTAGCCAACATTTTTAGTCAGAGTGATTGGAGAAAACGAAATTGGCGAGTAGAGCAGAGGTAATAAAACACAATAAGCGTGTTATCAGTGACGTTTGGGGGGAGAGAAAAATTGAAGTTTTGTTTGTGTCAATAAAAGAAGACCTTCCCTTTTTTCCGGATGGCAACACGTGTTATGCAACAGTTGCATATTGATGTTTTGGAAGGAAATGTGAAAGTGCATGGAACAAATTAAAGTCATGAATTTTGAGAAAAAAAATGGAATTGATCGATTGATACAACAATGATGTATGCATAAATAATAGCAAATGATTAGTCAAATAGCTAAATCAATCAATTTAAAATAGTTTTTCCTAAAAAAAAAAACAGTTTTATTCAAAATTTTTGAATTAAAAAACTTCAAAAAGCTTGATTCATCGATTCGAAAAATGATAAAAGTTTTGAAAACTCAAAACAATTAACTTTATTGTTATTATTATTGTTTCTTTTCCCCCCTTGGGCTCTATTCAAGCCACCAATACCCCGTATCTCATTAAAAATGTCGCACATTTCTCCTTGCCTCCCGGTGTGGTTTTCGATTCGAGACATGAGGCTGAGTAATAGCCAATTTCATTTTTGGATTTTTGTTTCTTTCATATTGGATTAAAAGAGAGTTTCTCGAGAAAAATAAAAATCTTTGGTTTTACTTTTCTGCGGCTAGTTTTCAAAGTTTACGCCATAAATAAATAACTTATTTATATTTTTAATATGGCCTGCATGATCCCGGATGAGAAACGAGAAATGATATTTATGCTGACCAAAACAAGCAATTTCCATTAATAAACGCTTTTTTAAAAGTTGAAAAAGTGAAGTGGAAGGCAATTTTGAAACAAAAAGGAGATAATTAACTTCTTCTTCTTCTCTTCTTCATGGTCAGAGTCCATTACTCGGATGACTTCTCCACTTGTCTCGAGAGTAGATTCTCTTTCGGTGTCACTTTCCAACTTTATCTCTCTATTTCTTCATTCACACCAATATTATTTGGATATGTGTATTATAATGAGACAAGCTGATGTTCATCTTCTTCTTGATTCCTAGTATCTCTCCAACTTTCTCCTTCTCTACACACTGTAACAGGCTATTCTATTTAGTTTCGTGTTGTTTCGTTTATTTCGAATGATTTAATGATTTATTGAAGATGGCAAAGCATAAAGATCTTTTTATACATGTTTAAACTAAATATTTTATTGCTTTTGTCCATCTCTTCAACGTCATTCAATTCTTTGAACTTTTTTTTCTACGTATCTAAAAAAATACCTACCAAAAAAAAAATTCGAAAAGGAACAATAAATTGAAACCGGTTTTACAATACGCATTCTTTCTCATTAGTGTACACGAAAAAAAGTTAGTTTGATCATTTTGATGGAGACCTTCAAAGAAAGTTTTATTTTTTTTGATAAGTATTACTATAAATCATGTTTTTATCATCCTTTATTCTCGTTTTTCTCTTTTTTTTTCTCCTTTTTTTCTTCTTTTTCAAGTGTCGCAATTGACAATTTCTTTTTATTCTAACTTTCTCTCATTCACTTAACCACTTGTCATTTGATAAAGAAGGAAGTTTGTCAAACATTTTGTCAAATGACTCATTAACCTACTAGAATTGATTTTTTGTCACAGCTCATGCTGAATAATTAAATTTTTTTGAAATATTTATTTCTGACATCATTTTTTCGGGATGTTCCTTTTTCTTTTTCGCACCCAATTTATATTCAAATGAGACTTGTACTCCGGAAATATAAAAATCCTAGAAAAATAGGTGGCACATCTTTACTCGGGATCTTATTCTGTTTTAACGCATCCAATACTACCGATTGTAATCATATGTGGAAATTTTTGAGGTCATCACGTTTTCCGGCTGTACTTGAAAAGAAACATTTATGTTTGAATCAGATAGGTTTAATTGCATTCGTTCTCAAACTATAGATTTTTTGATGCAGATCAAATGTACATTTTTCAAATGTGACCTATTAAATTTGTGTCATTGTCTAGAATTTAGATTTACGTAAGCTTTACTTTCTGACCTAGAACCAATTATCACGATTGTATGAAGTAAGAATTCGTCAGTTTCTATTGACGTTCATTGGTTCTTAAAATGAAATGACGTACACCAAAGCTAATGAAAATGATATTTATGGAAACTGTATATGATGATATGATTTTTAAGGCTAATTTTCATATAAAATTTGTTCCAGCTTGATCACTTTTTGTTCTTATTACTCATTATGATTATGAATTCAAGTCCCAAATGATTGCAATCAGCTGATACCCCCTTTCCTTATTCCTAGGGCTCCACCCACCTTTCTGACTAGATTTCTAAGATTTCAATTGCTTTCACCCTTCCCATATGTATTTTGAACCTAGAGGTGTTTCTCATCGTATTTCCAAATTCACTACCCAATTCATGAGGTTTGTTTTGTGGCTAACCGGGGGGAGTCGCCTCATGAGATATCCATCTTGCTCCACGAGAAAACCTCATTTGAAATCATGTTGTTGTTTTTGTTGTGAATGGTTACTATCCACCAAAACCTTTTATTCAAATAATACAAGATGCGCGCGACAAGAATTTTCATTGTGTTTTCGTTTTAGACGCCAGATTGTTATAGTAGATATCGGCGTGTCAAGTGCAAACTGACAGTTCAAATTTGATTCTTTGAACATTCTCAGGGTTAGGTGGTTTAGTAGAAACAAGGTGACGTAACTATTTTAAAATCGTTAATACTACATATTTTTGAAATGAATCAGATACACGTGATTTGGGTGATTTGTACTTTTTGATTGATTCAGATACAACTCGTTTCTGATCTATTTAAATATTTTATTTCCGCTTCAAATTATTAAAAAAAAAATACGTAATTTCGTTAATGGTATTATATTCTATTAATATTGAACTTTTAATAAAAAATCTCTCTCGTGGGCTTAAAATTATCTTGTTGTTGTGTTTATCAACATTATCTAGACTCATCTTTAGTTTAATAAAAGTCACAAGTCGGAAATCTCATTACGACACATGATATCCGTTTTATGTTTTGCTCCCGGGAGCACGCCCAGGATGTTTGATGAAGTAGAATAACTTATATCCTACAAGTCATAGCCAAAAAAATGGGAAAAAAGGTTATATGAAACAATAAATGAACAAAATATCTATTTTATTAATCCAGCTAAGAATATCAATCGATTCTTAGAATGTTAGAAATTCTCTTTTAGACTTTTCTTGTTTGTTTCATTTTCCCTATTATCCGTTTTCTTTGATCGCTTCCGACAAATGTTTCAAAAGTACAATTCTCGAAACTCTCTCAATTGATAAATTGTTCAACGAATGACAAAATCCAAACTTTCCATTCATCGTCCATGAACTCAACAACTGACCGACTGATAAATGTTTTTCTCCGATATTTTTTTTCCAATGTATGAAGTTCTGATAAAAAAGATAGAGAAAAAGTGTCGTACTCAAGAAGAGTCATGTTGTAACAGTTGGGTGGTGCCAAACAGCTTGTGTGTCAGAGAGGGGTGCCTAAACTTTAAACTTTTTATCGAACAAGCCGCTCCATCTTTTCTATCAATCTCCGAACTCGGCTTTAACGAGTTGATGATCGACGCGAGCGCCACCTAATTTTCAATTATCTTGATGCTTTCGCAATGCAAAATTCGCTCTTTTTTCCCATTATTTCATTATTCAAGTGCCCAAAGGATAGAGCAAAATGAGGGTGAGAAATGGAGGGCACTTTTATGTGCGGTTATTTAATTACTTTCCACTTTTGATATGTTGCAAAAGTCGCCTTTTATTTTTATTTTAATAGATTCTGGTCTTCAAAGTTAGTTTTTTTTTCTCTTTTTTTCATTTTATATATCCTTCACATGTGTTTTGTGATGCTTTTTGTGATGTTTTCATCATGATGAATTGAGTTTTCTATCTCTTGACAATTTTTATAGTGGAAATCTCTGTTTATTAACACCTAGCTACCAGATTTTTCGTTCAAGTTTTTTTTTCAATAATCATTTTATTGACAGTCAGACATTAATTGATAAAGAAGTATACCCTGACTATCGATCGATCATTTCCGTATTTTTGCCCACCTTGTTTTTCTGAAATTCGATACTTTTTTTTCCGAACAAAATTCATTTAACACTAATAATTCTATTCAATATGTTTGATTCCTCCCGGTTTTTGCTCTCTTCGTCACAGAAACCAGACAGAATAACATTGGCGGACAGTCCATTTTCATCATTTTGTATTTTTCAGTTCTTTTCAATCACATTCTCTCCTTTCTACCATTTTTTTTTCAATAGCAAACACAGAGGCAAAAAACTGAATTCGTTAGAGAAGAGAAAAAAAAATGGTTAGAGAAAAAAGGCAATGATTCTGTTTTCCACCATCGTCCTTTTTCTCTCCTTTTCTTTTCTTCTACGCTACAAGAGACTGTCATATACCTATAGTCATTTGGGGTCTTCATGTTTCTCGCTTTTGTTTCATACAGTTCGTCTTCGTCTCTTTTAATCTCTCGCCTCCCCCCCTCAGCCCCTCCATTTTGGTGTTACGTGTGTTTCTCCTGATTGATATATTTTTATTGGAGGTTGAAAAAATCAAAAAACCAGGAAGAGGAGAGTTTTTCGATCAGCTTTTTCACTCTGCGTCTCTTCTGGCTAGTCTGACTCTTATCTTTTTTTGTTGGATGAATATACATAATCTTTTGTCAAAGCCAACTCTCAATAGTTTAATGTTTTTTTTTACAATAGAATGATATAGAAAAGCTAGCCTATCTTGAAAATTCAAAAAGGGTACAGTAAGATCAGTTTTCAAGATAACCCACGCAATTTCGTTTTTTTTTTCAAATTTTTTTATTTTTTCCTTTTTTCTCAAAAATTCATAATAATTTTCACTCCATATAGCAAGTTACAAAGCGTACACCTCGAGCAATCAACTCAGACAGCCATTCGATTAAAACAACACATATACCCCGATGTTTGTCCGTTTTGCCTCCACTACTCTTGATAAGACCTCCATTTTTGCTTCCCATGCTTAAAAAATGTCCGATTCTCTTTAATTCAAACTCAATTTTTGATAACTATTCTGTATTCACTTTGCTCGATTCAGAAAGACGATTCATTCTTTTTTTTGTTTGTTGAACATGAAACAATAAAAAACTGACGTGTGATCGTTTTTAATCCTGCATGTTGGTGATCACAAAAAACGGATAATCTGATCCAAAAAACTGTAAAAAAAGATGAAATTTGGCCCCCCGAGATTTTTATCTTTCTGTCTTCTGCATTTTTGTACTATTATCCCCTAACTCCGCCCACTCGATCTTTATAATCCAAAACATTTTTTGATCGCTATTTTCTTTTTTGGATCATCAAAATCAAATAATAAAAGTTTCAGGTATCATTCAAGAATACCCATTAAAAAAAGTGATCTACATCGTGTGACCCCTCCTCCCTAAAGACATCATCATCGTCTTCCCCCTTATTTTTCCCCACTTCGAACCTCCCTCTTATACCACATGCCAAGCTATGAAACACTCCAAAAAGTATAACGCTAGTGGTCGGATACGTCAACGGATGTACCTGTTTATTCTGGCTATTGTTATTCTCCCCTTGCCAGTGTCAACTGCAAGTACAGCTTGCTCATTCAATGGAAATGGTTCGTGTACGGTTAATTCTGAAACTGATGAAGTTTTGGAGCTGTTAAACGACGGAAATCACACTGTCAATTGGAAAATCCGCCCACAAAATATTGGATTTATGTATTATTTGAGGGTGAGTATTTTTTTTCCATTTTTGTGCATAACCCAAAAATTGTGTTTCAAAACACGCCAAAAAACTTTAAAATTGATGAATTGTGTTGTTGTCGGTACATTTGGCACGTCTCGCAACTAATTTCCTATTTTGAACTCAACATAATGAGCTTGGGCGACCAATTTTAAGTTTAACGAAACATTCAGAAAATGAGTTGTGGTCGTTGAACCAAAAAATATATTTGCAAGAGCTATTTCTAGCAAAAAAGGGAAACAGTATGGGTAATTTCTGATCTCTAAATTTTTTTTCTTCTTACAAACCCCCACGCACTGCCTCCCACTCATTAAAAAGCTCATAAAAATCACTCTACAGACCTCGGACGATGGCAGTGATCTAGGCGTGAGAGGAATCGTCAAATGGAAGGTTCAACTAAAAAACTGGTCTTCAAATGATACTGTTCTCGAGGGATTCTCGGTCACTATCATGGATCATGACTCAAATGAGACCGTGGAAAGTTATGAATTGACTATATCAGAGCCATTTGAGCAGTTTGCCGAGCAAAATGATGTGTTAGAAATGCGTCTCGAATTGGATGATGTGCTCAATTTCGACAAAAGATATGATGCCAAGATAAACATTCTTCCTATTGGAAAGCAAGCAGCAGCCTCGTCATTCTTATCGATTATGGGGAAACTTGAAGGAGAGAAGTGCTCAGCAATGACTGGTCGGTTTTTTCTTATTATCTAGTCATTGAAAATAATCTCCGTCATTTTATGACCCTTCGAGGGGTGTCTTGTTTTCATTGGTAGATTGCAATCCGAACCATCATAAATCGTTTGCGTTGCGTTGTAGTCGATGAAGGTGGAGTACTAAAAACATTAATCTTGTCTGTATTTCAGGTTTGGCCGAGAGATGGGCACCGCACGTCATCGTCGATGTTTTTGAGACGACTTCGGAGATTGAGGTATAGTAGTAGTAGTAGAAATAGTGCAGAAGACAGAAAAAAATTAGGTGTATATAGTAAAATGAGATGCTATCTAAATCATTATTTCCAGTTGTCTTGGAAACCAGCTCCTGAGTTTCTTTGCATGAAAACATACGAAATTGTTCTCCAAAATCGTGATGGCTTGATCCTAAACACAACCGAAATCGAGGTAAGCCTAGTCATTTTCAATAAATCAAATTAGATCTAACGTCAACTATAAATCATTTGAAAAAAAAAGAAAAGAAGATCGGTAACACAACAAACATTCACGATTATCACGAGGTTTTTTGATAGGGATAAGCAAGATCATCAGAACAATTCTGCAAAATTCCATAAGCGATCAGAAAATCAGAAAGAAGACAGAAGAGAGAACTCGTTAAACAACAGACTAATAGAAAAGTCATAAATTATTGGGCCGACCTTTAGTGACTTAATAATGATTCTTTGACAAAAAAACTTGATTTGTATCATATTCAGGTCAATGTTGGACAAAAACTCGTGAACGCTACATTTCGAGATATCGAAAGGGATCAAATGGTTCAATTGAAGGTGCTAGCTGTCTAAAATGTTCTAATGTTTTATGATGTTTGGTTTTTTCCAGGTTCGCGGAAAAAATGCACTCGACGGCGGGTGTGCCTGTGTAAATTGCAATTGTATTACTGATAAGACAAAGTTCTTCATGATACCAACTATTATCAAGGAGGTGAGACCATTTCGAAAAAAGTGAGCTGAGGGTTATTCAATTTTTTTAGGAAGTGACACCAGCAACTCCTCCAACCCCGATTCATCATGAGCCATCAAGCTTTTCTGGACTGGAAATCTTTATGATGGCTTCTGGAGCAGCTCTGTTTTTGGTTATCGTCATCGCGGCATGTTTATGTTGCAGCCATTTCAAAAAAGTGATATTCAAGCAGAAAATCGCATTCAGCGCTCTCAAAACATCCCAATATCCAAACAAAAAAGCAAAATCAAAAAGTACAACTTAAACACCAAAAAATTGTTTATATTTGAATTATATTTCAGAATCCTATAAGATCATGATGGTCTGCCCAGAAGCTTCTGGAAGAGATTTGGATTACATGACAAGAATCGGAGAAGCGTTCAAGAAATCAAATCACAAAGTGGTTTGCGACAAGTGGAAGGAGAATTCGAGAGATGCGGAAGAGAACATGCTTCAATGGGTTTATGAACAGACTCGGAACGCTGACAAGGTATACCTAATCAAGATATTTTAGATGATGAGGTTTTTTTAAGATTGTGATATTCCATTCAACCACCTACATTCCACGATGCGGTGTCTACGATGTCGTCAACAACTTCTTCCCTTGCACCGATAATCGCCTGGTCCATATTGCACTCTCACCAAGCGCGCAAAGAGATCTACCAAGAGAAATGGAATATATAATGCCACGTGACCAGAAACATCTAGAGGAAGCATTCGATATCTCTATAACGGACCCATTGGTTATAGACATTCCACAGGATGACGTAGTCCTTCCGGTTCATCATAATAGTTGCGATAGTATTGAAGGAGAGGCGCAGGTCAACTCAAAGTCACATAGCAATGATTCGGGGGTTTCTTCGATGTCTAGTAATAGTTCGGAGTCGGGAAGTGGAGCTGGGAAAGTTGTGGAGGTAAGCGGAAACAATAAAAACTATTATTAATTGAAAAATGTTTTCTAGACTGTGCCAACCGAGGCTGTTGTGATCCCGATGCCAGAAATGAACGTGGAATCACATCCACTCCTCCAACAACCCATCACAGTATCATAACACTTCGCACCTCGACCTCGATCCATAACGGGCTGGACCCATGATCTGTATAATTGTGATTCACCTCTTTACTTCCCTCTTTCCCCTATCTCAAATTTATCCTGATCTCATTGAAATACCGCTATATCATTCTTATATAATAAAATCCTAAAGGGCGATGTCCGTTGGTCAGGATGTCCGCAGTTTTTAGGCAAGAAGAAATAAAGTGGCCGCGGCCAAAACCGAACCCTCGCCCTCAGATTATCGGGCAAGGGCACAACCGCCGGGGCCACATTCGCGACAGCCAGAAGGTGTATACCGTAGATGTTTCAGCCGTAACTAATGAGTGGCGAAGCCACGAAGAAAAGCCAGTAGGCCTGCCGGAGGCAGGTAAACTGGCTGGTATGTATAAAAAAAGCAAATTCTGGAATAGATCTCAACACATTGCGTTTTTTGTATACTCGATCTGTTTGGTTCCTCTGTTCATTATTATTATATATTATATAAATGATAAATATTTTATGTTAACTTATAGCATGAAAAAAGTTAAAAATTCAAAGATCACAAAAATCTAATCCTTTCATGCTATTTTATCGGCGAATGATTTTTTTTTCTGCGAGAAGTAGGAGAAAAAATCAGCCGACTCTTATCTCTTCACATTTCGACTTTTACCCTTGAAAATTAGTGTCACAAGGCAAGGTTTTCCATACCACTTTTTGTACCTAAACTGACTTCACACAATGAAATATGGTAAGTTATTGTAATTTTTATATTCAACATTGTTTTTCAGATGTGTTTTGGTTTTAGTGGGGTCTCGAATAACCTTGACCAGTGTCTAAAAGTTTGACGGAAGTTTATTACTGATAACTGTTCATTTGATATCTTCTTTTGAAAAAAATGACTACAATCGACTCTGTTTCGCCAATTCTTTTTTTTCAAAGAGAAGGACTCTAAAAACCGGTTTATCAATTTTTTTTTTCTTGATGAGATGATAACCGACCTTTTTAAAAGCGGTCTGACGAAAGTTCCACTCAACAAAAGTCATTTTATTATTTTTTTGAGGCCCCGGCAGCGGTTTCTTGTCTTTTTTCCGTGTGTCACTTTAAAACTGAGAAATGTTGATCTCTCTAGCTCACCCTCCACTATTTCGCGCATACAAATAGAGCGCGCTTGCTACACAATGACGATTATATTCTTTTTACATCGGTCATCCCATAGCTTTACACTTCACTGATAGCCACTGATCGAAAGATCTTTATTACAATGAAAATATCCAATTTTACGTTTTATTTTCTTTTAAAATTAAAATTATACAATTTTCCAGGTATGTCCCAGAAATACGTGCCGGAGGCCGCGGAAATCTGCGAAAAAACCCTGAAAAAATTCGTTTCATTGGTGGGATCCGTCGATAAGCTTGTCGTCATCTCAGGAGCCGGAATCTCCACTGAATCCGGTAATCTTTTCGAGTTCTGATACTCAATTGTCTAGGTTTTTTTAGTTCCAGGTATACCGGACTATCGTTCCAAGGATGTCGGCTTGTATGCGAGGATTTCACATAAGCCAATTTATCATCAGGATTATATGACTTCTAATCGCTGTAGACAAAGGTAAAAATATCAGAATTTGTCGATTTATGACCGAAAAAATTTCTAGATACTGGTCCCGCAACTTTCTCGCCTGGCCACGATTCGGTGCAGCGGCTCCCAACATCAATCACTATTCCCTAGCCAAGTGGGAAGTGTCGGATCGTTTCCATTGGCTTATCACCCAAAATGTCGATGCACTTCATTCCAAGTGAGCTTTTCTCAAAAAACCTGAAAAATTCAAGCCAATATTTCAGAGCTGGGTCCCATAAAATGACTGAACTTCATGGAAACGCTCTCACCGTCAAGTGTACCAAATGCGATTACGTTGAGTCAAGGTAAGAATTTTTTTCCAATTTGAAACTCTTCTTTCAAAATTGAATTTATCAGAGAATCATACCAAGAGAAGCTCGACCAAGCTAATCCAGGATTCTTTGAGAAGCATATTAATCCCGGAGAGATCGCTCCAGATGGAGATATCGTTTTACCATTGGGAACTGAGAAAGTAAGCTTTAACGCAAAAAATCTCATTATTAATTCAATTTCAGGGCTTCAAAATTCCCGAGTGTCCATGTTGTGGTGGTTTGATGAAAACCGCTGTCACTTTCTTCGGCGACAACGTTCCCCAAGAGAAGGTCAATCATTGCTATCAAAAAGTCGAAGAATGCGATGGAATTCTATCTCTCGGCACTTCTCTCGCCGTCTTATCAGGATTCCGTTTCGTTCATCATGCCAACGCTCAAAAGAAGCCACTTTTCATCGTGAACATCGGCCCAACACGTGCGGATCACATGGCTACGATGAAAGTTGATTACAAGATTTCCGATGTTTTGAAGAAGATGTAAAACAATATGTGTAGATGGGACCACTGGGACAATGCATAAATTTTCTATTCATGTATTGTTTTTTTTTCTTGCTTTGGGTACTTATTTCGTTTAGGGATGATGAAAATTCACGTTTTGGTTATTCCGAGTAGAATAAATCATAATGTTAATTTCCGATTTTCCAAAAGACAACTTTTCTTCAGACAGCACTAGTTTATCTCTCAAGGACAGCCAAAATCACATCTCTTGGTCTCTTAATATCGTCTATCGCTTTTTTTGCGCACAGGACCATCTTGACCAGCTGTTATTGACCATTCTAAGTCTCTTCGATTTCCATGCACTCTCGCTTGCCATCGATCGTCGTTTCCTCTTCTTTGAACATTTTCTCCCGGTAGCCCCACTCGATCGGATGATTCTGCATCACGCTTGCGATTTTTCGAACTTTCTTCGCAATTTTTTGTTATTTTTGGCTTCAAAATCAATAAAACTCTTTATTTTTAAGCAATGGCCCAGAAATTTGTGCCCGAAGCAGCTGAATTATGCGAGAAATCCATAAAAAAAATTGTGTCACTAGTAGGATCCGTCGAAAAGCTGTTGGTGATTTCAGGAGCTGGAATTTCTACTGAATCAGGTAAAATGAATAGTTCTCCGGTATTTTTTTCAATTTTCTGAGATATTCCAGGAATCCCGGATTATCGCTCGAAAGATGTTGGTTTATACGCTAGAATATCACATAAACCAATTTATTATCATGAATTCATGTCTTCATATCAGTGTAGGCAACGGTAACTGATATTTAATGATCTAAAAAAAATTAATGAAAGATTTTCAGATTTTGGGCACGAAGTTTTCTAGCTTGGCCGCAATTTGAGCAAGCAAAACCAAATATAAATCATTATTCAATTGCAAAATGGGAAGCATCGGATCGATTTCTCTGGTTAATCACCCAAAACGTGGATGGTCTTCATATAAGGTATTTATTCCTGATTTTTTTTATTATGATTTTATTTATAGAGCTGGCTCAAATAAAGTGACAGAACTTCATGGAGATGCTTTAAATGTCAGTTGTACCGCTTGTGACTACACAGAGACCAGGTTAGTGGAAGCTACCAATAAGTGAAGTGTGATCAGTGATGTCTGATCTTTTTGTGGAGAGAAAACCATTATAAAACCCAGGAAAAACCTCAATTTTCCTAGTTTTCAGAGGGTGCTATCAAGAAAGGTTAAGCAAGGCTAACCCAGGACTAGAAGAACGACGACTGGCTCCTGGAGAAGTTGCACCCGATGGAGACATTATTCTACGATCAGGCATCGAAAAAGTGAGTTTTAGCACAAAATCAAAATAATTCAACTGTTTTTTCAGAGTTTCAAAGTGCCGGTTTGCCCTTGTTGCAGTGGAATAATGAAGACTGCTGTGACATTTTTTGGCGAGAATATTTCAATGAATAAAATTAATTTTTGTCATGAAAAAGTGGAACAATGTGATGGCGTTTTGGCACTTGGAACCTCGTTGGCAGTTTCATCAGGATTTAGATTCATTCAACATGTAAGCTATTAATTTTGCCCAGTTTTAAATAACGGAAAATGATGATTTTCAGGCCAATCAACTAAACAAACCAATCTTTGTTGTGAATATTGGAGAAACTCAGGCGGATGAAATGGCCACTATGAAATTGGATTTGAAAATTTCTGATGTTTTGAAAGAGATGTAATTGAAAATTGAACTTAGACAAAATTGGTGAATTATAGTGATTTTGGGTACTTTTTTGTTAGGTTTTACACTATTATCTGCTTTGGATGCTTATTTTGTGTATGTGCTTATGAAGAATTACGTTACAAGTATAATAAATGGTTGTTTTTGGGTTTTCCAGGTAAGATTTTATATAAAATTTTCATTCGTTTTGAGAAGAGAAGAAAATATGTGTGACAATCATAATAACTTCACGATTTTTTTCATGTACCCGGTACAATTTTTTTTGTATTTGATTAGTCGAAAAACCATAAAGTGTTATCAATAGAAAATCGTTTCAAAAAACAATTCGTATATTTTTTGATCTCTTATAAATTACATATTTTTATTTTGAAAGACTGAATAATTAAAATAAATGGCATTTAGGCCAATATTCAAAGCAAAAACCCCAAAACCGTTCGAATTTCATCAGAAAACTGACTCATTTTCCAACAAGAAGATGACGTTCTCTCCTTTTCACCACCGACACTTCTTTCACTTTTCCGCATTGTCTTCTTTCCATCACAGCAGAAAATAGTCCAGTCAAAGAAAAAGAAAGGTGATAAGCGGGCAATGATAGTGAAAATCAAACACACACGCAGCCGGACAAGCGGTTATCATTTATGCACATGGAGCCTGGCACCAAAACTATAACTATCACTACCGTCTTTTGTTTGGTAAGTGCTACTGTTCTAGATTTATAACAAGTCTAAGCTATTTAGATTATATCATTCTTCCATTCAGTATCCGGGTATGCATTGTACAGTGAAGTTGAAGCAGAGAACTTTTTGAATTTAGCAGCAGCGGCCTACGCTGACTCAAGTAAATTTTCCTACCAAAAACTTATCCAAAACTTGAGTTTCCAGGTAATATAACAGCTCGCCAGTCATGTATAGATGTCTCATTTCCCACCGACGAATTCCATGTTTTAATGGTTATGTCAACGCCGTGCGATAAGGTGAGTCACGTTTGTCGACACACTTTGTGCCCACTTTGAGTCTGATACCCGGATATTGGTTTTAAGCTGGGTTTTTCTTTTTTTTTTTGGGAAAAAAGTGAACCTTGTCCTTATAATTTTTAAAATACCCGGAATTTCTTGGAATTTTAAATATTTTATGAAAAAAAATTGATGAATTCGGATTTTTCAGCGTGGAAATCAATGTCAAGCTTTCGTTGCAATCTCAGATCTCACAAATCAAGTTATTATCTCATTTCGAGGCACCAATAGTGGTGGACAGCTACTTTCCGAGTTTGGTGACGGGTTGGAAGATTATGTTCCATATAATGAAGTTGGTAAGGTTTTCTTTCCCCAAAAAATTACTGGATTCAACTGTTTTAGACGGGTCAAATAACACTGTTCATGTTGGACATGTCAACGTTTACTTTTTGGATGCGATGACCCAAATGTGGGATGATATGGTGGCTCCGAGTGTTAGAAAGTGGGTTTTGTTCTGATTTTGATCTCATAATTTTGTTTTAGTCGACAAAACTATACATATCTTTTAACTGGTCACTCTTTGGGTGGAGCCATGGCTACTCTAACAGCTTTTAGAATTGCATTTCGTCAATCTTCGAGTAAAGTAAGTCTTTAAGCTTCTTCCATTCAATTTAATTGGGTTTTCCAGATAAAAGTTCATACATTTGGAGAACCTCGAGTCGGAGATATAGTTTTTGCTAGTTATTTTACGGTGAGCCCAAAAATCAAGGTTTCCAACAATAAATATAATTCAGGACATGGTCCCATACGCTTTTCGAGTGGTACATCACTCCGATCCAATTCCACATCTTCCTCCGTTAAGTGTCGATAATGAAACGTCTCCCGGAATGCCATATCATCATCCAAGGGAAATATGGTATCTGGAAACTAGTTTTATGGGGAAAATAAGATTTTTTTTTTAGGTACAACGATGATTTCTCAAGTTATGTGCTGTGCAGTGATATTGTTGGTGAAGATTGGTCATGTAGTGATAAATTGCGGTTTTGGAATTATGGTAGTAAGGTGAGTGTTTTTTTTCGGAATAATATCAAAATCGGGTTCTCAAGGGCCTAAGACAGCTATAACTCGAAATGTCAGTTTCCAGAAAAAGTTGACATTTTCATAAAACTTTAATATTCAATTTAACTAAATTTATAGATTTATTCTGGAAAATTCTTTCAAAATCAAGTATTTTTTCAAAATTATGTAAATTATATCTGCTTTTTGAACCTTTTTAACTTGGATTTTGATCTTTTCAACCTAAAAATTCCAATTCCAGGGTGCCTACCGACATACACATTATTTCAATCATTTTGTTTCCGAATACGGCTCGCTCGGTTGCACATCCACGTCACAAAGGCAAACAATTGTCATTTCATTTCTTATGTCAATCTTTGCCATTTTATGTATATTTAATTAAATTTTCAAAAAGGAGAAATAAAAGAAAAAAATCCAAATAGAAAAAAGGTTCTGATTTTTTTCTGTTAGTGTATCAAATATCATTGTGACTATCACAAATGCCCGACGCTTCTCTCTTTACAATGGCTCTGTGACAACAAAAACAAGAGGCAACAAAGAAAAAAGAAAGATGAAAAAAAGAAAGAGAAACTCGATTAGTCAACGGGACCAGCGTGCTATCTTGCACGTGGTCCAGTACTCAAACGCTCTGGGACAAATGAAAAATAGTTGAAAAGTGCGAAACGAAACCATGAAAAAAAAGAGGAGAAAAGAGAAGAATTGGAAAAAAAAGAGGCAAAGATGAGCTATAGTTGCTCTAGACTTCATACATTTTTTGATTAGTGCTCACTCCCCGTGATCAATGGATCATTTGACCCCCCACATTGTTGTCTCCATTTTTTTCCTCTCTCTGACTCACTTTTCTCTCATTTCTCCCAATTCTCAGGTTTAATTTCATACGATTTCCCGGTTTTTATAATGAAGTGAAGTGATGAAAACTGAGAAAAAGTAAAGTTCTTTCGGAATAGTTTTTCAACAATGATACGTAGAAATTATGTGATTTTTATAGTGGAAAACTGGAATTTTCAGACGGAAGAAGATTTCAACTTTGAAAAAAAAATTTTTCTAGGTTTCTGTTCTTTGGCATATCATTCCGATTTCTATTTTGTTTTTTTTTTTTCGAAATCAAAACCGTGATTTTAAGTGTGTTTACTTTTTCACTTATCCCAAAAGGTGAGAAAAAAAGTGCACTTGAAGCTTCTCCACGTGAGGACGGCACTTTCTCATGAGCCAAAAAGACAGAGAGAAAAAAATAAATCAAACAACTTCTTTTATCTTTGTCTTCTATCGTTGAAAAATTGGTTTGACCTTCTTTTCTACTTGAGAATTCTCCTCTCCGTTTCTCATTTCTTGGACTCTGACCCAACCCCTCAATTTTTCATGTCCCGCTTCCACGAATGTGTCAATGTGCGAGGAGGGCGGAGCTTGGCGAGCCGCCACCCTCATACTCCCAGATTTTATCGAACAAGAACGCGATCTACGACGTCACCATTCACCTTCATCAACGATTTGGCATCGGCTCAATTATTCTCTGGTTTTCGATATTTTTGGAAAATGTGAAGATGGTGGGGAAATCTGTTAAGAAAGTGAGTTTTTGGAAAGTTTGGAATTATAAACTGTGTCCATTATGATAGCTAAACATCTATAAACCTCTTATCAACACGGTTCAGGAAAAAAAGGAAAAAAAATCGTCTGTGATAATGTAATGCTTCTCGGTAATACTTCTGCGAAAAATGTTTGTGATTAAGAAGTTCTACTAATTATTGATTTTTTGATCAGAAATTGGAGTATTTTTCAAAAATTTAATTTCGTTATTTTTAAAATTATCACTACTTACTTTATTGCCTTGCTTTTTCTTTAAGCTAAAGCTGCTATTCCAATTTTAGTACAATATTAGCTTGATATTACTGTTCTTTGTTGAGGATTAGCAACACTAACGCTCCAAACACCCTCCAAAAAAAAGATAAGAAAAAGACAGTAAACTTCGTACTCAAAAGGAGAAGTCGAACTATTCTGCCAATTTTACAAACATTTTGAGACGTTTCTCCTTTGGAACTGTTCTTCTTTCCCATCATTTTCCTTTGATTTCATCAAAAAAAAAAAAAAAAAAGAAATTTGACCGCGATGAAATAGCAATGAAATTGACAGTTTCTAATGAAATGAGGGTAGAATGGTGGCTCTAGGTCGTTATCAAAATATTATCGCCTGTTTCCACTTGTGTATTACCACCTTTCCACACAGTTGATCAATTTGACTAAAACGACCCGTTCACTTGATAAGAACCACCATTATGGCAAAATGTGTTTCCGTTTTGGACTAGTGAGTCCTTTCAATATTTTTGAGCAGAATTAGAAACATTTCAAAATAAAACAAAACGAAAATGATCCTTTCAAACTAATTTTTAGTTATGTTGACTTTTTTTTCATTTGAAATAAATTCGAAATTGAATTCAGTTTTACCTATTTTTTTTCGTATTTTTCTAATTTCCCAAACGAAATATGAGTCATCAAGCAGTGTTCCAAATGAAACTGAAGTAAAAAATGCTCAGAATAACAGGTTGATCATATGTTCCGTCACATTTCACAACAGTTGTTATGTCCTATTTACACCAGGTGCTCGTTTAGTTGCTTAGCTTTTTTTCTTTCTCTGATCTCATGGTCCGAAACCCCCTTTTCTTTGCCGGCCATCGAACAAGAGATGATAGAAAAAGAGTCTTGTTGCTCAATAATCATTTTTTTTTTATTATTCGTGATTTTTATTGTTGTTTCTCCGCTTTTTCCCCATTAATCGATCATGTTTTGCATATTTATTGTTTTCGTCGTGTCCACCCTCCTAGAATTTTCTTTTTTGACTCATCGATTGTTTCTAGAAAAATCAGAAGCGAAAAAAAACTACTTTTTCTTTGCTTTTGTCTCATTTTTCTTCTGTTCCTATCTTCTTTTTCTTCTGGAAGAAAGAAAAGAGAACAGAAACAAAAACAGCTAATCAACAGAAATACTGATACTTTTCTCTCTTTTGCTTTTCTTCTAAAAGAATAGTGGGAAGGCGTCCACTGTAGTCTACTGCTCTTTTGCTTGATAAGAGCTTTTTTTTCTCGATACGTCAGTTGAAATTCTCATAAATTTTGTTTAGAAATTTGACACCTTGTGGAGTCATTACCCTTATCTATAGCCTCATTTCCCCCTATTTTTTTCCTATTTTTTCAAATAAACTTGAATTTCCAGATGATACTGGGACCTTCATTAGGCCACCTCGGGAGTATTGTCGGGAGCCGACCATGGCTTTGGATCGTACTATCCTTGCTCATCGGAATCGCCTCATTTTCTTCGTTAATGTTGAATCCACCGAAGAAAGAGATGGGCTTTGATTCCGGATATACTACTTCTGATGCACCATCGATTATGGAGATGAGAGCACAAAGAGATTTTTTCACTGGTGGGAAAGAGGTAATTAGTTAATTAATCATCTAATTAATTAATGAAATTAAAAACAAAATTTTTTTTAAATTTCAGGGTAACCCTTGGTACGGCGCATTATTTATCGAACCCCGTAACAAAAACAAATCGATGCATGCCGGACGAGAATACAACGAAATGAAGCGATTCTATCGATACATTAAAAATATCACGATTCGACACGACGAAACTTTAGATAAAGATATAACTTATTACGATTTATGCGGAGCTACATGTGATCTCAACGAGCTACTTTTTACTACAGAGGTAGCTTAAATTTTTTTTCAAAATCAAAATTTCAGTTATTTTTTCAGAGTATGTCATTCTTCGGGATGTCTTATCCAGTCACATCGATTCTATCCTATCAATCCAACATCGGCAAACATTTTTATGAGGTTGAGACTAGCAAACATGGAGATTTGTTGAGCGCGAAGAAGGCTATGTTGGTGTTCATGGCTTTTTATCAGACTAAAGAAGTCAAGGCTGATTTGGGGTTGTATGAAATGAGGATTCAACAAATTGCCGATGAGTATAATGCGAATGAGAAGAATTCAGTGATTGTCACGTTCCATGGAGAAAAGGGGATGGCTGTGAGTTAAATTTTAAAAAAAGGTCAATCTATCTGATAGAATCTTTAGGGTGCGGTGGAATCTGGTGTGAAACATGCGTTTAACTATCTTGGAGCTGGAATCTTGTTCTCTGTCATTGTTCTATTTGGAATCCTTTATTTCTTCAGTAAACTTTTCAATCAGTTTACCTTCTGCAGGTTTGAAAATTTTCATTGATAAAAAATTCAAAAAAAAAAACATTTTTTTTTTCCAAATTTCTAGAATCGTTCTTCTGTGGATTGTAGCTATCCTAGTCCCCCTTCTCTCCTTCATCACCGCCTTCGCAATCTACAATTTCTTCGGATACGCCATCACACCGCTCACTATTTTCACCCCATTCCTCGCATTGATTCATGGTGAGTGCACCTTAGTAATGCATTCGGAAGAACCATTCATCACTCAGGTTATTACACTGTCATTATGCTTACGCACACTTGGCTCAGCGATTCGGAGCTCAGAAGGGACTCAAGGGATGAACACCTTCTCGAGGTACGAAGGGTCACTTCAAAATGTATAGAGAGACATTTTTTAGGTTTTCGCCACTTGCATGCCATCTTTAATAGTTACCAGCAGCCCTGCTATAGCGTTCATTATCTGTTCAATCTACCCAATCGCTAATTATGCTGCTGTATCATTCTTAATCGGGCTCATCATGGCATTCACTATTGTCTTTTCCGTATTTTTCTTCTCTCCAGCAATGTTAATTATCTGTCCATCAAAAGATTTCTCGCCACTTCCAACAAGTGAAAAGAAAGTTATCAAGCCAACTTTGAAAAATGTTGAGAGCATGAGAGGTATGACATTCTCCACTAAAAATTTCTCTAATTTTTTTAGATTGCTACTGTGATCACGTTCACAAGGCTCTATGGCTGAAAGTTGCTGCAGTCGTGACTCTTCTAGCTCTTTTGATTATCCCAGTCTACATTGGATGCACCAGAGTTGAAGGAAATCTTGACTACAGACAACTTCTAAAGCCAGATTCCCCGAGAAATTATGGTGTGCATATGATGAGTGATATCGTCTGGCCAACCTGGTTTTCCATCATGATTTTTGTGAATAAGCCACCAAACTTCTCTAATCCAAGGGAATACGGTAGATTCAAGAATATGATGGCAGATATCGATGCGATTGAGAATAAGCTACCAAATAGTACTGATATGGTTTGGATCAACGATTTCTGTCGACATACTGACTCTCATCCCTCAGATGACAGTAAGCGCTTGAGATTTAGTTCTGTTAATAAATAATTTTTTTTAGAATTGGATATGACCAAATTCAAGAGTTTCATCGAGGATGGTATTTACAAATCCTGGAGAGATGGTGTTAAATTTCGATTTATCAATGAGTGAGCCACTTTTTAAAAAATTCTATTATAATTTCTAAATTTCCAATTTCAGCACTGAACCTGTTATTACCAGTATGTTGCATATGGTGACATTTAACGGAACCAAATCTCTAGCTGATAAAGCTCGCCTCTTCGAAAAATGCAGAGCAATCACGAATGCATATCCGGAATTTAAAACGACTCCTTTTGATACTGAAATTGGATTTGCTGATATTATTCTTCAAGTTCCATTGGTTATCGCAGTGTAAGAATTTTTAGTGATACATATTTTTCTAAATAATTTTATTTCAGAATCCCTCTGGTTGCTCTTTCCATAATGTTCGTAGTTAGCGCAGTTATTATTGGAAACCTATCTGTGGCTCTCCTTAACTTCATCATTGTCTGCATTTTATATTCAGGTTGACATCAATCTCAAGTATCCCTTATCAATTTCAAATTTCCAGCTACCATTGGTACCGTAGCCCTTTTCGGAGTAGCCATCAACCCCTTCAACGCGGCATTCTTCCTGATCATTGCTGCTTTGTCACCAAGCTACACCACTCACTTTTGCTATTACTACCAACAGGTGATTTTTAGAGATTATTTTGAAAAAAAATTTGATTTTTTGGTTTTTTAGGCAATGAGAATCAATTCGAGAGCGAAAAAAGTGGAGAGGATGAATCAGATGTTGAGAAAGTGTTTCTTCCCATGCATTTCGGTAAGATATTTGGAGTTTAACAAAAAAAAAAGAAAAACATGAAATCTATCAAAAAATTTAGCCCATTTACCCCAGACATTCTCAGATTAGGGTATAAAGTCCATCCAGATGTTCTATATTCCTTCCCCAACATTTCCGGCTGATATAGCAACAAACATCACATCTATACATAGGATACTTAGGAAGTCTAAATTAGCAAATGCTAAGAAAGATTATGTCTACGTAAATTGATCAGATTATGCATAACTTAATGTGCTCAACGTAGTCTTGATCTTTTCGCACTATCACTTATTTTTGGAGATCAAAGAAAAAAAAAATTCAAGAAAATTGATATATTAAAAGAAATAAACAATTTCAGAGTGTTTTGTGTTCCATGGCTGTCTTCCTACCATCTCTATTCTGCGATATCAACATCTTCGAGTCCGTCGCCTTCGCCAACATTGTTTTCTGCACTTTGGGAATGATTCTAGCATTTTCCGTCCAAGTCTTCCTCAATATGCTCCCTGATATGTTCACGGGTACCCACTGGTTCTGCTCTCCACAGCCCTAAATTTTTTTTTCTGATAGAAATTCTATCTTTTTTCTGTGTTTATGAAAAACCAATTTATATCAACTGTTTCAAATTGTCAAAATTCGTTAGAAATAACGAATTATCTCATTTTATCATTCCAATTTCTTTTAAAAAATACATTTTCAATGACCTTACGGTTTCTAGACCTTTTTTTTGAACCCTCACTAATATTGTGCCAAACTTTGTTCATTTGTGAGAAGAAAGGGTTTTTTTGTTTATTTTTTGTTTTAATAAATGCTTTAATTTCGGAAGTGTCCTGAACCGCAAAAAATAAAAAATTTCCTTGACACAGATGAAAAGATCTTCGATTTACCTCAGCGGCGGGTTCAGCTGATTAGTGATGTTTCCACGTTCTCTAAGCCCATCGCTATTCCCGTGTATTGAACAAACCACTTTTCATCTTCTTTCTCTGAATGAATATATAGCTATACGGTTTTTGCCTGTTTGATATTTTGAACCAATCATATCATCAAGTGATGACACGTGCGATGCAATGTCTCACATATTGTTTCACAAAACGACTTCAGAGAACAAACATTGTTCGAATCGAGAAGTGAATAAAACCGACGTTTTTTTTCTGATGATGGTAGGCATGAATGATGAAATATGAATTCATTTGTGTAAATGTCACCATGATCAAGAAACCAAAAATAGGTTCTATCTAAAATTTCAAAAAGTCGATACTTATCCAGGGATTTCGAAATAGAGCTTCCGATTCCAAAAAATCATTTCCTAGCTTCCTCCTGATCACGTTTTCCTTCTTGCTAACATCTGCTCCTTACACTTTGAGTCATTTTCCTGGAAACCTATCTCCTGAAAATTGTGATGTGTTAGAAACGCGCATTTTGTTGCCTGAATACGATTTTTCAGCCGCAGGTGGTATGCAATTTTTTGCATCCTGATATAAAACATGACTTGGAAAAAATTGGATGCTATAGAAAAAACACTTCATTTTGTGTTGTAACTTTGAAAAAAAAAACTATTTTTTTGGTTGTAAACAGGCAAGCAGTTAGTTGTTTACTTACTAGTTGAAGGTATACTGTAGGATACAAAGCTTCTCATTGGATACTCTTGTTTTTCACAGCTGCTCCTTTTTTATTATGTCGTTTTTCTTTTCGAATCAAAAAATATTAATATTTATAAATAAAGTTTATTATCAGTTTATGCAATGGTTATCAAAAGAAAGTATAGATTGCGGAATAAAGTAAACTATGATAAGATCAAGCAGTCATTCTCTTAAAGTACACGTAAACCCATGATGGATCGGAGAATCCGAATAATGGTAAAGGAATGTCCGAAGCGGGTTCAAGACGACCGGGGGAACGAGATCAAAATTGAATGGGATCAAGAAGAGAAGGGTAAAAGAACGAAATTAGATTTGAAATCGGATAGGCATTTGTTGTTCCGGAGAGTAGGCCAATGGATAGAGACCAGCTGGAGGGGAGACTGAAGCGGAGTCTGGAAGCGATGGGCTTGTATTGTGCATGTTTCCGATTAGGCTTTGGGTGAGCGCAATGATAGCGTCTTGAGAGGAAGCGATCAGGCTGTTCAAGTGAGCTGGATCCATTGTGGATAATGCGACAGGACTGAAAAATCAATAATTAATCACTGAAATTCTTAGAAGAAATGCGGTCAACTTACTTTTGTGGTAGTTGTGGGATTGGTGAGATAACTTGTTGGATAGGTTGAATTTGGGTGAGTGGGGTAATTTGACACATTTGAATTGGAGTGGCTCCAAGACATGGAAGACGAGCAGATGGTGGAGTACTGCTGGATTCACGTTCAAGCACTGAAATCATATAGGTAAATTATATCCCTGGATTGCGTTCAAACTCACATTTCTCCTCAAGCATCTCATTGCGACGGCTGAGCTCTTCAATGCGTTTGTCTTTAGCTCTATCTTTGGCATTGATACTATCAATGTATTCCACAGCGCGTTTAAGAATGAGAGCACGAGATGTTTTCTCTCCTTCAAGATATGGAATAGCGTCTTTCAAAGTGATGAAGTGGTCCTTGATATGGTCGCGTCTTCTGCGTTCAAGCTCATTGTGATGAGCACGACGATCGTCATCAATGCCTGGTGAGGCGGATTTCGGGCTGATAGAATCATCCTGAAACTAGATTTTAGGGATATGAGATTGATGATTAGGATAGTGACTTACATCGGATCCCGAGTCGGATGCGTGACGTTTACGATTGATCTTTTCTTTTCTCATGCGATGGTGAAGGAAGTACATGTCTTCAACAGCAGTAGTCATTGTTAGCAAGAAAGTGTTTTCTGAAAGATAGATAATTGATAAGGGTTCTTGAATTCTTGAATTTAATAAGGTAGAATAAGTAAGGTCAAGAAAATAACGAAAGAAAAAAGAGCCAACCGACCAGCCAAGGCGGCTGGTCGGCAGATGTGATCTAGTCTGCAATGAGAGGAAGAACAGATCGCAAAAAGGGGCGTCCTGTCTGACGAGAGGGAGGAGTCGCCCCGCCTTCGACACGCGGTCAACGTGTGTTCTCTGCACCTCACCGCCGTGGGTGCTAGGTGCCCGTGGGGCCGCTCTTTGATATAAGAGAGCTCCGAGACTCCGCCCATGTTTTCAAGCAAAGTGTGTTATAGCCTCTCGGTGTTGTCGATCAGCATGGAATCATGTGAATGGAATCAGGATGTTGATAGCAATAGCATCAGACATGAGGAAGGAAGCTGATCCCGAACCTGGGTACAATGAACAATGGGTAGGAGATTTTCAGAATTCTACTAAAATTGAAGATCCTATGCAAACAATTGATGGCAGTGTCAAAAAAGGGCAAACACTCAAAGAATGCTCAACCAATTCTTTGGGTTCAATTTAGAATTTTCACCCCGAAGAAGCGTTGTCGGGTGCAACCCATCCGCCTATTCACATGCCACTTCACGTGTTTTGTTCTTTTCTCGTCTTGAAAGAATAAAACCGAAACTTTGTTTCCATGTGCTTCATTGAGAGTACGTGAGTGTGCAACACACAAAGACCTTCCATTTTTTGATAAAAAAGGGTTGAGCTTAAATTTTTTGTTCTAGGTCAGGTTACTTCCGAATGATGATGTATGGTGGGTGTAAATAGTACCGTATTCCTTGTGAATAGGAAGGTCGGAAGGTAAAAAACTTAGCAAACAAACAACCTGGCGTACTATGACCCCAGACGCTTGTTTTTTCTAGCCAAGTGTTTGCAAGGAGACTACAACTGTAAAAATATATACCCGGTTTCCCCGGTTTTTGAAATCCTGTAATCCTTTAAACTATTTTTATTGCTTTGGCATGTATCATCCGACATTCATACCTCACTTAGTGAACCCTGAAGTGATCGGAGAAACTTAATTGATCGTACTATGAAGGAAGAAGGGGGTGATTTCGATTGCGCACTGAGAACGATCAGGTTTCAATAGCCAGAAACCTTTTTCGGGCGTACTCTGCCTTCAAAGCGGAATTTCCAAAACTTACAGTATCCTTGGGAGAATCCCAATGTTATTCTCTTATGGCTTTGCAGGGATAATGTGAGGGTGGATAGAGATTGTGCAAGAATAATAAGCTTCCAAAAATCCTTTGATAATCTGTCGAAAAACTGAAACGAATAATCTTCTGTCGAAAGTATTGTTTGATCTGCTCTCTTATTTCAAATCAAAACGGTTAATTCGTGGAGATAATCTTTTTTCTGTTGTTGGGGGTGGTGGATAACATGCGATAAGCTTTTTGTGTGTGTCGAAAATTGAAAAATAGCTCACGAATTTTAATATTTTAAAGTATTTTTTTCAACGATTTGTAGAAGATCATCTTGTGAGCTGTAAAAGCTCTTTTGTTATCAAAGACTGATCAGATTTATTGAGCCATAAGGGGGTTTTATTTTATTAGCCAAAAACTAGCCGGTAGGATAAATTCATAGTCTGCCTTTGTTTTTTCAACAGGATTAGCCAATTGGCTTAATAACTTTGAAATCCTTCTTTCAAGCTTTCATAATTTTTCTGTCTTTCATAACAATTTTTATAATTATTCAAATCGGAGGATCATTTGATGTATTACAACTAATCCTCACCCCCAACCGATTAAGCGAGGGTGGATATCTAATCCGTGTTTCCTCTTGTCTAGAGTGACCAAAGGGCGTTTTTCTGTTTTTCTGCTCCTATTTGCACCTTGACTTGTGTTAACCTTACATCCGGCTTCAGATCAACGTAACAAACAAAATAGAGTATCTTCAGCGAAAAAAGTACTTTTTTCCTTCCTATGATCACCTATTCACGTGCATCACTCATGGGTTCCCTGGAAAATCACAAAACACCCAACTATAAAGGCGAATCGAAATGAAGATTAAAACTCGTACAACCTAAAGGTGAACAGAGAACAAATTTTGCGATCAGTCCTTCTAATGACTACAATGTCTACTAATAATTGTAAATACGGAAGGGAAACTATAACGTAGTCAGAGGGGATGATTAAGCTTTGATAACTTCCTAATTGGGATCAGGGCCCCTTATATTCGAAGTTCCGCTTATGAAAAACCTGTATATTTTCGTAAACTGACGAAATTGGCCTAAATTGGACTGATGATCAATTTACGATTGGTTAACCAAAACACAACAGGGGGTAAACTGTTTCAGAATGATTTTTTTTGTCATCATTTTTTTCTATTTTTGTTTTTTTAGCTCAATTCCACCTTTGAAAGTAACTTTCAACTATTCCTTATCATCTTTGATATTACATTTGTTTCCAATCTCCAATCAATCACTGTCTCACTTTCATTTCCCTTATCTGTTACTACTACACGTGATTCAAATGCGGTTCGTAATGTCATTGTTGGTTCTTCGATGTCGTACTGTTTTACAAACAGACCAACTGAGACCAAACCAATAGGAATCCTGGGAAGTTGCAATTTTCGCTCGAAATGTGAACTATGCTTCTTGTTATTTGGTCATTGCGCACTTGTCGAATCTAATTTGGGCTTGATTCAATTTTCCAAGCCAAATGATTCCAAGAATTCCTACTGATTTTTGCTTGTCGAATGAGTAAAATGAAAACAAAGGACAGAACAAAACGTGTTGTCAGCATGATTCTACAACACACAGATCATTTGTTGATATAGGCACGTTGCATCAGCCAACGGGTGTCTGACACGCTTGCAGTATCTGACGAAATCATCCGCAAAAATCATCAGCAGATCAGAAAGAGAAGACAAAGGTGATCTATGAAGTTTACAACAATGAGTACGAGTGGGGGACACACCTTTGGAGAAATGGGGTACTTTTGACAATAACTTATCTGTAACTTCATCAAACCAATTCACATCAAATCTTACTGTAGATTCTTATCTAAAATCACATGACACATCTATTTCAGATTCTTTTTTTTTTCATAAAATTTAACCTTCACCTGCTTTGCAATCAAAAACTATTATACCTACTGTGCCTATTTCCACCTACATTCACTTCCTCTCGTGAGAAAAATGAGAAAAATGAAGTGTAAAGTCCAAAGTACTGCCACGGATGAGAGGCGAAAACCCACGGGTACATTTCGGGGGAATCCCTCTTGCGGGGGGCATTACGTCAAAGTACTCAACAAAAGGGGGGAAACTCGGAGTGACTGATGCAATATCATGAAAAAATCGAAACATGGAAATGCCCTTTTTTGCATATGCAAAACTCGTGATTATACACTTTCGATAGGCAAAAAACTAGGAAATTTTGGTTCAGATTAACCGCTTACCATTGTACACGCATATTATTATAACTATATACACAAAGAACATACAAGAATGAATGAGCACGTAATATTTCCTGGTGATAAAGAAAAGGGAAAGTGGCTGAGCCGGGGGTTGTGTTTTAGTCTGGAATAGAGTGCAATTAATTTCGAGATGAAAGAGAGAGAGAGAGAGAGAACTGTGAAGTTTGTCGTGTGATTCATGAAAAATGCGGGCAAGGTTGGAAGATCACAAATCAGTTCGTGATACAAAACTAGATGAGGAAATGGTCTAGTAAAAGAAGAATATAGGGGACAAACGCTTTTGGAAACTGATTTTTTTCAACTTAGTCCAAAAGAAATTTTTTCGGAAGATTCTAATAAATTTCCAAGAATATCATCACCATCTACCTAACTACAGTGCCCCCAATACTTTGTATTGTTGTTAAGACTCCACCGTACCCAATACTATGATTATACTTCGATTTCATCACTTTCTTCATCTCCAAACAAATTATGCACTAAGAATGATCATCATGATGACACATGGCGGAAGTTTCCCCCGACTTTACGATCCCGTTGGAAAATTGGGAGGTCTAAAGACACTCCGACTAATTCGTACTATGATCCAAGCCATTAAAATCATCGAAACCATCAGAATCAACGGCTTCTATGTGACAGTCAGACAGTGATGTGACCAATTGAATCATGGTCTCTTTGATCTATTAAATCGTTCTTGTGACGTCGTTGTGTTCTGGGAATTGAATACGGTTTTAGGGACTTTGAGTATCGCTAAAAGAGATCAATTTTTTCTACCACCTGTGATCATTGCAAACTTATCAAATTTGTTATCAAACTTCAAACTTTGCATCCCAAAAAAGACCAATTTTTATAGTATTTGCTCAAGTTTTATTTATAACTATCCCATCTAACTAAAAAGTGCGATTATTTGTATACCTACAGTTGTTCCGAATGAACCCCACGCTGTCAACACGTTGCGACCACCCGAAAACTGTTCAATGATTCATCTATCTCTTCCTTTACCCCACACTCACTTTTCAATATGTTTCCTCAACCCCGGGCCCGTAGTGAAACATATCGACACTATTGGCGGGTGCACGTAGGGACACGTGACGGAATGAGAATGCGATTCACGTGAAGGCCCCCCCCCCGACTTTTTGATTTGGCATTGCACTTTTTGGCAACACAAGTGGAAGCGTAGGGGGGGACGAGAGAGGAAACTCTTTCAAAATCATCTTTTTTTGAGAGAGAGATAGTGTGAGATTCGAGTGTGCTTTGTTTCTGTGATGTGCACTAGTCTTCGAAGGCTTTCTGATGCAATTTTGATGGGTGTTTCCCACATCCCTTTGAAATAGCAGGAAGTGAGGGTACATGACGACCTCCCAAACAAGATGAGCGGCTACGTGATTGTAGTCTAGGGGACAAGGTTTTGAGGGTATAATGCTGACATGGGGTATGCTAGAATACAGTTGGAAAGTACAGTGGAGCATATTTCGAAAGGAATCAAATTTTGAACTTGACTGATATATCTACAAAACCCTAGCTTTCCTAGATTGAAGATCCTAATTTAGTTACAGTAATCACCATTGCCATCACGTGCTCTAAATGTGCAAACCTGAAACCCACCCAGACATCTATTCTATTGATAAATCATGATTTCCGATCTTAATTCTCCATCAACAGTTCTTCGAAACAATGAACAAAGTTTAACAATTCAAAATGATTATGATTCTATATTTAGTAACATAGTAACACAGGGGAGCTAGGTGTATGGTTAGACTACGATCAAATTGATTATAATCAAAGTGTTTTCTCATTTCGGTGCGCAAGGAATGTCGATCAATGCACTGTTCCGATGAATTGGCACGTAGAAAAGCCGCTCTGATTCACGTGCTACCGTAGTACCCACTTAATCGTTCTTTGTGGTAAACACGTCAATGAAGAGAGTATACTCTTCCTCGACCCTTAAAACCCACACGGCGTGTAATGAACGCGTTAGCTTGCATCATTTTCGCTCATTTCCCCAGATCTGCACGCAAACCCTCCCGATTCGACCCCGCCCTTCCTGGGATACTGTAGATGTCGCTAAACTGAACTTTGATTATTCGATGAAAGTTTTTTTCCATAATAAGAATAATAACAGAATTGAATGACAAGTGCAATGTCTGATGATTCTTATTTCCCAATTTTCGACGAAAACATAATTGGAAAACTGTCTAGCGATTGGCTACGTTTTTGGGGGAAAGTGCACAAATAGAACTTGGCAACATTTATGAATGAGGAAGAATTGGGAAATGTATCAACATTGTGGGGGTTGAAAAAATTAGGTATTGTACCGGAAACTAGAGATGGATAGTCCACAGGAAATTAGAAAAACAATACATACGAAAAAACCCGATCAGAACCTCATTCATTTTATCCCCATGCCTTCGGATTACTATTTCTGGGTGTCCGTTTCTCGAATTTTTGCTGTTGTTGGTTTTTTCGCCACGATACTGTTTGGTCTCATTTTGATTTTGTTGAATACATTCGTTGTGAAAAGAGTGAATTCGACGTACAGGTATTTTATGAATGTTTTCACTTGTCAGGGAATTCTTTTTGCCACATTGGAAATTTCATTGATACCGGTGACGGAGGACCAGGGGGCTGAAATTCAGAACAATAATATTTTCAGAATGTCTTGTCTTACAATGCGGGATACTCGTTTTTCTTGTTAGATCGACCACTAAACTTGGATAAAAGTTTATTGACAGTGTTTCTAGGTACTTTTCAGAGAAAAAATTCTAACTTGGAAAAATAATTCTAGCCATTTATTCGGGTCTCCTTTGTTCAACCCTATCAATGTTAGCTGTACAGTTTCTATACCGTTATTGGTCGGTGTTTAGGTAAAAATTATTTCAAAAATAAATCTAGCAACTATTTTCTGAATAGTGTCCACAAACTGGAATACTTCGATGGTTGGAAAATTTTACTTTGGTTTTCATACAGCCTATTTTTCGGTTCGATTTGGATTTCCGGTTTACTCCTCATAGAAATCCCAAATCAAGAAACGTTGGCTTATTTCAAAGAAGAAGTCAGATTCCGATACAATAAAAGTCTAGAAGACCTTCCCGCTTTGATCATGATGCCATATCATCCATCTGATGGTTCAATAAGATGGGAAGCATGCGGGCTCACTTTAAGTCAATCTGTAATTTCGAGTATTCAGTACGGAATAATGCTTTTTTGTGGGTGGTCAATGCATTCGAAAATGGAAGAAACGATTAAAACTATGTCAGAACAAGCTAAAGTGCTACAGAGACAATTGTACAAGGTTTTGGTTATTCAGGTAAAATCTAAGCCGAGAAATTCTGAAATTACTAATATTCAGATCACCGCCCCATCAATATTCCTTATAACTCCTTTATCATTCATTATATATCTACCATTCTTTAATTTTGAAGTTAGTATCCCAACTGGAGCGTTATTATGTAGTTTTACATTGTACAATGCTATTGACTCAATTATAGTGATGATTATAGTTGCTGAATATAGAAAATCGTCGAAACGTTTGTCTAGACATTACCAATTGTAATAGCAACCACTTTTTTAGAGTTATTGTTGGTTTTATGTCAAAAATTTCAAAATTGGCTTCTTAAGGATATTGCTCCAAACGCGTTTAGGTCAACTGTTGCTATCAACGCGATTACATTACAGTAATGCTCTTCTCTGCTCTTTTTCTAAGTACACTAGAAGGAAAACGTCATAATGTCCTCATTCTTTGAAATATGTAGACTTTCACCCGGTAGTTTAGGCTAGACAAAGGTCACTTTTTGTCGCTTACGAAATGTCGTGTTTCAGCATGTTTAATCAGTGAATTCTGCACATTCATTTCATATCAGTCACATTATTAGGTGTGATGATCGGGCATGAAAACTCAATGAATGTAAAATTGTGATTTGAATTGCATATTATTAATATTAAATATAATAAATTAATGAAATAAAACAAAATGAGTATAAATTAGTGTTCAAAGAATCGATAGATTATCCATTTTAAAGCCCAATTGATCTGGCGGCATATTGATGAGTCGGATGCATTTGACTGCCGAGAGCAGATTTCATGTCGGCTAAACGCAGTTTTTTCCAATCCGGATTGGTTCCAAACGCTTGAGCGAGACGGGCAATTTGGACAAGGGATTCTGGCGAGATGCGGAGATGATCAATGGTGACAGAGCGGCCATCAGAAGAGCACGGGGGAACGTCGCGAGCGGAGATCTGGAAATTCTCAGTTGGGATTTGATGAAGCGTGAAGAAGCTGATTCATAGGGTTGATTTCCAGTTTTTCATTTGATACACTATTGAATTTTATGGTATTTTAGCCTAATTAGATCAATTTCAGGTTTTTATAGATGATAAATCGTCAAAAATTATTTTAAATCTAAACTTGCTCACCGGTGTATTATAACCAATGCTTCCAGTTCCTGTCTGCAGACTTCTAGCCAACATTTGAAAATCTGGATCGCTAAACAATGTCTGAGCAGTTTGCTTGATTTCTAGCGGCATTTGTGACAATGATGGTAGTTCTGGAGCAGGTGCTGGTGCAGGAGTTGATGCAGCGGGGTACTGGGAGAGTTGAGGGATCTAGAAATTATTTCGCTATTTCGAAAAAAAATTATGATTCTTACATTTGGCTGTGGTCCATACATGTAACCATGATGGGCAGTCAGTTGAGGTACAGTCTGAGTTGGTTTGACCTCCTGTTGAGCAGGATATTGTTGTGCGGTCGGAGCATACTAAATCAAAACTTTAAGAGTGATTTGGATAGGGAAAATGCACCTGTTGCTGACTGGTAGTAGGAAATGCTTGGATGGTAGCCAATAGTAAAGCAGAAACGCCAAACTTGAACATCTAAACCTATCTCATATTCAAAGAAAAAGTGATATCAAAATTGCTCACCATAAAAGATCTCCGGGACAGTTCCGCTGTTCGATGCGAGAAATGTGTTGCTGCTTGCCAGTCGTCGCCGAAGCTTTTATATTCTCACCTAGCATGATGGGCAAGAACTTCCTGTTAAAACAAACGGACGCATGTGATGATTGTTGTTCGGTAAGCAATGGTCAGAAGATTAGCTGGCCTAAGTCGATTAACAGAAAACAGAACAAGCTGCAGTTGGGTGTGTGTTAACACAGGAGTCACAGTCTGCCGGAGAAAAAAGTCTGAGCAAGAGGGTTTAAGACAATTGATGAAAAAAGTGGGTTGATCTTCCTATCTTTTCATGATGAATGAATGTAGTTTCATTTCCTAAGCATTTTGTGGAGCTTCCTGTTATATTCCGCCTGGAAATGTGCTGCTTCCCGCATTTTTCAAGGAAATCAACTATTTTCATATATTCTATTCAATTCTAAGTCCATATTCTGTAATTATATCCAAAATTTCCAAACAAACACTAGAATTGTTTATTATTGATACATCAAACGATAAACACTCCTCGTCAAAACTAAAAATACATTTAGACCGGTATAAACATTAATATGTCAATGTGAAAAAGAATTGTTGAGAAATCGGGAGACGGAAAGGTAGAGAGAACTCGTGAATGTGGGGAACATAATTCTTGCTCGCAAATTTCGATTGCAATTGGCTTAGATTAAGGCTTGAAACGTAAGGGGAGGTACAATTCAAGGGGCTACCAGAAAAAGTAGAAATTAGGTTTTTTTGTGTGACGCAACTAGAATCATTTTATAGACAATAGAGATCTTGACTACGAATGTGAAAGAAGACTATTTTTGGGTGTGGGTAGATAGGTTGTTGAACCAATTAGCATTTCTTCTTTGCAGCCGGCTCTCCTGCCTCGGTGGCGTCACTGAAAATTGAGACTATTTTGGTGATGTTTTTTTTGAAAAGGTTAGCTAATGTTAGAATCGATCCCTTAAAGAATTTGTGAATCATACGAATCAAAAAACCTTGTGATATTAAATATGAAGATTAAAAAAACGCTAATCAAAAGTTGTTTTTCCATTTTTTTTTATTAAAAAAAAATTTACTTCTCTTTTTTCTCGTCGTCTTTGTGAGTATTTTGGTTTTTATCACGTCTATGCATCGTCGGAGTTGCCAATTGAGTCGAGAACCTAGAAAAGGAATGCATTTGAAATGAGAATTCGAGAAAAAATAGAATAGAATTTGTTTCCGCTTTGATATTGAAGTGTGAGCCCTAGAAAAGAAATTTCTGGAGAATAACATGAATGTCTAATTTAAGACACTGAGGATGGGTTGATTACGGTAATGATCATTGGTTCCTTTTTGCAATTTCGGTTCGAAAAATAACTTCCTCATTAGAAAATGATAAGAATCGTTAAGGACTAGTGTTCTTCGTGACCTTACCGGCTTACAATGCAACTTTCACTTTCGTGACCCCCTTTTGAGTCACGATCTAGTTTCTTTCAATCGTTATATTATTAGAAGTTTAGAAACATCTGCATATAGAAGTTTCTTGACGTATGACAAGTTTTTGAGCAATTTCAGATAGCGGAAATTGAATAATGATTTTTTTAATTCTACAGTAATCCAGAAATCCGAAAAAAAATCAAAAGCTTACATAGGACCAGTGTACGTGGCTGGAACTTTTAAATCTGCTGGTGTATCCAAATTCGAAACGAACGGGTCAATATCCATTTCAATGACGGCTTTCTCACCAAACATAATGCTGCGACGTTGCGAGTTATTCATGATGGTGGTGTGCTTCCTAAGAAAAAACATGTAAAATGAGAATGAATATGTACGTAGATGGCAGTTTAGGAATAGTGAAGCACTAAAGAAAGTTGTTTCTTGAAAAGAAGGACGGATGAATATAAGCGGAATGTAAACGAAGAAAAGAAAAAAGGAGGGGGAGTAAAAAAAGGGAAGGAAAGTAAAAAGAGAAAAAGAAAGAAAAAAAAGGCATTGAAAAATTTATGTGGTGAAGTGAAAATGAACACAGGAATGGAAATGGATAAGATCTTGTTAAGCCTCAATTTTTTTTTCTCGATTTGTTTTTTCTACCAAAAAAAGTTCACGAAGATTCCTTTTCTTGGAAAAAGAATTGTGTTCTTTTAGACAAAATGTATATAATTTTCAAGTGCTCCTCTTCAAGAAAAAGATGAAAATAAAAAGGAAAAGATGGAAAAGAGAAAAAAAACTCAAAGATCGGAAGCCCAATTTCAGAAGAGGGCTGCATATATTCAACTTGAAAACAACTCTGATAATCGGCGTAGGAGCAATGCACAAAAACAGACGAACTCATGTTTTTCCGGCTTTTTCTACTTACTACTGAAGGAAAATTCTTGTGCGGACGGACAATCGGAAAGTAAGACCCGGAGATTAGAAATAATATATTTATATATTTATGTCAAAAGAAATTCCCCTGATGACATGTGTTCTCATGTTCATTAAATGAAATGTGGCTCATCTCATTTTAATATTCTAAAAGATGAGAAGAAAAAAAAGAGAAAGGGGGGCTTGAATGTTCAGAGTCCGATGCAGAGAAAAAAAAAACTAAAAGCTGTATATTCCGTCTTCAACATGTTTATTTTTCTAATCGCATTATTCATTCGTTTTAGTATGTTTTTATTGTTTTTTGGTTGGTTTTGTCTCTCTTTTTTTTGCCATGAGGTTGGAAACAATTGAGAAAGAAGAGAAGAAAATATTTGAAAAATAGATGAAAAAAGGAAGACAAATGGGAAGTAATTAGTTGTAGATCAAAAATCCTGAAAAAGGAGAACAGAAAAATCAATTCCTGTTGTCACGTGCATCGCTTTTTGTCACACATTTCGCAACAATACCTTTGACCTTGCAACACGAAGTGTTTTCGAACCCCCCAAAGCTCGATCGGTCAACAAACAATCATTCGAGACCCAGTGTGTGAAAGTACACAAAAATAGACACACCTCTAAATTTACACTGCTGCGTTTGTCCTAGAATGGTTTTTTTCCTTCTTTTTTTCTTGCTTTCGTCAATTGAAATGGAACTGTACTTTTTGTTGTGCAGGGCTCTTTTTTAATCATTTTTTTCACTTTACTTCCCGGTTTTCGATTGATTTTAGATATAAAGTTGTTAGAGACTTGAAGAATTCTAAGAAACCCAAAAAGAAAAAAATTTCTAAAACCGCACCAAAAGACTGTATAACAGGTCATAGATCTGTAAAGTCACATGTCTCCCGCGGAGCAGATGGCACAAAACGAGAAAACACTGCGTTGCCTCTGAAGTATAATGTTTTGCACATGAACAGCATAAAAAGAGCAATATAGGGGTGGGGGGTTTTTTTTCGACGACGACGAGGACCGACCGACGAAAACTAGGATGCTAACGGTGACGAGAAAAACGGGAGCGCTCAATGCTGACGAGAAGGCGAATAACCCGACAAATAACGGAAGAGAGTAGAGCGGATACGCAAGATAGAATGAATAGGAGGAAAAGGGGGGTTTTTGTGATTTTTGGAGACAGAAAAGGGCGTGATTTCATTGTTGAGTCTGGTGAAGCAGGCACTTTTTTTTTTGAAAAAGGTCATGGAGCAAGGTATATCTAATTTGAAAATTGTTGGGAAGAGCTAAGAGTCATTATTCAAACAAACTGTGCAATTCCCCCATTTGTTTGTCAAAACTATAAAAATAAGGAATTCTTTGGTTTCACAACTTCAAATTCTTGCTCAGTTCCCATATCTAAAAAAAAATAGAAAAATCTTACCTAATTAATATTGAGATCTTCTTGTTTAAAAGAAATATGCGTCAAAAGGAAGTGAAGCTAATTTAAGTTCATTGTGACGACAGTGAACTCGGAATATGGACTGATTCATGAAACTATTTGTGCAATGTTATCACCGTTTTTCTTGAAACATAGGTCATTTGATAAGTAACCAGAGACAAGAAATTTGAATCTTTCTGGAAATTTCTATGATTTAATTATTCTAGAAATATTTCTAAGTTCACAAGCAACTGTATTCTGAACAATCGAAATGAATTGATCCATAATCCCTAGCAAAGCAGCTTTTGGAATCAAAAAAAATAAACAAATTGACAATTAAGTGAATCGACTATTCATAACGATGAGAATGAAACGGAGATGAAGAACCGAAAGAGAAAAGAGGGACAAAAAGTGGTGGGAGGCGGGCGAACGAGGTGAAGGGAAGGTGGGGGGGGGGGGGGGGGAGGCGACGACGACGGACATGTGGCTGTTGTATTTGTATTCTAATCAAAATGCTTGCTGGTTTTTCGATTGAAGTTGAAGAAGGAGCGACATGAAAGAAATTGGGGGGAGAGAAAGGAAGTGAACAAAAACTAGGCATCACCATCGAGTTGGTCGATGTATATTGATATCAAAATACCAACAGTTACACACAAACACTCGCTTATTCATTTTTGTTCTCAAGATATGCGATAGACTTTTTCGGTTGACGTCGTGACAGGGCCCTTATCATATCACATTAATACACTCAAACACACTCTCAATTCTTATCAGCTGGTACACCATGGCTATTGGTCTAAGAATGATACAGAAATCATTCGTCGTTGCGCAGTGTAAAATTCAAGCCGATCTACAGCGTAAAACTGCAGAAAAATGGGAGTTTCTGGTAAGTGTCGCTGTTTTTTTTCTCCCCCTTCACAAATCGGGATTCCGCTTAGCCGAACACTTAAAAAAAAGCGAAACGAGATAGTTTTGCGGCTACGCCACATTTGCGCTCGACCGCTCACACTCACTCGCACATGTTATTATCTATCTGTCGCTCTTGGAAGGTGGCACTTTGGAAATATATAGATTCGCATGTCAACGTGCGGTCGACAAAAGAGTAAACACACTGAAAAAAAATGGGGGGAAGAAGACGATGAAGGGGAAAGTAATGGCAATGACCGACAGGAATAAGTTCGTCTTCTCTCTTTTCATGGTCTTCGTGTTGTTTTTTTTTTGTTGTCGACGAATAAGGAAAGCATACCTATTTGGGAAAGTGAACGATGTTTCGTGGGGGGAGTACAATGACACTTTTGGTCGTTTTGTTCTAGTCTTTGTTTGAGGTTGGTACGAAGAACAAAAGGGTCAACTTCTATCGGCTCTTGGTCAGTTTTTCGGAAATGATACTGTACAAAAATGCATTGTTCGAACAATGGGTTAGTTTCATGATAGAATCAATCATTATGATCAATTAGAGAAGGAAATGATTAGAAAAAAGATAGTGACTTTCAAAGTTACGAAAAAAAACTGAAAATAACTATTTTTCAGTTTTTTAATTGTCAAACCTCGATTTTCCCTAATTTCATTTCATTTTTTTAAAAAACCTAAAATAAGAAGTTTCTGTGCCAAATCAAAACTATTTGACAGATTATCAAATTTATAATTTCCTTGTTTCTAATTTCAATTCTTATCAAGCCAAAATTGTTAATGAACTTTGAAAAATTTGAATCAAAATTTTTTGACCAAAATTTTCTTTGTCAAAAAATACTAGATGATTCCTAGCTTCTAGCATGGAAATTATTGCTCATCATATTAATAAGTTTCACCTACCTAGTATTTTTGAAAAACTCAAACTTCACATAGTTTGCTCCAATCTATAGGTGAGTTGTTCACAAAACTAACCATTTTCAAAATGTTGACCTTCGATGTCTCCGAACTGCACGTAAAGTGCTCTGAGAAAAGAAACAGAAACAATAAGTTTCACAAACTGTTATCACTTTTTTTTTCTGATTTTACCTATTGATAATAAGGTGTACTGTACTTTATTCGAAGAATACAAAGCTAAACCCAGACAAGAAAAAAATAATATTAAAAAAATACAAAAATCGGCGAAAAAAATAGTGTGAAAAGGGGGAATGTTCAGTCTCACAGAGTGTTACCAATACCGGTAAATCATAGAACAGGTAAGGCTTTGCTTAACATGATGACCAAAAGAAAATGAGTACAAATTCCGAGTGGAAAACTAACCAGAGCGACAATAAGCTGCAGGGGAGAACTGGGGGAGAAGAGTTGCAAGTTAAACTCGTGTCTACATGTATTGATGAATCGTACAGAGAAAAAATGATAAAATGTAGATAATATACATGAAAATTCAAGAAACATGAAGAAGCTAGAAATGTGGTGATGAATTTTTAAAAAGTTAGAAAATTATATAAGTAATCATAATCAGAGATGTGGAGGAGGAGATAATTATGGATATAGAAGATTCTCACGCTCCGCCTCTTTCATATCACCATTTCGTGGGTATTCCTCTCTGAAAAATTAAAAATATTTTTTGCTAAACATTTTTTAGACATACTGGATACGAAGAATTCCATTTTCCAAATTATTCAATTCCGATTTCTGTTTCTCTTCCTCATTTTCGATCGCTCTTCTCTTTTCCTCCTTGACCCATTCATAATACATCAAGAGAGCGAAAAACCCGGATAACAGCATGAAAAATCCAGATAAAATGAAGCATGGCCAGTAGGATCCAGTTTCATCTCTCAATTTTCCTGGAAAAATAACAAAATGGTTTTTGAAAATGTTAAAATTTGAATTACCGAATACAAGTGGTCCGAAGAACGAAGCAATTCCCTCCAGGAAGCCAACCATCGAGTAAGCCATTTGGAACACTTCGATTTTCTTGTCGAAGATTTTGGTGATCAGGATACTTTGCAACACGTAGTTTCCACTGACGCATAGTCCATACCAAATAGCAATTCCAATCATGCAAGCTCCGTTGAATGCAATGCAAGCGCCGAATGGAGAAAGAGATGCTACAACCATGGCGATGAAATAGGTCAAGAAGACCAAACTTGGTTTTTTGATCTTATCACAGCGATCCGATAGAGCTCCGAACACAAATGTTGCCACACAAGTAGAGAGTCCCATACAACTATAGATAGCATTAGCCGTATCGACTTGCACTTCCAAAACTTCTACTGAATAATCGAAGAACCAACAGTATGGCACATCTAGTGTGGCGTACAAGCACATGACTGAGAGAACCAGACTGAAAATATAGCTAATTAATAATTGACTTTTTTTTAAAGAACTAACTAATTATAGACTCGACTTTGGAAAGCCAACATGGTATTTTCCTTGGCTTGCTTAACGAAAGTAAGCGCCACATCCAAATTCCATCGTTTAATCCAATTCTTTCTTTTCTTTCCAGCGACAAGCATCGGAGCTGATGGAATTTTGCCCATTTTGATTAGATTGGAGGTCCATTGAGATTGAATCGCATTACTGGCCATGACTCTTCCTCCCGTAGCAGATTTCGATCCGGGAACAATGGAAGTGCGGAGTCTAGCAGAATTTGGAGCAGAAGTCAGTGCGCGGACGGTCGATTGTCTGTTGGTCAGATATGAAGTTGGTTCGAGAAGTTTCTTTTCTGATAACTCGGAACTAGAGGAATCACCATCGTTACTCATTTCAGAATCTTCGGAACTTGATTCTTCATCACTTTCTGAGCTACCACGGCTATGGAACAAATTTGAGATCTTGAAATCTTCATCATCCAATTCATTGATCTGGTCGACACTCATTGAGATTTTACTGGTCACTCGACGTCTTTGGGCTCGGACTGTGGTGCATGGTGAATTGGCGAGCTCGAGATCCAGATGTTCCAAGTTAGCCAATACAGTATTGATCATAGAATATTCGGGAATCGGATTCATATTCGGCTTGCTGTTGTCGAAAAATGCAACTGATTTGGATCGAGTTGGAACTTCCATTTTGCCATCAGCTTTCGCATCACATACAGATTGAATGCTACCGAAATCGACTTTTATCACGGCTAAGTTTGGCAGAGAATTGGCACGACGAGTGAGTCCTTCTTTCACCACATTTCGAGAATCATATTGTTGCTCAGTGCATATTTCAACAAGCTTTTCGAATTGCTTCTCCTTGTAAGGGATAGAATCAGATGTCCATTCGACGTCTTTGACAATGAGTCCGATGATGAAAAGGCCGAAATAACCAAATGAATAAGCTGTCATCACTCCACGAAGAGGAGACATTACCAGGAAGAACCATTCTTTGACCTGAAAGAATTTACAAGACTTAAAAAAAAATTAAAATCAGCCGCTTACAATGCTAATAAATGGAGGATACATGCAGACACCAAATCCGGTTCCAGCAACAGCAATCGATGTGGCAAGTCCAATTTTGAGGCGGAAGTAGTAGGTGACAAGAACAATTGCGGCATTATAGATAAAGCTCATTCCTGAAAAACACCCAATTGAGAAATTTCAAAACAAATCAGGCTTACCAATTCCACATCCGACTCCAAGACTCCACATAAAAGTAGTGTATTCCGTGCAGAATGATGCCAAAGTGCTACAAATAGTGCAGATGATAGCTCCAACAAGAATCGCTGCTCGACATCCGAAAACATCCGTGAATAAGCCAGCTACCGGAGCTAACAACAATGGCAAAGCGAGAAATGTTCCGGCGACTTGCATAGCGGCGATGTGATCCACGTCGAATTCCTAAAAAAAAATTGAATTTTCATTTAGTCACCAGTTTTTAGTACAACTCACTTTGCGAATATCGGCGTAGAACAATCCCATGCAAAAGGAAGATCCATCGACGATACAATGCATGCAGAAGCTCAAGAAGACAATGATCCATCCATATCCACCATCCAGGTAAACTGGTGGATCGGCCAGCGGATCTTCCTCCTCAGAGTCCGCTTCAGACGGTGTCGGTGGCCGTTCGAATCTCACATGGCTCTGTTCTGGAGGAGGCATGTGCTGGAAAAAAGGTTTTTTTTTTATTTTTCATATCCTTAACCATGTTTCATCAATTTCTAGCAAATAAAAACTTGGAGGATTTTCAAAATATCTACTTTCAGCTCCGTTTTACAGTCCAACTAACCTGGTGGGTTACCCATTCCTGGGTATCCCGTTTTTTCATTTTCCGCGCACTTTGACCTCGAGTCATGGTGATATCGGTGAGCCTCTGAAAAAATTATGTTAGAACTGAGCTCAAAAATTTTTCTTTATGATTTTCCCTTTTTTTTAATAAATTTTCCCCATTCCTTTTCAAAAACTAACTTATTGGGATTGCCATCCAGTATGGATCAACCATATGAACGGGTAGTATTGTGTTGTGTGAAGAAAACTCGTTACTTCTGAAAGTGGCGCTGGTTGGAAGCGGAAAAATGCATCAAAATAACGGAAGAGATAAGAAAAAAGAAAGAGAGAACGTTTTTCAAAGAAGGTGGAAGCCGTATAAGTCAGAGGAATACTACTATCGTCTGAAAATCGAGACAGATTGAACACTTTTGATGTCAGAATGTTTTTTTGAAAAAGCTTAGGAGTTTCCTAGTGACATATTCATGGCTTTGAGATAAGCTGCTACCAATTTTCATCATCTAAATGTACCAACTCATAATCCTTTCGTGTGCCTCCCCGATCGCATGTCTCAAAATACCTGATTATTCTGCCACAGCATATCTCCTTTGGGTGTACATGAGTTAGAGTCAAGACTGAATTTTTCAAAAGTCACGGAAAACAACAAGTTTGGCACCCACTTTACTCCCCTTTCTAGCAGCCATGTGTCTTCTCCTCCCTTTCATTTTTTTTTGCGGAGCCATTCGGTTTTGTTCTTTTCTCTCTAATTCTATGGTTGCTTGGGAAAGGAGAAGAAGAAGAAGTAAAAAGAAAAAGAAAAATGAAACCACGTCACAATGACACAAACATATGATAGAACGAACAAGAGTGAAAGTTCAAACGAAGAGTTTCTCAAAAGTAAACAGGGCTTCCTTGAAACAAAACCGCGAAACGATTTTGAAAATCGTCGGTTAGCAAATTTACTTTTCATCGCCATTTTTTTTAGCGAACAAAACCAACATACAATTGGAATTCTTGTAAAGAAAACGCCAACTTGACTACCAATCTATTCTGAAGAAAAAGTAGCGGCAAAAAAAAGAAGTGGGTCCGGAAGGAAATGAAATAGGCAGAAAAAAAAGTATGAGCAAGTGTATACCTCAAAACGGATGCAATTGAGACATAAACACGAATTTCCGTTTTCTCTTCTCTTACTAGGAATTTGAGCTTACTGCGAAAAGTAATTGGGGATGGATAGCTTCAAAGAAGCCTCCTTTTGAAGATTAGCATTAACTCTTATTGTGTATTTCAATTTTTTTAGCCCTATAAAATATATCTATGATGAATAAGAAGATTTAATCCGATTTTCAAAGATGTTTTACAATTTTTGATTTTTGATTCAAACATCTTTTTTGGTCAGACAAAAAAAAGGCAAAATTATGATGCAACTATTTGTAACCCGATCTGTTCCATGTGACCGGAGAAAGGTAAGAAAGTGACGTGACAATAAGAAAATACTAACCTTTGGGAAAATTTCGTCAGAATTTTTCATAGAATAGTTTCTTCATGCTACTCTGGACTCATATTTATACTATCAAATTGATCAAAAAACAGACTTTTTTCCTGAACGTACCGGTTAAATAAAAAAGTGAAAACCATGTTCCAATAAATTCACATTAAAATAAACCTATTAAAATCCAGTTTCCCATTTTTCGCCCTACACGAACTAAAGGTCAACATTTCTGTAAAAAAAGAACAACGAAACACGATAAAAAAGTGATTTTTTGATACAGCTCATGAAATCTCTCTTCTCTATATTGATAAAAAGGTTATCATGTGGGAGACGAACCCAAAGTGACCCAGGTACATCACTTGATACCTCTATCTTCTTTTTTCATTAGCTTGGACACTGAAAACTTTTGAAACAAACAAGTGACCTAGATGAGTTGAAGTCTCAGGAAAACTAAAATTGATACAACATTCCAAAAAAAAAGTTCGATTTCGTAATTCTCAACTCGTTCGCGACATTCAAAGAAAGAAAAAAAAGAAAGAAAGGAGTGCAAAAGTTTGTGTGCAATGATGCTAAGGGGTCTCATTGAGAGAGGACAAAAGAACAAAAAAGAATGGAAGACGCAGACAGTGAGAGGGGTTATCCAATCTTTTGCCCGGCGCTTTCAACTCGTTGTTTCCGTGGTACGCAAGGCCAAGCTTAATCAAGGACATATTGCGATTTTTAAAGGAAAAGTTTTTGTCTCGAGAAAAAATTTCTTTTGAAAACGGAAAAGAATAGAAAGACAAAAAATATCGTAAAAGTTTTTGATTTTCAATTTTAGAGTTAAAAACAGTCTTGTTTCGAAAATATTCGAAAATCCCTGCTAACTTTGGGATACAGCCCCACAGGCTATTATTCTGCGTCTCTCCATCTAAACAAATCCATATCGGAGAGAAAAGGGGGTTGAGTGCAAATATGAGCAAAAGAGAACATGTCTGTTGAGCTATACAAGAGTTATACTCGCTTCTTTTTGGTTTGCCATTGAACATTTGATACATCTTCTTTAAAATTCATAAGATTTTTTTTGGGGTGTTCCCTCTTCAGCTTCTTTTTCATGAGTATAAAAATAGAATGTGGACGGCAATATTGCACAAGAAAATTTCCAATTAAATTTGACATTTTCGAGATGGGAAAAGAGAGCATTACAAGCACAAAAAAAAATCCAAGAAACGTTAAAGAAAATAGAAAATGACGGAGGCATTTGCATATGTCATTTGGTCCCGTTTGTAAAGACGAGGGAGGGAGGGTGAAGCAAAAACCTTTTCGCGTGTGCCATTTCGTATTTAAAAAGCTGGGAGGGAGAGAGAACGAGAGAGTGTTAGGACTAATGAGACGCCGAGCAAAAATGATGAGCTGTAGTATAAATTGAGCGTTCGCTTTGGTGAGATGATATTTGCATCGGCTGGTCATCTGACTATTTTTTGGAATGAGATGAAAACATTGTGACCTTGCTATATGTACCAGAGATGAAGTGATTCGAAAAATGAAAACAAATTTTGAAAGCGAAACCGACAAGTTTAAGATTGTTATCGTTGCCAAGTTCAATTATCTTTACAACCGATTGTGCGAGCTTGATTATCTGTTCAATCTTAAGTGATTAAGGTGATGTGTCAATCAAAAAGATTGTTATCCCATCATAAAATATACCAAGAAACAACTTTAACCTATTCAAAAACAATTGTCCTTCCGGGACATAGTTCCCAAGGTGCAATAATTATTTCTCTTACCTCCAGTTTTCCACAGTGATCGAGTTAATTTTTTTTCCAAAAAAAAAGTCTTCAAATATTCAGCAAAGTATAGTACGTCAAACTCTATGAAAGTACGCTTGGACAATGAATAGATTCGGAATCTGTTCAGCATTGTTTACTGATTGGCTGTCATCAGAGCATTCTCTTCCGACCACACTGAATATACTAATTTTCGAAAAAAAAAATCTGACTGTAAGATGGTACTAATATTGTTTTTGTTTGGATGATCTTTAGGAAAAAAGACTCTCAAAAGTACTATTTTTAAGATTTGTAAACTTTCTATTTCCAGTGAAATACAAAATTTGGGATTTGAATTTTGAAAAGAATAGCTCTATTACAGTACTTCTGGACGCTGAAAAGATGTGAAATCTGTTCAGTGTTGTTTACTGATTGGCTGTCATTAAAGCCCACATTCTCTTTCGACCACACTGAATATACTAATATTCAAATCGGTTTCAAAAAAATCTTACTGTAAGATGATACTAATTTTGTTTTTGTTCGAATGATCTTTAGAAAAAATACACTCTCAAGTGTGAGTTTTTGAAAAAATATTTAATCTTTCAGTCAAGGAAACTTGATTAAGACGCTTCATTAGATCAAAAAGAGATCAAATATTAGATTGAAGCATAATTCTTCACCTAAGTTACATTACAGTAATCATAGTTTTTCCAGATAAATCTTCAGAAACAGTGCAAAAAAAGTTCAGGAGTGAACCTTGCAGGAGTTCTTTTTTACGCTGTAAAGGTTTGAAATCTGTTTAGCGTTGTTTACTGATTGGCTGTCATTAAATCCCACATTTGACCACACTGAATATACTAATATTCAAGTTGGTTTCAGAAAGATCTTACTGTAAGATGATGCTTATTTTGTTTTTTGTTCGAATGATCTTTTTCTAAAAAATTTTTCAAAAGGGGTTTTCAGACAACAAAAAACTTCTCAAATTTTTTTAACGTTATTTTTATTAGATTTGCAACTTATAGAAACGATCCGTCAATCACGTCATCTTTAAATTTAAAAAAAACACTAGAAAAAAAATCGGTAACCGGAGAGCTTTCAAAAATCATATGATTTGTTTTATCGTTTGAAACAGCTGCTTCTTGCCATCGAGCTCGTCAGGGTAAAAAGTCAAACGTCACGGAGCAAGTAAAAAAGAAAGCATCGGAAAGAAGAAGGAACAAGAACACACGAAAACAAGAAGACAAATGGGGGGAATGAGAGACAAATCTAAGTTTTCTGCTTTTTTCTCTTTTCGACACAGCTTGCCTAATATGAGAAATGGCTATAGTGGAAAATCCATATTTTTCAATGCGAGATCTAGACATGTAGACAGGTGACGGAGAGTTTTTGTGTAATGAGTTTATGCTGAAATAGAACGCGCAGCTGAAAGCGGTTTTTTCGGTTTAAAAGATCACTACAATTTTGCACACAAATTTTGTAGAAACTCACCTGGTTTTTCTTGAAAATCTGAGAGAAAACCATTTTGAAAATATAGACACAATGGCAGATAAAATTATAGTATATAGAAAATTGGCTAGCAACAGAATTGGACTAGGATTACATAAAAAAATTCCTTTTTCTGACTCGGATATTCATTTTTCTTAAAATCCACAGTAGTCAAGAGAAAAGGTCTCGGCGGAAATTGGATGAATAAGAAAAGCCATTTCACATATATTCTCATTTTTTGCGGAGACTATTCATCTTTTTTTTAATGTTTCCCGAAAATTATACCTTTTGGGATCTATCGAGCATTGAAGTGGGACAATACTATTTTATAAAAAGCTAAAAATATGATATAACTAAATTGAATCACCGGCTAATTATTTTAATTGGGTTTACGTGTTTTTTTTTTCAATATTGGCTTAGTTACTAGCTTTTTTAGTAATGTACTTTGAGAAAAGTTAAGCTCGGAAAAATACTCAAGGATCAGCTTTAGGGGAAAACCATGTTGATAGTTACAGTACCGTCCAAAAGTTTATAAAAAGTGTTTCCCAGTTGAATTTCGGCCATTTTGGCCATTTTCAGGCAGCTGGAGCTCGGCTCTCATGTTTACGATCACTCTGAAAATTTTTGTGCTTATAAAACAAACCTTCATTAACAACTTTGCACTAACAGAATTTTTTGAAAATTCCTAGTTTTTCAGCTGTGTGGCGCTTCCTGAAGCACACCTTTTTTGTCCCGTTTTTGACCGTATTTGCACTGAAAACGTAAAAGAGGTGTGTTTCAGAAAACGCCGCATAGCTGAAAAACTAAAAATTTTCAAAAAATTCTGTGAATGCAAAGTTGTTAATTTAGGTTTGTTTTATACCCACAAAAATTTTCAGAGTGATCGGAAACTCGAGATCCGAGCTCCAGACCCCTGAAAATGGTCAAAATGGCCGAAAATCAACTTAACAATACTTTTTTCTATGAACTTTTGAGCGGTACTGTAGTTATCCACTTAGCCTAATTTAACTGCCATATCAACAATATAAAATCCAAATATAGCTAACATTCAACTATTTTATATATACTAACCTTCTTGTTACCCTTCAGTTTCTTCATCTTCTCCCAATAGTACTTAAAATAATAGTTAAAGTAAAGAAAATCAGAATAAAAAACAGTAATTCTAGAAATACCCCCCAATAAATGAGACGTGGCTCGTATTCAAGATTTATTGCCTTTTTTTGCACATGGCCCATCCCTCTTTTTTTGCTCTTTCCAATTTTATATGTTCGTACTCTTCATTAATACGTCACTATAAAATCGGTTTCGTTTTCCAAGGGCCTAGCTCTAATAAGATGGTGTAAAATGTGCTGTTAGTTAAGATTAGAGTCTTCAAATAGGTTTCACAGGGAACTTGAGAATTGGATAAAATTACTGAACAAAAAATTTGAAAATAGTGACCTACCTGTAAAGGAAAACGAGTGAAAAAGCTAACCATTTGGAATAGGAAAATTTGAAAAAGTGAACAAAATGAGCACAGAGCACTTCAGAAATGCTTAACAACCGTGTCAAATTGTGACATGGTCCCATCAATCCCAAAAACTAGTTTGCTACTTGAAATCTACGCAAAAAGTTTTTTTTATGGAATCCAAGTTTTTAAAAAATGAAGATTAATTTTGAAATTTCAAACTCACTTCTAACTTCTCAGAATCCAGTTTCAGCCACTTCAGCCATTCATATTTGTATATTCGCTTTGTTTTTAAAGAATACGAATGAAAAGAATCCTACCATGAATTAGAAAAACGTTATAGAAAAATATGAAAAAGAACTAGCTTTGAGATTTCCCTTGGTTTTTTTCCGCCATGGGAAATCATCAAATAATAACATTGAAGATTAGAGGAAATAAGTTTATGATATGATGAAAACAGTGAAAATTTTGAGAAATGAACTTTTAAAAAAAGTCTGGAGATAAAAATAACGGCGAAATGAGTAACAGGTGATAATAATAATAAAATATGTTTCGAGAATGAGATTGCAATGAGAAAGTGTTCTGAATTAAGCATTGACACGTGGTACTTTTCTGGCTCTAAGTCCAGCTTGATGACATTGCATGATTTGATCCCAACGAGCAAGGCAGACAACCATATCCTTACGAAGGGATTTGACTCCCCAGAATCGTCTTGGGTTGCTTTGTGGTTGACACATTTGGACACATTGCTCTCCGAGTTCAGCGACTCCGTTCGATCTACAGCATTCACTGTTGTCATGGGTTTGAGCGGCACAGTGAACGATGGCTGGGAGGTATTTGTAGAGACGGCAACGGGATGGTTGGATAGTGTGCATTAACTGAAATTGCGATAATCTGATAGCTAAGATAATTTTTCTTTGAATTTCCATTTTCATAGCTAGCTTCTCCTAATCCGTTTAAAAATTCGAAATTCCCGGTTAATTTTAGTTTTTCAATTGAAATTAGTCCATAAAACCATGATTTTAATGAAAAACTATAACAATTTACTATTTTCATCCAGTTACTTACCACAACTCTAGCCTCAATAGCATTTGTCTCATAAATACAAAGTCCACGGCACTCTGGTGGCACGAATCGGGAGCAACAGCTTCCGAACACTTGATCTGCCACTTTCCGTTCAATACACGGCTTCCAGTTGCTGGCTTCAGTTCCACAATTCTAAAATAAGAATTAGAAATCATGATTTCTTCGAATTTCCTAAAAAAAAAGAACAAAAAACTCACTCCCGGATTATCAAAGTCGATTCCATTCTCCTGGGCGGAACCATATGTGACAAACATAGTCATAAATAAGCAAGCCGTTAGCCGCATCATTTTGTGATTATTCTGAAATGAGAAATAAAAAAAAATTAAAACTTTTTCAAATCAAATTAATCAAGTACGGGAGGTGGTTACAAGTGGCGGACTGCAAAAAGAGAAAACGATGTTGGTAGTTGGTATGAGAAAATAGCTAAGAGAAAGAAGAAAAGGAATTGAGAAATAGAAGAGAGAAACTGGTATATATCAGAGTAAAGTAGTAGTGAAATGAAAATGATGAGTGAAAGTTTTGAGAAAAGACAAAGCGAGAATGAGGAGGCGAGGTAAAAGCGAAAATGGAGAGAAGTGGCCATGGAACTCTCAAGCATCCTTAATTATAACTATTTGCCACCAGTTTTCCGACTGTAGCCTAGTTTACAATTCCCTTTTCATTGAGAAGACAATGAGGTAAATGCCATCCAATTGTTAATTAATATACTTTTCCCGGATGGTGTCTGAACATTGAAATGTTGCGACTGAAACAAGTACCTCCTTCCAAACGCAACAACCACCTCTCCAAAAAAAAGTGATAAGAATCTAAAAAAAATACATTGAAAAGACCTTCCCCCGGTGCGCCTCTTCATATATCCAAAGGTGTCCTTGATGAGGATGGCCAACGTGAAATATATATATCCGGTAATAGGCGCGCCTTGCAGCCTTGTAAAACGAAACTTGGCAAAGGACAAGTTTTGGCGGTCGAAACAAGACGGTGTCGCAAGCGATGACGGTGAGGCAACAAAAAAAAGGAGGAAGCGTTTCGGTGTTGCGTCGTTGGTTGCCCAATGGCACATCAGAAGATCGTATATCTTTTTCCGCGTTCAATTTGACAGAAGTTTTTTTTTATCGTCTCCGTTTTCTTCTTCTGATGAATAAAAGTGTCTAGGTGTATCAAACATGTTTGGAGAAAGAAAAAATGGATGGTGGGCATATGATGTTGCATAATCATAAATAAACATCGGGTAGAACTGCTCGAAATTTGAAGATTAGCAGAAATGAGACAGTTTTGAAATGAGGACAATCAAAATAGTCAGTTCTTAGCAATCTAGGATACAATTTGGTCCCTTAATCGCTGGGAAATACAGAAAAAGCAATTCAGAAAATTTTTGTTTGAAAAAAAAAAGGTAAAGAATTCTTTTTTCAATTTCTAGGGTTAATTCAAAACAATTAGAATGCTTTTTCCCAATTATTAGTTCAAAATAACTTAACTTTTCAAAAAGAGTAAAAAATAGTTCCTAATAAGAAACGTTCCAGCTAGAATGCCGTATACTGTTGTTATGCTTCCAGTAGTCACACTTGAATAGTTAGAAAAGAGAAAGTGAGAAGAACAAAAAAACACACAATTTTTGCATTGTTCCCACCCACTCAATCGTTTCGTCGCTTTCTCTCGTTTTTTTTTTGGAGAAGTCAGCTCCTATTAATCACAATCTTCCATGTTCCGTTCCAGCGAATAGAGGTCAATTAGGGCAGGATCAACAATAAAGATAAGGAGGGACACGTTAAAAAACGGATGAAACGACAATTTTTAATTGAAATAAAACAATGAAAAGATAGATGAATGGACTTCTTCTGTCGCATTGTCTCTCAATGTGTATGTATATAAAAACAACATTTGTGGGTTGAAATGAAAAAGAGACCGGGGGGAGAAGGGGACGGTCAGAAAATCTGAGATAAGAAGAATATATAAAAATTTCGGAAAGTGGGGGGCAAAGCTGGATTTCCAATTGACTGACTTGTGGGGAGAAAATGAAAAAGGGAAAAAGAGACGGGGGTACGATTTCCATTCGAATTGAAGAAGATGTAGATCAGTGAACCGGTCCCTATAATGTTGTGGCTTCAAATTCAAAATGCTTAATGAGGATTCGATTTTTGTTCCTCAATTTTTGAGAATCAATGATGATATGTTTTGAAATAATACTGTAGAAAATCTATACTGATTGTCACTGATTTTCTTGATTCCACGACTAGTGAGGTGCTTAGAATAGTGATTTTTTCATAAATTACTAAGAAAAATCAGCATTTTTCCTGATTTTTCATAAAAAAATAAATTTTAAATAATTTTTTAAATGTGAAACAATCAATATCATCTTCGAAGTTCCCTGTTCTACCTGAAATAAATTTCATCTCTTGTACTTTTATAAGATTTTAAAAAACTAGTTTTCCAATATCACCTTGAACTTTACTTCGCAAAAAAACCACCGAAAACATTACATGATCCTCAAATCATTTATCATATATATATATATATTTAGTAGGTATCATTTTGATTCTCCATTTCACATCGAACCAATCGAGAGGTAGAAGGCAACAACGGCCAACACTGCGGCAAACGGCTTCGCGGCTGATGTGTGTTTCGCGACTGCAAATCAGAACACAGAACGAATAACATATTAGTGTCAAAAACATGACCCTACCGCAGACCGTTCCATTCGACATCACGCCCCCGTAAGGGGACAACTGATTGCAGAGATCTTGATCCATGACATAGGATGCGTCGGATGTCATGAATGACAAGTCGTTCTTCGCCATGAAGTTGATTTTTGGGACTTGGAGCTTGGTGAAGTTGGTGTTGCTCATCACGAGGATAGTTGGGTCGAGAGCTGGAAAGTTTATTTAATTATGATTATAATGAAATTTTGGCTTAAAAGTTCAATAATTTAATTCCTCTCGGGATTTTTCTTATATTAGACTTAGAAAAAATTCTGACAAAATGAACCAGAAATGAGTCACGATGATAATTAGATCTACTACTTCTGATCTAAAAGTCATGCGTTACCCTTTCCCATAGTTCAAAATAACTCACTAGCTGACGAAACAGGCTCTGACGCGTAGACTTTCTCCAAAAGTGGGATGCTCAAGTTGTTCAAATTAGTGGATCTGATATAAATCCTTCCGTAGACTTCCTTGACATACTGTAGCTTGTCAGTGATGTTCAAGTTGTTGGTTCCCTCGATATAAAGGTTTCCGACAATCAATTCACATCCATCACCAAGTCCCCCATTCATTCCATTACTCGTTGAGTTACACTCCTTTAGAACTCCTAAAAATTTTGTTATTGAATGCTGTCTGTTGCTATATAATTATCCCACCAGCTCTGCCTTGACAGATTGTGAAATTATCGGCGACACCTCTCTGCACATTAGTATATCTAGTTCCCTCTTCATAAGTTATACATAATTTCGGGTTGAACGTGAGCCCCAGACGGCTTACTCTGAATTGAGAAGTTTTCTTAGAGAGAGCCGCATAAATAACACTTTTTGTACCTGAGAACTGGCATGCCAAGACGCTCGAGAGCCGAGTTGTTGGAAACCATAAAATCGACGGGGAGACCTGAATTATGAGTGCATGAGTTGACATTGAAATAGAAACATACTTGTGTTGGTGCAAACAACGGTTCTTAGACGAGCGAAGAAGTCGAGGCGGGTGTAAGAGGTACCGGAAACTTGAACGCACCCGTTGATTTCCTCAACGTAGGCTAGTTTGGAGTAGAGGGTCTGGAACAAGGAGAATACATTAAAAAAATAACATTGTCAGAAAAATCAATCTAGATGAAGTTACATACACTGATGGCATCAGAACCGGTGAACATCAACGAGCCAGTGATCCGTGTGCAGTTGTCTTCCAAAGCAACGAACGTCCCGTTGAACAAACAATCCTTGGCTGCTTTTCCAGCTGAAATTCCCCTTCTGTTTTCTATTACCAAAACAAGTTTTCAGATTTCTAGCTCGAATCAGAAACGTCATCTTCAGCGTGCTCTTACTCATGATATCTTTCCCACACCCCAAGAAAAATCGCGGGGGTGGCATTTGATGAGAAACTAGTGGGAAAAGTTCATGGATTAGAGGTTTTCTATATCAAAAACCTATTTCTTATAATTTCCCCGGGGTAAGGGCAAACTATATGTAGATACATCATCTACATCCGGCTAGACATCTCGAAAATATCAAAAGAACATATCATTATAATAAGATCACATCATTTTTTAGTTTGGTCTTGGAAATCATTAATAGAGGTATGTTATGTGATAAAAATTTATGTGATCATGTGTTGCTCAAAACCAAACGAGAATCGGAAACAAAATTGGATTATTATAATACTGAAAATGCTTATGATAAATCGAAAGAATTTTTCAAACGAAAACTTTATAGACACAGAGAAATTGCTACAGCTATGGTTCCATGAAAAATCTAGCTAAGATCAATAAAAAGTTCACTTACACAAAGAAGATCCCCAAAACGTGGCGAACACAAGCAGGACACCGAGAGAAACACTTTTCAGCTGTTTCATTTTTTTTTACTCTTCAATTGTTTCTGATCTGTTGCACCTGAAAAAAAAGCGGAGTAGAAAAAGGGTTAGACAAACTTCACAAGAAGTTAGAAAACGGAAGACAGGAAATGAGCGGGGAGGCGGGGCGAGTATCTTAGGCAACCTACACAACAACAGACTCACTAACTCACAACCTCTTTCTCTCGTTCTATCCCTCTCCATATATACATGTGATGATTCACTTCCCCCATGTGGAATAACGTGTGATTATACTCGAAATAAAAGTTTGAGAAGTGATTTGGAATATTTGAAATTGAATTAAAAGTGCAAATTGTGAAATTACTCAAAAAAAGTGATCAGATGTTTGAATTATTGAAGAAAAGTTGTCTGGTCAAACGATGATGATACAAAGCGGGGATCAAATGATAGAATAGTGCAAGCTCTTTTAAAACTAGAAAAAAACTAAGAAAAGTCACCAAGATTTCAGAGAGCCGTTAAAATATGTAATAGAAACACGTTTGTTCTGAAAACTAACTGCACCCGATAAGATTGAGTACATTTTTTACCTGCTTCAAGCTTCTTTGGTCATTGGAAAAAACAAAAACAATTGGTGTTATTCTAAATAATATGGTTGGTCCCAATAAAACCGAATATGATTTTAATTTGAAAAAAGAAAATTGAAGAAAAACATTTGATTTTATTCGAAAAAATGAAGACAATATTTATGAAATTGAGTTTTAACTGCAAGGATTATTCCATCAAATTAAAAATTGGAAAACGTTTTTTTTTGTGGTAACAACCATTAGTTTAAGTTCTACTGGTTCATTTTTCAATCACACAAAATGTCAAAAAAACATTTTTGGAGGAATTTCATGAGAAAAAGCTGAACTTATAAAACTGAGTATTTTCCTCCTTTTTGGTATCAAAAAAAAAGTTATTTCAATAGGATTTCAAAAAAATTTTAGCTGAAAAATTTTCGGGAATCGGAGGAAACCAAATACCTCAATACTAATTATTACTTTTTCCAGTTTTCTGAAAAAATTTTCCACTGAAAATTATCTGAAATTTAAAATTTTACTTATAATTTATTACTGTAATATCCACAACATTTGAAAACCTTTTCTAGATGAGAACAGGCAGCTCTCATCTCCCCCTCATTATATAACGGCCTTCTTTCCTTGTCGTCACCGGTAGCAGCTGTGGTCTTGTGGTTGTGTGGCTGGTCTGTGTGCGCACAGGGTCGGGATCAATCCCGAGTGGCGAGGAATCGCTCCAGGTTACATGATTAACTGAGCACGTCTATTACTATTGCAATTTTTGTTTTTGAAAAAGTAAGGGAATAAGTTTTTATTACAGAATTGCTTGATTCTATCATTGCTGATTAAGTTTGAAACATTTTGTACGGAACAACTGTTAATAAAAACTGAAATTCCAAAAAAAACACATTTTTCAATTTGTGTCTATTTTTCAACTTGCAATGTTTTAAAAACAGATAAACCAGGGAGAAAATAATCGAGAAAAAATTAAACAACATGTTAATTCAAGTAGAAACAAGTTTGTCCTGGAAACTAACTGCACCTGATAAGACTGGGCTTTTGAGTGCATTTTTCACTAGGTTCAAGCTACTTTGATCATTGGAAAAAACAAAAACAAATGTTGTTAGTCCCAATAAAAGAATTGGTCCCAATAAAACCGTATATTAATTGAATTCCAGCCCTAGAATAATGGAATTGATTTGACAAGTTGAACGCAAGACAATTCCATCAAATGAAAAATAACGTTTATTTCGGATAAAAATCGGCGGTTTATTAAGAACCGCTTTATTTTTAAACACTCAACTTGCCAAAAAGAAAAAAAGTGTTTTGAGGGAATTTCTGTTCCTCTACAAAAAACTGAACTTATAAAACTAAGTACTTTTCTTTTTTTGGTAACAAAATTAAAAGTTATTTCAATAGGATTTCAAAAAAATTTTAGCTGAAAAATTTTCGGGAATCGGAGGAAACCAAATACCTCAATACTAATTATTACTTTTTCCAGTTTTCTGAAAAAATTTTCCACTGAAAATTATCTGAAACTTAATAATTTTATCTATAAGTTATTACTGTAATATCCACAAAATTTGAAAACCTTTTATAGACGAGAACAGGCAGCTCTCATTTCCCCCTCATTATATAGCGGCCTACTTTCCTTGTTGTCACCGGTAGCAGCTGTGGTCTTGTGGTTGTGTGGCTGGTCTGTGTGCGCACAGGGTCGGGATCAATCCCGAGTGGCGAGGAATCGCTCCAGGTTACATGATTAACTGAGCACGTCTATTACTATTGCAATTTTTGTTTTTGAAAAAGTAAGGGAAATAGTTTTTTTTTACAGAATTGCATGATGCTATCATTGTTGATTAGGTTGGAAACGTTTTGTACAAAACAACTGTTAATAAAAACTAAAATTCCAAGAAAAAAACATTTTTTTAAAGAGATCAACATGGAAAAATAACTAAACAAAATGTTAATTCAATTATCCTAAAATAAAAACACTTATGTAGACTTCACGATCAAATTAACATTTCACAAGTTTTGAGAAGCATCCTTGTTCATTATCTAAGCTGTGGTGGCCAATTACATCGAGAAAAAAAAATGGAGGGATTACTGTAACGAGTAAAATAATCTTTTTTCCAATTTTTTAAATATTTAATGAAAAATATAAAAGGATTTGCCATGAAATGCCAAATTTAATTGAATTTCAGTCGACAAATGTATGTATACTGTTATAAAACCTATGAATTTTCGTACAATAATATATTATTTGACATTTTAATTTTTTCAGTGTTCTCAAAGAAATCAAAAAAATTGGTTGGCAAGCAAATCCTCTCATGAAAATTTTACGTCTTTTTTAATGTGAATCCCACGTGTTCTTCCAATAAAAGAGAGCAAAAAACAATTTTTCTCTTTTTTTTATAATATTGACATGAACTCTTCTCCACTTTTCTCCTTTTTTTCAAAACATATGCTGGTCTATTTGGTTTTTAAGGAGGGCGCAAGTAAACAAACATTAATTCATGTGTATACACAACTTTTTTCTTTTCAAAAGTACAGATCTGCTGGCTTTGAAGCTTCTAGAACACTCTTTTCTTGTTTTCTCCTAAAAATTTTATCGGAATTGCTTGTTTTTCTGACTTTTGATGTTTCAATATCTCTATGAGAGAAATATAATACAGGTCATTTGATTGACGTCATTCGGTATTTACTGTTTTCGATGTTGAAACCAACACAAATAACCTGTAAACAACTGGATGGTTTTCATATTCTGTTTCTCTCCAGTGATTTCGTAATCCTTTATTCAAATGACTCATCTTCTCCTACCTTGAACAGTAGAATAGAATATGAAAAAAAAGTTTTGAAATCACCTTTCGAAAGCACTCTTTTTTTCTCACTTTTTGTCATTTACCCAATAGAAATAGAGCTGACAACGAAGAGATTGCTAGAGAAAGAGAATGTTATCGGGGTGGGAGATGCAACGGGAAAGAGAATTGAGAACTGGGCGAAAAGAAGAAAGAGAGGAGACAAACAACATAGCACACTCAAAAAGAACTAGTGACACTGTTTTTTTTTACTTTTTCACACTTGCCCTTTTAACTTACTAATTATTATAGTTTTCTATAATACCAAAATTCAAAAAATTTATTGAAAATGCTAGTCCCTTTTTGAAAGCTTCAGAGTTCAGTTTCCCTATCGCCCATATTATTTTCCAAATAATTTTCTCATTTCCGTTTCCTTTTTTTTTCTCACGGAAACCTTTCCCACAGTTTTTTTTCCAATTTTCTCCTAGCCATTTCATTCATTTTTCATTTTCAGAAATAAGAAAAATATTCAAAAATGGAGTCAAAACCGGAAGGAACTAATCCAATAAGATGGCCGGAATATTCGGATTGTCAATTCGAAGATTGTGCTGATTGCGGTTTAGTTATTCTTGGTAGGTCAATTTCTCGCAAACTCATCCTCATTTTTTTCCCAATTTTAGGTTCCATGTTCACATGTAACTTATGCGAAAACCATCATATCTGTGCTTCTTGCTACAATGACACTATCGTCGAGGAAAGCATCCACACCAAAAAATCCCAAAACTTACCATCTGAACACCCTCATATGCATCATTCCTACCGTCTAGACATGTCTCCATTTGGAAAATGTGAGTTCCAAAAAAAAAATTCACCTTCTACATATGATAGAATAATGTTTTCTTTTCAGTGGCATTTCCGGTGCACGACAATCCATGCGCGAGTTGTGGCTCCAAAGTTTTTCCGGGATTACGCTACGTGTAAGTTGTTTTTTGATCGCTTATGATTTTTGATTATTTTGTGAGAATTTTTTCTTTCTAGTTGCCCAGAAATCTGTCCGGATTATGGAATTTGTGCAACTTGTTTTATCAAGAAGAAGGGAACTGATGAAATTGAATTGTTTGAAGCAGTTCAAGCGGATCCGAAATTAGAGAAGAAACATCAAATTGGTGCAGCAATAGTCACACAGAAATATTATGGAGTTGGCTTGGCTAGATTAGATTGGTTCCAAATTGATAAAAATGATGAGGAACAAATGAAAAATCTCGGTCGTAAAATCGGTTTTGCTGTTTACCAATACCCAACTAATCTTCCCCAAGAAGAACGAAATAGTTTGAATCCAGATCAGTTGGAGGAGCTGATTAAGAATATCGAACTGGAAGCGTCCAAAGAAAATAATAATAGCAAGAAAAAGAAAATTGATGCGAAGTTTGTTCCAGAATTTGGTTATACTAAAGAGCAAGAAGAGCATATAATTAAACTTCGAGATGAACTTTTCGATATTAATCGGCGTCATAAAAAATTTAAAGAGGGAGAGTCAAATATAGTGGAAACCAAATTTGTGTTCATCAGTTTCTTTGCCGATGGATCCCACTCCAATATTGTAAGAATTTATCTTAAAAATCATCTAATCAAATAATTTAGCTCCCACTTGTCTGTCTCCGGATCAGTGACACCAAGACCATGTACGTAGAGTCCACTGGAAGAGCATATGACGATTGGGACGACTTCCTGAGCAAAAATAAACTACCAGAATGCAATATTCTTTACCCTGATTGTGGAATCTATGAGGTAACGGTATCTTCTAAATTGTAATATTAAAAAGATTTTTAGATGGAACCAGGAGGAGTTTTGAACTTAAGATATGATATTTCAAGAAGAAGCAAGCTCCCCAGCAAAATTGCTAAGGTTTGAAAGAAAATAAAAGCTAGCCAGAAGATTTTTTCATTTTTTTTTTAATTTTAGATTAGCGATCGTAGTGCAATGGGAATTGGAATCGCTGCGACAATTGGTTCTGTCATTGGGCTCTTCACCCCGTTAGCTCCAGTTGCAGCTACCACTCTTCTTTACACTGCAATTGGAACCGGTGTCTATACAATGGCCAGATCTGGATATCATATCGTTGATAGAGCTACTCACAACGAAAATGTGAATCCACTTCGTAGTCGTGAGAATTTTGTGGATTGGTTAGCCGTGGCAGCGTCTCTAGCTTCTTTTGGAGCTATTGGAGGATCAGCGGTAATAGAATAATCATTTTTCTGATGATAAACTAAATCGTTACAGTATCTAACAGTGATGGCTACCCAAGGAATTGAAGTTAGTCAAGCGATTGAATACACCGTGAACGCAGCGATCTTCGCAAATTTCGCTGTTTCTGGAATCGCTTTGACCGCTTCTGGATACAATATTTTCGAGAAGGTGAACCATTTCTATGAAAAGTAGCTTATTTTGAATCACAGGTTGCTAATGGTGAGCGTCCAACTCCCCTTGAGCTCTTCCAATTCTCCACCAGTTTGCTTTTCTTCACAAATGCAGCAGTAAACCTTCAAACTGCCGAGAAACTTATTCAACAAGTAAGTTATCTTTCAAAAATGGTGATAAACTAGAAAAACGGACTTTCAGACAACTCAAGAGAAAATTAATGAGTATCGAGATGGCTTGAAAACAACGGAGGATAAGCAACAGTTTGATAATACTATTAATGAGAATATGAAGAAAACTGAAGGGCAACCTGGAAGTAGGATATGAATTTTAGAGTTAAACTTCAATTTTTGTTTTCAGATTCTAAACTGAAAGCTAATCTGGAGACGATCAAGGATATACATAAAGCAATGTTAGCTGACAAACATGTAGAAGCTCATATACGTAAGTCATTTCAAAAAAAAAGTTAGAGGAAATGAAATATGATTCAGATGAGCATGAAATGCCAAAGAAATCCAAGCCAATGCCATCATCAAGTGTTCCTAAAATGCAAGCTAAACAATTAACTGTAACGGATAAGAAAATTGTTGAGGAGCATCTTCAAGCCCTTGATGCTCGTGGTCAATCTAAGCTTCCAGCTAGCAAACAGAAGATTACTACTTATTTGAATGTTGGATGGGATGATATTGCTGCTAAAGTGAAAGCGGTGTTATCTGGTGGTGCTGGTGGTGCAATGTAATATTTTTATGGTGGTTTGTCCAAAATATTATATTTTGACTTTCCAGAACTGAAAAATTAATCGAAGGAAGAACCAAGAGAACTGTTACGATTGATAATGGAGATGAAGGATTTATGGGTGCTAAAGTAGAATCTATTCCTAATGGAGTTGCTATCCGGAAAGGAGTTATTGATAAGATCGAAATCACTTTAAATGATTTCGGGGAGCCAATTCCTCATTTTGTTGAAGGAACCATCCGATCAGGAACCGAACAGAGTGTAAGCCCCCAATTCTTCTTTTTTTCCTTAATATATCTTAACAGGTTGTCCGAATTCGTCTTGAAAATCGCGGAGCACTGGGGAATATCCGTGCAAAGCCAAAAGTTCGAATGTACAAAGATAATTCATCGAAAGGAGTTGAAATCGATGATCAGGAACTATCAGAAAACTATTTCATGTGCTATGATTGGTCATAATTTGTGATTTAAATTAATTCTTGTGTAATTTGAATATCGAGTATTTTTCGCCTACTATGTAGATCTTGCATAAATAACAATTTCATTGAATAAATGTTGAAATGCTCACACAATTCAATTTTTAATTCAGCTTAAATAGGAAAAAAGAAATTATATAAAATTCTTCTATTTTTTTGGTAAACTTAGAAATAGTAATGCGACGTAAATGCATGTAAATACTTGAACTTTGATGAAATTGCTCTGAAAGTTTAATTTTATCAACAAACAATCCGTTTTTTATCTGGAAATGTGATTTTTGCACTTTTCCGTGCACGTACAAAGAAATCAAACATCACATAGAAGTTTATCAAGCTATGTATAAGTTGGTGCATCATTTAAAAATATACTGAAAATGTGTTACTGTATTTCAGATTATTGAACCCATCATGTTAATAATATCCATAATGCAATCCGTTGAGCCTTCAAAATTTTTGAACTCAAAACTTGGTCCAAAAAATCAAATTGTTTACCAATTTGCACTTTTAAAAACTCGCTCAAACTTTTATCAACTACACTAGAATCGGAGATAGCAAAACTGATAATGTTTTAAATAAAAGAGCAAATGAAACAATAAACATTTTGCAACATTATGAGCTTTCTACTTATTATTTTCGTATTATCTGTGGCTTTTACAGTGTAAGTTGAAAGGGTTTTTTCAAATTCAAAAACAGCTGAATTCAGATATTTCACTTGGCTACATACTTATTGGAGGAGAAAAGGGATATCCGGCCCTAGAGGGCTTCCGTTTTTAGGATCATTTTATGAACTATCAGATGTGAAGAGTCCCAGAGAAATTATCATTCGAAAATGGGCCAAGGTAGAGATTTATTATTTTTTAAAAGAAAAATAATGTTTTTTGAGAAATTCGGAAAAGTGTTTGGATTCTACGAAGGAGCCAATCCGGTTCTAGTTGTCGGTGATCCGGATATGCTCCATGAGCTATTCATTAAAAAATTCGATAATTTTTATGCTCGAAAAACTACTAATTATATTCATGGTGACTTAGAAAGCGAGAAAGAGGAACCACATATCAATGTGTTCTTTTCGCAAGGTGAACGATGGAAGAAGTTGAGAGCAGTGAATAATCTTGCTCTTTCGGTGAAATCTTTGAGACTTGTAAGTGATTTTCATATAGATTTTGAAAAAAAAGATCAAGTTTGAAAATTCAGATTCATGATAATATGGAAAACAGTATTATCTATATGGTTGACTTGTTTGCAAAGCATGAAGACGGAAAACCATTCAATATTCTTGAGTATGCTTCAATTTCATTTTTTTAAAAATATTTTTGAATATTCAGATATTTCCAAGAGCTCACATATGACGTCGTTTGTCGAGTTGCTCTAGGAGCACCGTTTTCCAACCAATGGAATAATACGGATCTTCAATTGCTCCAAACGGTACTTCGTTTAACTTTAGACCAGTAATTTATTAGGTTGGCTAACATGATTCCGAACTTTTCTAGTGAGGAGAAAAATTAATGTAAAACCGGAAGTTTATAACCTTAATCCAAAATATATTTTTCATTATTATCAGTACCTTACTGCCAACTTGCACGCGGAGAATGGGAGTTTCTAAAGGAGAACTCCGCCAGCTGCAATGCAAAATATTCGCCTACCCATTTTTCAACAAATTCATTTTTCTGGTACTTTTTCTCAGTCATGAGTGCTTTTGAGAGTTGAACAAAAAGGCATTTGATAGACCTGTATAAAAGCTAAAAACGCACTTTGATTGAACTTTCCATTTCAACTCCTCGCTTTTTTACAATGTCATCTTTGCAAATTGAGGGAATGACTGTTCATGGAACAGCATGTATCCTCACTTTGACGTCAAAAAAGTTTATCAACATCTGTAAATTGAAGTTAATAAAGGTGCCCGGTGACCATCTGACACGATTCGGAAAGCTTAGAGTAAACGAGAATTTTGGTAATTCCTTTAAAACACCGTTCTTGTTGAACTGGAGTGGATGTTCACATAGAGATTTCATCAAATTTCTCGAGTGGTTTAAACCATTCATGTACCTTTGTTTCAAACAATCATCTGCCACTAAACACTTTAAACAATGTGCGAAGAGATTTGAAAGCAGTTAAAGTGATAAAAAAGGCAGCGCGGATTAGCAGTTTTTGGTAGTACATTTTTGGAGGCCGTTTCTTCTTATAATGGACAGATAGAAATTAGCTGTTAAAAACTCTGAGGACGAGTAAGACAACGGTCTCTCAGACTAGCAAAAGTAGAACCTTTGATCTTTTCAATTTTTCGAAAAATAAGCAGACAAAATTTGTCCGGAATCATGTTAGCCAACCTAATACATAAATTCAGATGTTCCTATTAACCCATCGTGCTTTGCCGTGGTACTTGGTGGTTTTGTTTCCAAAGTACGAAAATTTTATCAAAAATCTGTTCATTTTCCATGAAAATGTTCGTGGTGGGAACTCGTTCAAGTTTTGGATGCATTGTAGAACTTCAGTTGGGACTAAGTATAAAGATTGGGTATGGTATCCATTAGGGTTTAGTAACAGAATTTTTTAGATGGATAATGTCAAAAATGGCATCGATAACCGACCAGCTGATTTCATCGATATTTTACTCGACTACTACACTGAAACTTTGAAAACTTGTGATAGAGCTGAAAGAATTGAATACTTGAAAACGATCACCGGATCTTGTTTCGCATTCTTGGCAGCTGGCTATGATACAACAGCAAATACCTTAGCTTATTCTTGTTTCATGTTAATGAAGCACCCAGAAAAAATGGAATTAGCTCAAAAAGAGATTGATGACATTTGTACTTCCGAAAATATTTCCTATGATGAAATGAGCAAGTTGAAATATGTTGATGCTATTATTAAGGAGACATTGAGATTGTTTCCAGTTGGTTGGTTGTAAGTGACAGTATCAAAAGTGATTCCAGAAAACAATGTCATTTAGTGCGTGCTCGAGGCAATGTGTCATTCCAACAACTCTCGGAAAATATCATATTGATAAAGGTGTGAGAATCGAAGCAGACGTTGGGGCGCTTCATTTGAACAAAGAGATCTGGGGAGATAACGCAGAGGAGTTTGTTCCAGAAAGGTAGACAGATTTAGATTATATAGATAAGATTATCTAGATTTCCAGATGGTTCGATTCAACTTCAGCTCGAAATACAATGTCCTGGATTCCATTTGGAGCAGGACCTAGGCAATGTGTTGGAATGCGTTTAGCAATGTCTGAAGCTAAAACTACATTGGCTCATGTTTTGAAAAGATATAGTTTGTATGCTGGACCAGAAACAGAGAAAGAGTTGGAATATCAAGGATGCACTTCAGTTTCTCCCCTGAAAGTTACAGCGTATCTTAAGCGTAGATTTTGAATTGACTTTTTGTTTTTTTTTTGAATTGAATTGTTGACTTGTTCTGTGAAAATAAAGTTTGAAAAAAAAATTTTCAAGAACTTCACAATTTCATACTCTGATAATGTTGTATACGATGTTTGATCTACTGCACTTGCACATTTCAAAAACCGCAGATAGCATTTTCTTGAAACTTTTATTTTATCAAAGTACAAACACGTTTTTGCACGGAAAAATTAAATATTTACACAACATTTGCAAAATTGATTGAGATTCTTAGATTCGGAGTTATAATCGGCAGTATTTTCCGAAGTTTGGGTATCTGAAAAGAAGTTTGATAGACATTTTTTTCAAAAATTAGTGTCAATACCTTGTTTCCAGATATACAGTGACACTTTCAGGGCATGTTGTGGTGCAGCCAATGAGACGAAGCTTTTTCTCGGTTTCCGGGCCAGACACAATTGAATATTTTCTGAGAATGTGGGCCAGAGCAGTTTTGGCTTCACAAAGTCCTAATCGCATTCCGACACATTGACGGGGACCCGCACCAAATGGAATCCAGGACATTGTTGGTCTACGGGTAGATTCGAGCCATCTGAAACCCATAAATAGCTAGGGATATCCTTGAAAAAATACCTTTCTGGAACGAAATCCTTTGCATTCTGTCCCCAAATCTCTTCTGAGTAATGAAGTGCTGTAACATCTGCTTCTACTCGGACCCCTTTCTCTATCACATATTTTCCCAATGTAGTCGTTGTCACACATTCTCTGGAGCAGGCACTGAAAAAGCCTAACTTTATAAAAAATATCTGAAGACTGTTACTCACAACCAAGCAACCGGATACAATCTTAACGCTTCTCTTAACACTGCATCAAGATATCTCATTTTTGTAACATCCTCATAAGAAATGGCTTCCGACATACAAATACTATCAACTTCCCGTTGAACCGTATGCATTTTTTCTGGATTCATAGCTAGAAGATATGAAGCATATGCCAAAGTGTTAGCAGTGGTATCAAATCCAGCTAATAAAAATACAAAACAAGCGCCGATCACATCTTCAGAATTGACTTTTCTTTCAACAGTAGACTCAAATTCGGTATCCTCAATTTCAGATTCAGTGTAATAATCCAAAAACATATCAATAAAGTCATTTTGGGGATTTTCAATTCCGAGTTTCTTGTTTTCTTCCTGAAAAACTACAAATTTTAGTTATCTCTCCATCAATCATACTCTTTCTTTGATTCTATCTAAAACGGCTGTTTCACAATGCTTCAAAATCTTCCCAACATCTCCACCACGAACAGCTTCATGTTTAAAAAAGTAGTTTTTGATAGCATTTTGAAAATTTGGAAACATAACAGTCAGGTACCAAGGTAACACTCGGTTTGATCTTAGGAAAATCTGAAATAAAAATGGGTAAATGGAATTAGAGAAGTCCAAATACATTTTTCACAATTTCGACTCCTTCGTTATTAAATTGTTCGGAATACAGCTGTCCCATGGCTAGACGAGATATAACGTCATAAGTGAATTCTTGGAAGTACCTGAGAAATCATTGGTAAACTTTTGAGCTATCTACACAAACATACAAATGAATATTGAAAGCAGAGTTATTTTCGTGTTTAGCCAAATGATCCATCATACAAAGAGCACTATTTCCCACCGTTTCATGAATCTGAATAACTCATTTAAAATTACCTCATTTCCTAGGATTAATACCTGTTTCATAGCTCTAACTGAAAATACTGGTGAAGCTAAGGCTCTCAATCTCTTCCATCTTGCTCCACGAGCAGCAAATAAATTAACTCGTGGCTCCTCCTGAGAGCACTCCAAATTACCATGAATCAAATTAGTAGTTTTCCTTGCATAAAAATGGTTAAATTTCCGAATGAACAATTCTTGAAGCATTTCCATGTCGCTGACAACCAATACCGGGATAACACCTTCATAGAATCCAAATACTTTTCCGAATTGCTTAGTCCACTCATTGATAATAACTCCTCGAGGTTTATACTTATCAGCCAAGTCATAAAATGAGCCAAGGAATAGAGATCCTATTGGTCCTTCTATTCCACGTCGTCTCCAATAGGTTTGTTTCCATTTGAAGTACCTGGAGAAGATTTTATGAAGAAAATTTGAAAATCGAACTTACCCAAAAATGATTCCAACAAAGACAATAAAGCAAAACACAAATCCCATAATTTCAGTGAAGAACTCTGAAAGCACTGAGAATTATGATTCTCCTAGGACCTTATATGCATGAATGCTGTTCCCTATCCTATCTCTCCAATCTCTTATCTTCTTAGGCCCCGCCCCCTCTTGTAGTCTGATCGGTTTCTATCTAACCTCGGTCTACACTTGAGAAAAATGAGACGAATAGAGATATAGTGAAAGTGATATGATAAAAGAGGTATTGGCAAGGAGCGTGTCAAGAAATGATGATCTTTTTTCTTGGTTTGATGAATCGATCAACCCGGAACAGATTTTATGGGGAATTTTTGATAAATTAAATTTAAGAAAGGGGAAAAAGAAAAATACATTTGATTTTCTCCTAATCAGTTTGCCCTTTTCACAAGAAAAAGTTCTCAAAGTTCAATTTTATCAAAAATTGTCGGTATTGCTTTGAAGATTTAATAAGAAGATATTTCGTTAAAAGAGTTTGCAGAAAGTACATACTTATCAAAAAAAAGTGTTCAAAGTTTGATCGTATCGAAACCCCTTTAAAAGTACATTTTTCCAAAGCTCGTGCTTCCTTTAATAAAGAAAATCAAAGTTCGGTTCCAATCCCACGGAATACTAAAAAGATCAATGTTAATCTTTTTGAAAAAAGTATGTAACATTGGCATTTTCCAGGAACATTCGTATTAGAAGCCATATATTGTAGACAACCTTTTGCAACTTGATATGTTTTTTATAAAATAACAAAGATGAGAAGTTCAGTTTTCTCCGGACTTTTAATGAAAAAGATTAGGAACATCGAACGGATTATTAATTCGGAGAAGTGAAGGGATTTGCATTCAGAATCTTGGTTTGAGGTATAATGTCACAGATTTCGGGGAAATAGTAGTGCATCCGAGAAGATGGAGCGTCTCCTGCAAATTAAATTAATTTAATTTTTTAGAGCTTAAAAGATTTTTTTTAGTACCTCTGTATTGGATCCAGTTTCAAGATTATACTTCCGAAGTAAATGAGCCAAAGTTGTCTTGGCCTCACTCATTCCGAGCTTTAACCCAACACATTGACGTTTTCCTGCTCCAAATGGGATGTACGACATTGAATTGCGATGTGTGGATGTGAGCCATCTAAAATTATCAATATTATTGACTAGCTTTCTAGACAAATAACCTCTCGGGAACAAAGTCATCAGCGTCGTCTCCCCAAATTTCCTTTGACCGATGAAGAGAGAAGACGTCGACTTCGATCATGGTCCCCTTCTCAATTTCCATTCCTCCGACATTGGTAGATGTGACGCATTCACGAGAACAAGCGCTGAAGGTTAACTTTTTTGAAACTATCTATAAAAATAAAGAGAAACTCACAACCAACCAATTGGATACAGCCTGAGAGCTTCTTTAACCACTGCATCAAGGTAAACTAATTTGGTAGAATCATCATAGGAAATTGAATCTGATGTACAGATTTGATCAATTTCTTCTTGAGCTTTCCTCATTTTCTCCGGATGCTTTGCAAGTAGAAATGATGCATAAGCTAGAGCATTGGCTGTGGTATCGAAACCGGCGAGCAAGAATACGAAGCAAGCGCCCACTACATCTTCGGCATTGACTTTTTTCTCGACGGTGGATCCAAATTCTTGATTCTCAATTTTCGATTCTGTGTAGTAGTTGAGGAACATATCGATAAAATCTTTTTCAGTGTTTTCAATACCAAGTTTCTCGTTTTCAGCCTATAATTCTAATAAGTTTCGATTAAATTTAGTAAAACTCACTCTTTCTTTGAGTCGGCTAGCTACGGCTTGGGCACAGTGGAGAAAAACTTTCCCAATGTCTCTTCCGCGGACATTTTCGTGATTGATGAAAAATTTTTTGATTTGAAATTGATATTTTGGAAAGGCGACAGCGAGATACCAAGGAAGAACACGATGAGTTCTCATGAAGATCTGAAATTAAATGTGAAATGATGTGAATTGAAAGTTCTAGCGACTAACAGCTTTTGTAATTTTTATCCCCGGGTTTTTGAAGAGTTGAGAGTCTGGTTGGCCCATTGCAAGACGAGAGATGACGTCATAAGTGAGCTCTTGGAAGAACTCATGGATATTGATTCCTTGATCGCCAATGTTTCTATCGAGTTCATTCATCATTTCGAGAATACTGTCTTCCATGATGCAGTGAACCTTTAAGAAAACACAATTTTAAATTCAATTCGACAAAACTCACTTTTTTCAAAGCAGTGACGGTGAATGCTGGCGAAGAAAGCGCTCGGAGTCTCTTCCATCTAGCTCCTCTGGCCACAAATAAGTTAACGATGGGCTCTTCAGTAGAATCTTCCATATCTCCATGGAGCATGTTGGTGAGTTTTCTGGCGTAAAATTGGTCAAATTTCCTGACGAATATTTCTTGAATCATATCCAAGTCGCTGATTACTAAAACTGGAACAGCACCTTCCATGTACCCAAAGGCTTTTCCGAATTTCTGAAAACCTTAGGGGTTTAGTGATTAAGAAAATCGTCCAACCTTGGCCCATTCATGTAAAATAAAGCACCTTGGTTTATTGACATCGGCCACATCGAAAAAGTTCCCAATGAACGGGAATCCAATTGGACCCTGGACTCCTTTTCTCCTCCAATAAAATTGGATCCATATTGGCCAACTAAAAATGAATTTTCGACTTTACAGTTTTAAAAAAAATCTAGAAAATCTTACCCGACCAGAATGCAGAAAGCAGCGACGAGGAGAGTTTCCAACGAGAAAACCATTCCAAACCGATGGCAATCGACACCCTGTGGTCTCCATTTATACCAGTCGAGAGACAGAGGGTCGTTACCGCTAATCTAATCATTCAATCAGTTTAATGTGAAACCAATGGCCGAGTCTGTCTGTGGAATGTCATAATCACTTGGTTCCTTGATTTTTAGGAATGGTTTAAAGTGGGTGGGGTCAAGGAAACTAGATAAAAATTTTAATTTGGGTCAAGTGTCTAGGAAAAATGAATTGTTTATGGGTTTTTTTTCCTTGGCACGCCTAAAAACAAGAGAGTAAAAAGAAAAAACAATTATCAAAGGTTTTAAAGTTGATAATCAAAAAATGTGAATTGGAATGTCGAAAAAAGTGTTTTCTCGTGATCTTTAGATTAGAATCTGTAGGACTGAATAGTCACGCTCCGAATATATGAAAAATTAGTTACCGGTTAGATTAGAATGTGTGATACGACGCTCAGTAATCAAGAGAATCGAGAGATACATGGAAAGTAACTCTACGAACAGGGGAACTTATGGAAAGTTTTTGAAAAATTAAAAATTTTATTTTAAAACAGATAAATTAAAAGAATTGATCCAGGCCGCTTCTGAAAGTAAAATTACCTAAATTTCCATTTTTCAGAGTCTTATTACGTTGAATCAGCTAGAAAACCTGATAAAAAATCATAAAAAATGTGAATTTTTGGTACTTCCGTTTCTTAACTGCACAAGTCATAAAACTGGAAAAAAAAGAAATAAGCTAGAGTCTCCCCAAATCATAGTTTCTGCTAAATTTTAAGCTATGATTTTGAATCACAAGTCAGATAAATGATTGGATGCTTCTGGAGAGGAATTCAGTATTAAAAATAAATTTTTGAAAAGTGTGATTGATAGTTCATAAAAATCATAAATCAATTATTGTTGTGACAGTAAAAATTGAAAAATAACTGGATTTTAGTGTTTTGAACACTCTAACAAAAATATATACGATTTTTGGTTTCAATATCCAACGTGTCTATCCCTGTCGGAAGCAAATTAGCATATACTATACGTTTCAAACACATTGTACCCCACAATTCATACAACAATCATATCAATTGCCCTAAACGCTCTCAGAGCACACACTACAATTTTCCAGGTCACGAGAACACGGTTTGGCTCGCCATATCTTATCAAACCACCGGCCAATACTTGACGCTGTCGTTTTGTATATAATGTACGTGCTCGACAGACACGTTATATCATTTTGGTTTTGTTTTAGTGTTTTTTTTTTGTTAATTTGAGTACTTGACTTCTTTCAAATCGATTTTTTTTAGAAGTAATGGCTGATTTGATCATCGAAGATGTGCCTCTTACCAAGGAATGGCTCGCCGATCTTGTTGAGAAAAAAATTGGTGTGAAACCGACGATTGGGACTGTAAGTTTTTTTTTTGTTTTTAGCAAGGTGTATTAATCAAATTTTTGTTTTCAGAGTGGAATTCTAGACAATTCCGAGTTGGGATACATGTCAATGATCCGTAAAGTTGAGCTTCATTTCAATGCTGAACAAGAGGAGAGTCATCCAAACTTGCCGAAACATGTTGTTTTGAAGGTATGACCAGGAACAAACATTGATATCAAAAATACTTTGTGCTGTCATAATTGAGAGTTTGAAAAACCGAAAAAGTGGTATTAAAATCTTAATCGTCTAACAAAAATTAAGATAAGATAACATTCTCATCCCAAAAAAGAACAATTAAGAAAAGTAATAAAGGTATCTTATCTTATTACTTTTATGGAAAGTTAGAGACGAATTTTGTTCAGAAAGACTCTAGAAAACAAAACTTGATATAAAATTTTATTTCCAGATCGCCTGCAGTGCGAAGGGATCCGGCGTGATTGAAAATGCTGGTGGTGAAATTGCCGAACCTGAAAATGGGGCCGCTGTCGAACAGTTCATGCATAACACTGAATGCAATTACTACAAGATTTTTGAAAAGCGTGAGGAACTGTTTTATGAATAACGATCAATTTGTTTTTTAAATTTTTAGTGGAAGACAAGCCTATGAAAGTTCCAACAATCTACGTTGCTGCTAGAGCAGGCGAAGACACTGCTCCAATTCCAGTTATCGTAATGGAAATGTTCGAAGACTGTAAAGTCTATGATCTCATCCAGGGATTCAATGAGGAACAGGTATAATATCAATTTCAGGGCAATTCAAGCTAAGATATGGTTACAGCTATACAAAATTGTTGATGAAATCGTGAAGCTTCACATTTTCTCATTGACAACGGAGGATTGGAAGGAAATTAAGCCAGATGAGATTGTAAGTCACCCTGCTATATTTCGAGTCCAAATTTTACGTTTCAGATGATTGCAATGTCTGATGTGTTCCAAAATATGGTGAAAAACATTGCCGACAACTTGGCTAAGCAACCAGGACTAGAAATCATTTCTACCTTTGTTAAAAACACTTTTGACAAGGATCCCAAGTTTATCCAAACAATAGGGGATGAATACTTGGAAGAGAGTAAGTTATTTTTTTCAAAATTTAACAAATTATCAACTCTTAGAGCGTCCATCAGTCATTTGCCATGGTGATCTCTGGGCCCCACAAATTCTATGGGACAAAGAGGACAACATCGCTGGAATCATTGACTGGCAAATCACCCATCGCGGAAGTCCAGTAGAAGACCTCCATCACGTCCTCTCTACTTGCACTTCTGTAGAAAACCGCAAGAGACTAACCAAACCCTTGTTGGATTACTATTTCGACAAGTTGAGCGCTGGTTTGGAGGCTAAAGGAGTTAAGAATCCATGGACAAGAGAAAATATCGACGAGGAGTTTAAGCGTGGATATATTCATGGTGCTGGTCTCACCATCTTCGCCAACGGATTCTGGTCCAATTCACCAGTTCTTCAGGTAACTTTCAAACTTTAGTTTAAAAAAATTTATATTAAGCTTCGATTTCAGACTGACGGAAAACCAGACCTTGCTAGAATCTCGGAATCGTTCGCTAGATGCAGATCTTATATTGAGGAGACTGTTCATGAACACAATATGTCTTAAATATTAATTAACTTTTTTGATTGGGAATTGAAATTGTGGTAAAAAAGAAATTTTTGAATAAAGCTATTGGTGATATTTCTTACTAAAGTTAATCGTTTCCACTACAAAAACTACACCCATTTAGAATCATCGATCAACATTAAGAACTGTGTTTGTCATAACCTTATCAATTTTCATTGTAGTTTATAGCTGCAGGAATAGGAAAGTACATAATGATTACATTGAGAAAAGAAGAAGAAGAAGGAAGTGAACCACGTGATGCAATTGGAAAATTTAGTTGGAAACTAATTAGTCTATACAGTTTTTTACTGGAAGGTCAATTTCATAGTCCTATTGTTGGTTGGCAGCATTGAAAATCTTGACGACGTCTTCGTAAACCTGGAATTAATTAAGTAACTTTTCTATTCCCAAAACTATGCAACAAACCTCAGTAACCGGTCTCTCGCTGTTCACCTCACGAACCATTCCAAGTTTTCCGAAATGCTCAATAATCGGGAAAGTTGATTGATTGTAAGTGTCAACACGCTTCTTCAATGAATCCACATTGTCATCGGTTCTTCCTTGTCCTCGGTGAAGACATCTGTCAATACAAACGTCGACGGGACACGAGAGAAAGAGGACGAATTGCTCGTTCGCTTTCCCTCCCATTTGCTTGTTCCATCCTTCCAAATTATCCTCGTTACGTGGAAAACCATCAATTAAGAAGCCGTTGGCACCCTCCCTGGCGATCATTGCCTGAAATAACAGTTCCTATGAATTTCATAAGAAAAATAAAAGAGATACGATTTCCAACAGAGCGCAGGTGATTTCAACCGGGACAATGGAGCCATTTTTGATGTGGTTCTCGATAAGAGCTCCGAATTGACTTCCTGCGCGTTCACGCTCAGCTCTAAGCAAATCTCCGGCAGAAAGATGGACATATCCGAGATCCTGAATTAAAAAAGTGGTTTAAACTTGATTTTTCGAATAATTTGAAGCTTACTTGTTGGATTTGAGTACAAATAGTTCCTTTTCCGGAACCTGGTGGGCCGAGAACGAACACAACGTTATACATGTCTGTAAGGATAATAAATGAGAAAGTGTTTTCACGACGACTAAGTTGAAAGGGAATGAGAAAAGAGAATATGAGACATACGTGACCCAGAAGGCGGAGAGAGATAAAGAAAATATTAGAGAGCATTACGCGTTGAAGAGACAAAGACAGAGCTAACGGAAGGGCATACTACGAAATATGTGTCATCAAGGACGAAAAGAAAAGGGGGGAGATATTGGAGAATTTTGGGAGAGAAATGACAGAGAAGTGACAATTGAAATCTCTCTTTTTTTTGTTTGATTTATATGGAAGCATCATTATCGAAAATGTGGTGAATGATGGTGAATGGCAGGTTTTTATAGAGAAAAGTCGTTAAAATCATTCTAGACTCCAATTTCTCGAAAAAAACCAGTTTTTTCTCGAAATTTGTTATCATAAAGGCTACAAGATACTTAGTGGACACATAAAAGTTTTTTTTTTCAAAGTTTATCAAAATTTCATCAGTTTTTAGAAATATGAGGTAAATGGAGAGACTAATCCTCAAAAAGGAATCTGAAAGATCGTCATTTTATAAATTATATATATATAGAATTTCAAAAATCAGATAAGCAAAATATCTAGCTAAATCTCTGAATTCAATAAATCCCTCTCCGGTTCTAATTCCAAGATGGGTATCTTTTCATCTTCATCTGAACACACTTTTTTCATCAAATACTTAAGAAAATAAGAAAAAAGAACGAAACGTCACACAAGAGAATGAAGTCACCGAATTGATTGAATTAAGACGGGTGTCAATGGCAAGAAATGGAAAGAACGACTTTTTTTCTTCCAAACTGCGTGCGATGCCTTGTTAGCGGCTTATAAAGATAAGAGAATAGTTTTTGTCGGGAAAAAAGGAGAAATAGTGCATGGTAAGATTGTAAATAGACCTCTTTTGGTATTAAAAAAGGGTGATAGAAGAATGACAATTGTGAGAATAATACCGATCAAAACTATTTTCAATACTAAGTTGATAGTAGAAAAATTTTCCGGAATGATAAAAAAAGGCGAAAAAGAAATTTGCCGCCAGCAGGGGTCGAACCTGCGACCTTGGGCTTATTAGACCCACGCTCTAACCGACTGAGCTATGGCGGCTGTTGAACTAATAAAATAGAAATGGGTATTTTATTCTTATAAAGAATTGTTGGCAGAGAATACTTTGATGTCCTTTTTTTAGGTTCCCTTTCTTTGTATATAACCTTTTCATCCTTTAATGAATATTTTCTACAAAAAAGTAATTTTCTTAATCCGTTTTCTATATTGTTCTCAACCATGTAATAAAGATGGTTATAATTGCATTTAATATACCATTCAATCTATTTTATGACTAATTTCCAAATTAACATCGAGTTGTACATGTCTCAAAAAACACCCTCCTGGGCCATCCAAGGTGTTGCGCACGCACATCCTTATTGCTGTGAACATTGACTCCTCCTCTTGCCACAGAACGATTGTCTCACAAGACAGTACAACTCCAACGTTCAGTGTCAGTCACTCGTTATTACTTGCTCGTGCCACCTAACATGCCGTCATTAATTTCTTCTCGTACCATGAAATCTGCTATTCGTAGACAACGCAAAATAGATCAGAAGAAAAATTATAACCTGAACAGGGAGTTGGAGAAGCTTGGTCGAGCTGTTGATCGAACGAAAAATGAGGTTAATGTTATAAAAAAAGAAATTGAAGAAATTCTCGAGTGCTCAATCTGTTGTTTTGCATTTGATATTGACAATCGAAAGCCCATCTTATTTGGTAAGTTCATTCTCACGTTTCCATTAAAACTGAGTATTATTTCAGACTGCGGCCATTCAATTTGCTCCGAATGTGTGCATACTCTGATCTTCAATCAGACAGGGAAGCGGGACTCTGGGACCATCAAACTTCCGTGCACTTACTGTCGCACGAAAACGACATTTGAAGGACCACCTTCCGATTGGCGAAAAAATCTGAGGATTATGGATTTTATCAGAGGGCTCAGCATCATAAACTATCAGCTTGCTTCTAACAGTCAGAAAGTTTCACCGACTCCTTACAAGGGAAGAAATAAAATGATTAAACTTTTCAAAGATCTCCGCACGGAGACGAAAGACAAATTGAAGCTGTTGAGAAGAAAAAGGGATGCTTTCCGGAACGCCAAGAAATCCATTCTGACATGCTCAAAATGTCAAACGGTTTTCGACAGTGATAATAGAAAAGCATGTTTCCTCGGTGAGTTTATCCAATTTTCAGTGGAATAGCAAAATTAATATTTGCAGACTGTGGACATTCATTTTGTAAACTGTGCATCACCGACAAAATCAAAAAGATTACGCAGGATCCGAATGAGAAGATTTTGTACTCTTGTGGATGCTGTGCCAAGAAGTCGACAATCTCTTCCAAAGACATCGATAGCCGTCAAAATTTTGGGCTGATGAAATTATATTTCCATTAATTTATTGTATATTGTTATTTTTGTTATTTTTTTTTGCTACAATAAACCTTCTTGATGAAAATTACCGTGAAATGTTGACGTCAGAGCTACCTTATACTATACTGTCTCTCTATCCCTTCATTCAACCCATCAGGGCCTCAGTGAGTTGGTGAGACCGCTTGGATTGGACGAGGTTGCCATCTACCCTCCTTCATTGTACCGCAAGTCTTCCTGCCACTTGAATCATTCTCATCCTCTCATATTTCATCTTCCTTTAATGAGAAATGTCGTCACAGACAAATGAGTTCGGTTCTATTGAATCTGAAAATTCTCTTGAAAACAAGAGATTGGAAGTTGCCGAATTGAAGAAACATCTGGAAGAGAAAAAGCTGGCTTTACAAAAGGCGAAAGAAAGCTTGAAATCTAAGGTTGACCATAGAAAGGAGCTTTTGTTGTGTAGTGTATGCTATCTAGAGTATAACTTCTATCTCCGCCCACCAGTCAACTTCGGTGAGTTTTATCTATCATAATTGTTTGTAAAAAAAATTCATGAATAATTTTTATCCATTTTAGATTGCTCACACACAATCTGTGAGCCCTGTATGCAGAGATTGATAGCTATTAGTCCAGTTGATGACTTCAAGGCGATAGTGAGCTGCACGAAATGCAGACATGTCTCTGAGATTCGACTTCCGTATAAACACAGAAAATGCAGCACCAACTACGCTGCTTATTACCTTTGCATGCTTACGGATCCGAAACCTTGAACAATTTCGTTTTTTTTATATTTATTTTTTTGTTGAATTCTTTAAATTAATTACTTTTTTGTTAAAGGTTTAAAAATGTATTTTTCCGAAGCCACATATATAATACTTATTTTAAATCCATTTAATGTTATGTTAATCTTAACTATTCTGCTTTACATTTCCATCACTCAATAAATCTCTCAAAAAAAACCATTCGAAGGCCCTGTTTGTGCTCAATTCCTTGCCCTCCTGTTCACCCTCGTGGATTTTCTGGTGTGAATCCGAGTACTGTAGGATGCGGAGACCAGGATGGTCTTCTGATCTTCCTGAACGTCACTTTCTGGAGGAGTATCGTGTTCTCACTTTTTTGATGAACAGTGACATGTTGCCTAAACAGTTCGGGGGGTCAGATGGTCGCACCCGGACCATTTTCTAGGACTACGTATACTTGGGGTCAACTTTCTTCCCGATAGATGGTGCCATCCAGTGTTATACTGTTGTTCAAAAAAGTGTGACGTGTATTATGTGTCGTCATCACAGACCGACAGAGTCACTGTGGATCGCATCAACTGGTGGATTAGTGCTCAGTCCGACACCTCTCTTCTTCCATACCGTATCCGCACTCTTTATCCATTTTATACCTCTTTTCTTTATAATGAGCCCATCCTACTAACAATTTTCAAATTTCAGAAAACTACTGACTCCATCTAAAAGCGGAAAAAAGCTCAATAAAACCGAATCAATGCAGAATCGTGACAAACGTCTTGCTAGACGAAATGAAGAAAAAATCAAAGAGGCTATTAAAAAAGAAACGACTGCGTTACTCGAAGAAGAGCAGTCATTGAACCGTGAAATTGCTCAAATAGATCAAGAATTGGAAGTTATCAACAAACAGCTAGAAATAGAACAAAAAGCAATGGGAATGTTTTTGAAGTACCCAAAATGCAAGAATGCCTTCGACAAAACTCTTCGCATTCCTTCCGTCCTCATCAGTGAGTTGTCTATATTTAATTTTCAACAAAAAAAATTAATTTCTCATTTTTACAGGATGTGGACACACTTATTGTAGACCTTGTGTTTTTCAATTGATTCGCGATAAGAAGAATAAGTTCCCCAAAATGAACATAGTCAATGTTGAATGTCCAGATTGCTGCAGATGGACCAAGCTCCCTTATGAGACAGCGACCGATAATATCCTCAAGAATTACGTGGTTGCGAATGGCCTTTGAACTTTTTCCAATATATGTATAACTTTTTTATAATTCTTGAAAAGAAATATTATGATTCCAATAAAAAATTGTTTATTTGAAAAAAAAAGTGGTTCAGAACCAAAGCAAGGTACTAAAAGTATCTCTTACTGTATATCAAAAGAAATAGATGAATTCGGAGTATAAAAGAAAGAAAGAAAACAAATTTATATCCAAATATATTGAAATACTGAAAAAAAATGAGCCAATTAAACTTGTTTCGATACATTGTTCCGATAAATGAATCCCCAATTAAACTTTCGCGTCATGTAACTCAGTGTCTTGATAAGATTGGTGCATAATGTGATATGACTCTAAGAAGTCCATAATCGCGCGCGATCTCCATAATTTTTATTGGTTCGATTTTCGACTCCTCTTTCAAATGTTTCTCCACGATTTCAGTCACCTCCGGAAGTTGGTATACGATAGCCAAGTGAAGCATGTTATCGATTTGAGTATCTGCAAAGAAAATTTCTAAAATGCAATTAAACCAATTCGTTTACCTTTTGGCGGATCTCTATACGGACGGTAGATAAGAGAAAGAAGCATTCCGAATTCGTCCCTCGTGATATCCTTGATTCTGATGACATCGTTATCAGCATCAGTGTATTGCCTCGAAAACAGGCAGCGGAAGTAGTTTGACTGATGAGCGAGGTACCCTTTGTTGACCCAGAAAATAGCTCCATCAATACCCAATGCGGTATCGTCATACTCTGTCTTCATGAATCTCGATGGGTAGTCAATGATCGTGGGCGGTCTCTTAACCACATCCAACTTCCATTCATAGAACACATCAAAATCGAATTTGGTATTTGGTGGGAATTGAACGGAACTTGGCGTGTAGGTACATGGACCATCCTTCATATCAAGATCATACCGGAAGATTACGGATTCATGATCTTGGTCGTCAACTTTTTTGAACGTGAATTGTCCAACTATCTCGACCATGTCTTCCTCGACGTACTCATCCCATCTGAATTTGAGGATTGGGGCGCAATAGATGACGCTGAAGAACCCATGGAACGCGCTGAAAATGTCAATTTTTTTTTCGAAAATCTCATAAGACAAGTAGCTCACCATTTTATTCCATGCGCTTCGTTAACTTCGAAACTGACTTCGCCTCTGTCTACCACTGGTAGACGCTCACTTGTATAAGTGTAGGTTTTACGTAGGCCAGACGAACTCATTCCTTTGGCAGCTGAAAAGTATCATTTTTACACGTCGTAGGGTCCTATTAAGGAACAAATAAGAGAAAAAAAGCCAGGCGAAGAGAACGCGTGGCTTTCCTAGCAGCCAGCACGCTGGTACGAGCAAGTCTCCGTCTTATATAGCTAGGTTAGATGTGCAGGTTTGCCATATTCGCGTGGCACCGTCTTAGAGGAGTGTTAGAGAAAGAGGGCGCAGATATAGTTGCGTGGAAGAGAAAGGGGTGGTAGAGATAGAATAAGGCTAGAGAAAACTTCGTAAATTAGCTTAATCATTTGGCCAACGTGATGTATAATAGTTGAATGAAACTAATCTACAGACCTAATTTGCTTGGTGGAATCAGAGCCATCGACAATAACAAATTAAAATATAGAAATCTATGTTACTTAGCTAGCCCCAACTATTCCTTGCGTGCTCTTTCTCTAGACATTTCCATGGTCACTCTCAATCCAACTGGAGCGCACCACGCGCACCATGGTCCGACGAGAAGGGCGGCCAACAGCGACAAAATCGATTACGCGGCCCTTTTCTCCGTCAGAAAAGAGCCACGTCTAGCCACATCTCTTTTCCAACGGTCAGAGTCTTGATTTCGACAATAAAAACACGATTTCATAGAAAAAGAGCGAGAAAGAGCATTTTATCTGTTAAAAAAGGAGAGAAGCGAGGAAAATACCGAAAAAAAAAGCCACGTGTAAATGTTCCCAGGAATCTCTGTGTTTAGCGAAGGCGTTCTTTTGGAGTGTTGTTCGATATCTTTTTTGTCTGTACCCTCTTCGTTGGATATGAGGAAAGAGAAAAGAGGGGGAGAAGAAGGGTCTTTGCACACCAGGGGAGTGTTGAATGGAAACTCGACATGTGTTATGTAAAATTTTGAAGTTTAAACAAATGATGGATAGATTTTATTTTTAGATCTTAGTACATTAGAAAATAATTTTCCATACATACAATAGAAAGGATTAAAAAGACATATACAGCACCGTTCAAATGTATATAGAAAAAAGTGTTTTTCAGTTGATTTTCAGCTATTTTGGCCATTTCCAGACGTCTGCAGATCGGATCTCGAGTTTCCGATCTGAAAATTTTTTGGGGTATAAAATAAACCTAAATTAACAACTTTGCATTCACGGAATTTTTTGAAAATGCCTAGTTTTTCAGCTATTCCGCCTTTTCTGAGGCATACCCCTTTTTGGCCCATTTTTGGCCGTTTTTGCACTGAAAACGTGAAAAAAGTGGGGTCATTCGGAAAACGCCAAATACCGTAAAACCTGTATTAGAAGTGCCGGCCCTTCTATTTTTCGTGAGGTCTCTTGGGGGGCACTTCAATTAGAGGGGCACTTCAATTAGAGGGGGCATTTCTATTTTTCGCGGGTCGCTGAGAAGGGCACTTCTTTCATAGGGACATCGTCTTTCGGTTAAAATTTTGTTGTTTTTACTTAAAAAATGTTTAACATCAACAATTTTCTAACAAAGCAAAGCGACAAAAATGGAATTCAATTAAAAAAGAACAAATAGAGGGGGGCACTTCAATTAGAGGGGCACCTCAATTAGAGGGGGCACTTCTATTTTTCGCGGGGTGTCTAGGGGGGCACTTCAATTAGAGGGGCCCTTCAATTTCAGGGGCACTTCTAATACAGGTTTTACGGTAGCTGAAAAACTAGGCATTTTCAAAAGATTCTGTGAATGCAAAGTTCTTGATTTAGGTTTGTTTTATAGCTCCTAAATTTTTCAGAGTGATCGAAAACTCCAGTTCCGAGCTCCAGACGCCTGAAAATGACCAAAATGGCTAAAAATGAACTGAAAAACACTTCTTTCTATGAACTTTTGAACGGTACTGTACAATAAAGAGAATTTAAAAACAAATATAACATACTCGAAAAAACATAAGAATTAAAATAATTTAGCAAAATGATCCATGATAAGATAAAAATGATAACATGAGATATAAAAAACATGATGAGATAACAAACAATTATTTCGGACAAACTTGTAACAAGGCGAAATTCTTCACAATGCTCTTCTCCCAACCTTCGTAATCAAAAGATATGGTATCCTCACATTTTTTGCATTCAACAGTGAGAGGTTGAGTTTTGGGGTTTATGGGCACCGGAATGATATTTCTTTTGCACGTGGTGAGTGTTCCGGTGAGACAGTCGTGGCAAATGGAGTCGCCGCATCCTAGAATTTAATTGTTTTTTTCCAAAAATCAATTTCAAAGAGATACTTACGAAGAACGCACGGGTATCGTCGATCCGTAAAAGGTTTCTGGCAGGTTTGACAAGTGATTTGATCCTTGACGTTTTGCAATGCTTCTCTTTCGAAAGTATCCATTTTTCCTTCTTTCAAGAACTGAAAATTATTGAAAATTTAGTAAAAAAGTTGTCAAAAAAGATTCTGACCATGATCAACATAAATAAATTCCGATCGCGAGGAGAGTGAATGGAATGAACCGGCGTAGGAGATGGTGCTCTGCATATTACGCATTTAATACATATATTATAGCGATCCGGTGCTCCTCCTGCTTTTCTTTCCGCCCGTATTTCTTTTCTTCTCCTCAAATACAGAGCTTTGAGACAGATATTACAGATTATATGTCCGCACTCTGAAAAACAGTTAGAGATTTATAATTCAACAGAACATACTTAGCACCCGCGGATCTCTCGTCATTTCGTATTCCAAATAGCATACAGGACACTCTTTAATCTTTTTGAGCTCACTTTCAATACTCTCAACCCACGCTCTTTTTCTTGTCACTGGTTTAGTTGGTTCAGAAAATCCATATTTTTTCGTTGCTCCAATTCCGGTAGAATTCATTCTGAACAAAAATTTTTTTTTGAAAAGTGAATTTTAGAAAATTGGAATAAAAGGTGAGCATGAATTAACCTTGTTAAACGATTTTCAAAAAAAAATTGGTAGAAATGACCCTAAAAACCAATAAGACTAATATTCTTCTAAGACAAAAAAGAACGGTGCACTCTGGTCGTTTATTGCAAATTATGATCCATGACTGTAGTGGAAGAGAGAGAAAGAGAGAAGGAGAAAGAGACAGAGATAGAGAGTGAGAGATAGAAATGGACCTTTGCCCGCGAAAATTGAACCAACCATATGCGCACCTTCAAATTCAAAAACACACAAAGATTTTTTTGATTCCAGAAAGTTATATCAAAAATTATATAAATAAGATACAGAGAATTTTTGTCAGCGTCAATTCAGTCATAATGGGACCATACCAGATATTAATAAAACAGGCGTAAAAACAAACGAAATATGAATTTCAACAAAAAATGGAGACTATTCAAAATTCATATTAGTATAGAAGCATGGAAACAAAGAGATATGAACTACTTCAGACAAGCAGTCGGTTATGGGATCAATCTACGTCGAGAGACGCAGAAAGGACCATTTTCGTTGAAGAAACGACCGTCAGGAGGGAAGAGAGGATGATCCATCGCTGATCATTCAGCAGAATAGACATTGGTTCAGTGAGCATAAGACTGTTAGAATGAGTGGAGTAATCTCCTATCCCTAAGTCTTCATACAAACCTATGATAAGGTCAGAATTTTCAAAATTTCAATGAAAATCCGAACTTCACATTCAGATTTTTTTACTTTATCGACTTTCTTTTTTCATTTTTCAATTATATATACTTTCAATTTATACATCACTTTCGGAAAATGTAGAATGTCCATTACCTTTAAAATCAAAAAAATTCGATTCGAATACCGGAAATACTTCGAATTGTTGAAATTCTGCAATTAATAAACACAATTTTCGACAGTCTAGAAAATTTTTTCAGCCTACTGTAGTTTTACCTGTTTTAAGACACAATAAGCCGTTCTTTATCCGAAAATATTAGATTAAAGTACCCGTGAATGACTGTTTTTGGTGTTTTTCGGTGTTCATTTATTGAAAGACAGGGGTTCCGGGAGCGAATTCTCACTGGACACGAAGAAAACTGTTTTGTTCCCGGGTAATGCACCATAAACAAAATTCATATGCTTTGGGGATAATTAAGACAGGCGAACCAGCTTCGCCAAAGTTGCTGAGGAGATTATCATCATCCTATTGTGAGCTCTAATGGTATGACTTTTCTTGAATCACGTATTCATAGAAAATGTCCTTACTTATATTGTGGTATAGAGCGAAAAAATGAATTTAATCAAACCAAGTGTTGTCGGCTCTTTTGGAAATTCTCGACGGGGTTAAAGGATTTCGATGAACATTAAACGTTCTGAAAATTTCGAAGGATCTATCTGAATATTTCAACAAAATACATTCCACTGTTTTCAAACTTTTATGATGTGCTTCTATTTTCCAACCGTAGAAAAAGTTGTCAATTTTTTTTTCAAAAAATTGACTAAGAAACTTGGTTATCAATTTCTTAGAACAGTTTTGGCCGATTCCATATCACGAAACTTTGAAATCCCACAAGTCGACAGACAGAGGAAAATAATAAGTAGTTATTCCTCTTATAAACAGAAAAACGAAGTATTTCCTTTTTTCTCTTAATGATAATATTCGAACGAATATTTTTTCCCTTAGTTCGCTTTTCGAACAACTTCAGCTCCTTTCAACTTCAAAATGTTTTCTTTTCTCAACTAAATTTTCGCGAATTGGAGAAATCATACTTTGCCCATTCTCTTTTTTTCACTGCTAAAGTCTCTTCTCATTTGAGAAGAGAAAAAGGGAAAGATCTTCACTGACTGGATGCAATGACCATTTGCGAAAAAGACGCCCTAGTTGAAAATGATCACTGATTAATGCTCGAAATTTCTTTCTCATTTAAAAACGAAAAATTTATTTCTGGCTTGAATGAGATTTTTTGATGAGAAATACTTGGACTATGGAAAAGTGCACGAGGATTGTTTTAAATAAAGTTAAAAGTACTTTTTTTCAAAAATAATTTCCATGATTTTTTTGTCTCCCTTTCATTTGTAAATCAGATTTTTGGTTTTCCCTTGTCACCTGGGAAGTAAAGACTCATCTAAGCGAAGTCTGGTTAAGGTGACGTGCCGGTAGTCTAAGATAATTCTTGTTATTGTATTCCACCACTGATTACTATCTCTAGAGAGATTTTTCTTATCGAAAACATGTTATGAGCAATGTCTATCACGAGTTAGCGCTTTGCGGTAATTGAGAAGATTAACGAAAAAATTAAAATTGATTTCTTGTTCTTTTATATATCAGAAAAATTATAAATATGGGATATGGAGACTCTTAAAGTCAAAATAATTTGAAAACCTTTTTTCCTGAGAACTTTTCCGCTGCAACGAATCACCAAAAAAAGAACACCGAATTAAGGTTTCAAATCTTTCCTCATGAATTCACACTTCATGCAAATTCTATCTGTCTGAAAATTGTTAAAACTTTTAAATCGATTTAGAGCTGAAAAACCGTTTGTTTCATTCTGAAAGATACCATCCACTTCCTTGTCCAATTCTAAGAAAACTTAACCATAAATTTGCGGTAGAAAGCTTACATCACCCTTGAATTTTAGTCAGTTTTTGAAAAAAAAAGGATAATTTATCGAGTAAGTCATGTGAATTTTGAAAATTTTCCAATGAAGAAAAAATGATTTTTTAGTCTTTGAATGACTGAAAAAATGAAACTTTTTCATCGTAACTCGGAAATTAGGAAGTTCTGGAAAGCTTCAGTCCACTTTTTTAATACTGTTGAACTTTTCAAGCTTATCTGATTTAATATCATTAAAAAGTTCATTAACTCTATATTAAATTACATAGCTTCATCACTATCCCTTGTCCCATATCCATTCCTCTTAATGAGCAGTAGCCAATTCTCAATACACTTTTCCTCTTTTCCCCAATTCGTCATAACATCATATTCAGAATTCGAAGCAATGATTTCTGTTTCCCTATTCACAGACACATTACAAAACCCAATTTTAATTGGCTTTACCTACTCCCCACGCAAAAACGTCTCTGTCTGGAGCGCGCAGTCTACCTCCTCTTATTTCTTCATGTTTCTCAATTCCTTTTCCTCGGATCAGTTAGAAATCCCTATCATTCAGACATTTTTTAATGGTCTGGAGTTTTTTAGAAGACAATTATTTCCAAGTATAGGATTTTCTCGGTGATTTCTGTTGTCTAGCAAGTCTCCGCCCACTTCTCGCCGACAAGGGGGTGGAGCTAACTCATGTCTATAAATTGTGAGAAGGGAGTTAGTTTCAGTTTCCTCTATCACCATGTTTCTCCCAGCCATGTGTGCGAAGCTCATCTCTCTTGCCATCTCTACCATCTTTGATTTCATTGCGATGTACGCGGCCTATGCTTTCTTCGCAATCATCAAGCAAATTGGAAAGTACCGCTTCGTGGCTCAATACTACCGTATCATGATTCTCTGTGTCGTAAGTTGAACTTGTTTAAGAACTTTTCCATAGCCCTTGATATAGACCATTCTCAATGTCATCTTCTCATTTCTCTCAACCAAGCTGATCTTGGTTATCAATGAGCTTCTTCCCATCTTCAAATTCTACGTTAGCCCGGAGAGCCCACTCTCCTGGCTTCCAATTGTTTTCCATTGCACTTATTCCGTCTTCATTGCCACCATCTTCATCCAGATCATTCTCATTTCCAATTTGTTGTACGTCAAAATTTATTACCGGAAGAAGGGACAAGTCCCGGTGAGTTTGGTACGAAAAATCCACTTCCTGTTCTCTGAGGCTATGGGGAATAGGGAGTCTGATTGATTTTCCTCGTTAGCTAAACTCTTTTATTTAGTTGCTCAATGAGTATTGTGTAATCGGTGGCGTGATTGTTTTTGGGATCGTCATGATAGCACTTATGGTTATATCCCCATCCACACTCATTATCGTTGGTGACGAATTCGTGATCTCTCCATCGGGATCGGTGAGAAACAAAGTAATTAAAAAGCTAATCCGACTTAATTTAGTACTACGAAATCGGTGTGACTACTTTGCTTCCCGTTGTTGCTATTGCCTGGTTGGTGATGATATGTATGACTAATACCTTGAAACGTGATGAATACAGGCGGATTACTTTTGGAATGCTGGTTGTCATTACCAACCTTGTAAGATAAAAATTAGTTGGTCCAATTTATCCATCGATTTTTAGGTTCTCATTCAAGTTGGATGCTTCGAATCGTTCCGTTTCCTATTCTGGCCATCTCATTTCATGTTGCCAATCACTTCCTCCCTCTTCTCCTTCCTCCTTGTCACCAGCAAATTCATCTATTACCCAGAGGTAGGTTACCTGGAGCTCTTCTGCTAGAAACAGTAAACTTTACAGGTCAGTACCAAGTTTGAGACTTGGACCATTGCCAAATGGATTAACAAATTCTCACCAAAGGCCCGAGCGACTGTCAGCGTTGGTGTTGTTTCCAGATATGATTTCGTCTCTTCTCCATGGTAACTTTGGTCCCAGAAACTATTTGTCTCGATTTCTCTTTTTTTTTTCATTTTGATCTCGTCATTTCCATGTCTCTCTTCTCTTTTAACATTGTCTCATTTGATATTAGTCTTGGCACACCAATTTTCTCTTCAATTCTATTTCACTGTTTAGATCACTTGAGTCCGTCGTCTCTTGCAGTTTCTGAACTTGTGATTAATAAATTTTGTGAACAAAAATGTCTATAAAAAGTTTTCCAGAATTTATTTTAGAATCATGTGCAATGAGTAATAAAACGACGTCAAGATTAATCAAGATTTCGGTCATAAATACATCAATTTATGGAGTTTCGAAAAAAGAATGAGTTTCAGAATTTTGCAGGGCATGTCATATGACTTATAAATCTTTTTGGAAAAAAGTTCGTCGTCATTGGTAAGGAAGGAAATCTGAATAATGTCAAGGGGGCTCATGAAACTTGAAGTAAAGCAAAAAAAATAGGTTAGACCTCCTCGAATTCCAGATATTTTTTCCAGCATCCGGATTATTCTGTTGAACCAACCCAAAAATAAAAAGGAAGTTCATTTCACTCATTTCCTGACCCGCCCGGTTCTCGTTTCCCTATCAGCCAGCCGTTTTTCATTTTACTTTGAATAGCGTCCACTATTTCTTCGAAAAAGTTAAATGAGAATTAGAACCTGCCACAATGGATTGACAGTTGATAGGATGATGTGTCTTCCTTTTTTGAGTGCGTGTATGTGTGTAGAAGCAAAGAACGGTAGCAGGGAACAGTGTTCACAAGATCAAATATCGTAGCTGATAGGAATTGACATTTAGGTAGAATTGGAAATAGCTGAGTTACAGTAAGTTGATGAAAAGAGGTTACCAAAAGAAAATAGAAACAATTAGTTGTTTTTGGACATTTGGACCTTTTATAAATGCGCTCAAAATTTTCTTCAAAATGCCACCATTTTCCAATAAAAAACTCTAGCAAAAAAACGGAGAAGCTTGTGTAGGATGATCGAGGCATTTCTAGATGATTGAAAACACATAATAACGAAGCAAATCCTCACAATCCACTTTCTTTGCTCTTTTTTCTCGCTACAAGAGTTTCCCTCGGTCAAACAATAGTATTCATTAAACCAGAACAAGGAAGAAAATGTTATCACCGACACCCCTTTTTGCAATGTAAGTTGCTCTACGAAACAATCAAAATTTTTTTATCACTTTAGTATTCCTGATAAGTGTTTATTGTTCTTTAGATGTCGCCTGATATTTTGAGTTTTTGGACTTGACGCTTCTAAACAGTAAGTTAAGAAGCTAATGAAAATGAAGTTGTCATTAAGTTTTCTCTATTTGCTCTTTGATTATTACTGTATTTTTTGTGGAGTGTTCATTTGAGTACGACTGCAAAAACAACAGAAGAAAAGGTTGTTTTTGTCAAAACACTTTATTCATGTTTTGCTTTTCACACACACATATTGATTTGTGATTATGCCCGATAATAATGAGAACCTAAGGCGAGGCTCCATATTTTGTTTCTCTTTTCAAAAAGCTTAAAGTTTCTTATCGTGTTTTATTACTGTTGGTTTCAAAACTGTTGCTTTTACTTTTGTAAGGTATAAGCAACAAAATTTTAGTAGTTATGGAACTTTTTTTATTTTTTTATTTTTTTAAATTTCTATTTTCAGGTGTAAATTGGCTATGGAAACTACAAACTATTTTTCATCATCACCTTATTACTCCTCTAATTCTAGTTCTGGCACTCGAGGTATCCCACAGTATTCTATATTCTAGTCCTTAAAAAATGTCTAATTTCAGAGAGCCGAATGAATACACCAATTCAAAATGGCTATTCAGAAGAGAACAACGAGTTTCTCCTAATCCAAAACGATCATTGGGTGGCACCACCAGAACCTTTTTGGAATCAAAGTTAGTTTTTTCTTATTCTGATCTTGGAGAAAAACAAAGTATCCCATCGAGAAAGAAACAAGTTATCAGTGTCTTTTTTCTATTTTTTTTTTCGCCATCTCTTTTCTTCCGAATCAACCACTGTTATGATAACAGTTTTTGACAATATCATCAAGACGTTCCGAAAAAAAAAGAAGAAGAAGATAAAGAAGAAAAGATTGAAAATCATGAGAGAAGAAGAGTCTTGAGGAATTTTGTTAGAAAAGTAGCCGTCTACTTTTACTTTCGGTATTAAATTGTAACAATACATTTTGAACAATGGGGAAGGTGTTTAAAATAAATACAACAATTGACCTGATGGATTCTGATGGAAATTGAGATAGAGGAAAGTATGAAACTTTTCTTTACACATTGGTCTTTAAGTTGACCATATTCACCTCTTCCTTCATGATCGATAATTTCCAAAAAAAAAAAAAACAACTAATCTTCGTCCACACCACACTCATTATCCATTTGCACTTTATCACGCTGCCTGTTGGCCTCGTGTAAAAAAGATGTGTCTAGATCGCCTTCTCATTTTGCAAAATGTGACACGTTGTTTCACGGTCATTCTCGACAAAGATGGAGTACGGTCTTTTTCTCGTCGACAGTCTCTTCTCGAAAATAGTTGAGGGACGCACTGGGCGCGCGGTTTCGGCCCTATCTTTCGCCTCAATCACAACTTAATCATTATCGAATGCGATTGTTGCGACAGGGGGCCTCTGTATTTCGTTCTCTCTTTCTCTTCATGGATGATGTCTCCATTTTCCGTTTTCTTTCTCCCGAACAATTTGTAACCCGTTGCGACGGAGACCGATGTTACTGTGGATGAATAGAGAAGGCTGAATATCAACTGATATGTTGTGTTGTGATTTGATGAAAGAGGGGAGGAGGGAACAATTGCTTTCATCACTTTCATCTTCGGAATATATATTTTCAATTCACTATAACTCAATCGGCGGATTCGATCGTTCTTTTATCATATGAAAATTAAGCGCTTAAGGGATACCCCTAATTGATCTTTCCACCTTAACAATCTTATCACAACCCCCATTCCGTCATGTCTAGTCTGATAACAATGTGTTGGTTATCAAATTTCGTTGAGTTGATGATAAGGGGGGATGGAGAAAGTGGAAGAAAATGGAACTTTGTGAAACAATAGTTGTACTTTGACCAACACTCTTCTTTTTTCAACAATTGAAAATGGCAACATCACAGTACGTGGCTATAAAGTTAATGATCGGGAAAAGAAGGTACCCCTTTCTCTTTTTTTTTTTTGGACTGTTGAAGTTAAAGGAGACAGCAAAAATATTCTCTCCCCCCCCCCCCCCCTCTCCGGTTGTCTTTCTCTAACCCCCTTCTTATTGTTAACAGTCGGCCATCAGTCTTCACCACAATCGACTCCCTTATTTCTCCGCTTTCAACCACCCCCTCCGGCCCCCAGTAGTCACTTCTCTCTCGATTCCTCAACCTCGAGATGAAGAAGAAGGGCGGGCACAAGACAAGTTGCATGGTCACTTGTATACCGTAGTATTACCGTGAATCGAATCACCCACTAGGCACCCCCGCGCGGGGTTCCCGAATTTGTAAACGCTCGCTATCAGTTCTCTAATGAAACGATTGGGGGAGTTTTTTCGTCTTGTTGCGACTTTTGATAACTGTTTTTCTTTTTACACATTAATGATAATTAATTGATCTTTTACGATATCTTTATTTGATATGATTTTATGGGAATGTCTAGGGAAGTGAAAGTACTAATTGTGATAAGATAGTACCTTTAAAATATATATATCAACCTCGCTTTTCCCGTCCAGGTCATGCTCCTAAAAACTTTGCCAACCCTAAAAAAGAAGTGTGTCATAAAATACACAAGAAATTTTTGCTGTTAGATGCCATCTTCCAAACAAACTTTCACCTAGTCCGTTCTTGAAAAAACGTAAAGATACCGCAAACTTACACCTTTTCAGAAAAAAAAATTGAATGTAAATTTGATTGCTAACTTTCTTGTAACTCCTCTTTGAGTGCTTTTCTTCCAAAATAAGAAAGAAAAAAAAACGATGGCTCATCTCGTGTCTCATATTGGCAAAGCTAACACACAACCACCGTTTTATGAGTATGCATAGTCGCCTTTCTTGGCACTTTTCCCCCCATCCCTATTTGTATTTTCCTTGTTGCATTTCAAAAACTTTTTTCACGTTTTTTCTTCTTTTCCCAACTTCAACAGTTTTTAGGTTCCTCTCCATCCGAGTATCAGTTCCTACAGCAGCAGGCTACTGAGGCATCCACACGTCTACCTGGTATCTCGAACTTCATGAAGGACTCACAACTTTCCGTGAAACCAGCTACGTATTACTGTAAGTTTTGTCCAAAGAGTCGGATGGAGGGTTCTGACCTTCGGAATATTCTTCTGTATCTATTGACCGCAATGCCGTCTTCGTCGTCTCCGCGCGCTAATCAGTCAGAAGAATTGAGAAGGGAGGGATTGTATCTTGGTGTTCGGTTTTGCCGACAAAGGGAAAGGGGGAGTAGTTGGTTTAGATGAAGTTATCAACCACTTTTGTAATTAAGGGTGGAGTCTTAATTTTAGTTTTACGACTTCGTCACAGGTATCTATTTCGAAGTAATCAGAATTTATTTTGGAGAATGACTAGATTATTTTAGCTAGTAGACTTAGAAGTTTTTATTCAAGGATAGGTTCCTAGATTTCTAAAATTATAACTTTTTAAGGGTTATCAAGTTTATTAAAAATTTCAAATAACTTCTAACCATACCGATATCCCAGAGTCTAATGCATTCTTCCAGCTGAAGGTAGTCCAACGATGAACGACTACCGAGTTGAAAAGGTGACCAACTCCCTTCTGGACCCATACGTTCAACTCGACCAACCGACTTATGCAGACTTCACTAATGCGTGAGTGCAACTGAACATTGTTCACCATTTACTTACATCTCTATCCTTTTTTTAACTGAATTCTTCTCTATTTGTCTTGCGATGTATTATCAAGGTCATTCAAATTATCAACTGTCATCAATCATTGAGGCCGCAAAAAGAATCGAAACTTCCACCAAAATTTGTCACTATCATTATCATCTTCTTCGTCCCCCCGGTCTTCTTATTCTTCTTTTCTTTATTCTTCATTCTGTCCATCATTCATCATCAGTATTCTTTGCTTTCTTCATGGATCCCCTTACTTATTCCAGGCAGGTACTCAATCATCAACAAGAAATGCTGCAAATGAACTTCCCGACACCTTTATCTACTAGTTATATGAATACTGCACAGGTTGCACAGACACAACATATGCCTTTTAATATATTTGAATTGGTGAGTGATCATAATGCAAAGAATTTTTGATTTGAAAAATATTTGAAAAATGCATTTTCCCATGAATTCTTACTACCAAAATAATCAATATTATTATCAAGGAATGGATCAATATGGAAATTTACTAGTAAATTTTAAGTTCAATTTTGAAAAAATTATTAAAACTATTTCGAATATTCTTCCAGAACCTCTCTAACTTCGCCACATTCCAACAACCAGCCTGTGAAACTCCCCTTCCACTTCTCAACAATTCTCCAACACATCCATACACAACAATGAACAACTTCACACCGCCACCTCAAGATCCATTGGTCGCCGAGCCGAAGCCGATAAAAAAGAGAATGGCAGTACGACCTTCTCTAGATTGAATACTAATTGAACACGTTTTTCAGGCGGTACAATGCCATCAAAATTCAATATGCTCGAATTGCAAGACACGCGAGACAACGTTATGGCGACGAAATGGGGAAGGTGGTGTTGAGTGCAAGTGAGTTGATATTTGGGGATTTGGGATTTTAAAATTGATGATTTTAGTGCTTGCAACTTGTACTTCCGTAAAAACAACCGTAAACGACCGTTGTCGCTGAGAAAAGATGGAATAATGAAGAGAAATCGTCGTCCGAGAAACGAATCTCCAGGTGCAGTGATGAGACAACATCAAAGAGCTCATGGACACACGGCAGCTTGCTGATTGAAGATTAACCACTATATCTCTTTTTTCCACCTTTTCCCCATTAATCTTCCCAAAAATTTTTCGTATTTGTACACATCAACTTCTCGACAATCACCCCCACGACGCCTGATACCTATCTGGACATTTTTAACCACTCAATCTTAGTATTTTCGGTAGAGTATCTTGCCATTCGCAATGATCTTATCTCATTTCCTCCTCCCCATTTTCCCACATTTGATAGAATCCAGACCCCATGACTTGTGATAGCGTGGAATCCGAATATCTTAATTTTTTCTTTTTTTTTGCGTTTCTAATCAATTTGATCTGCTACTGGTACCAAACCAAAAGTTTACCGTAACCAAACACGTCCCTATCCCATTTTTCATTTTCTTTTTCATAATTATTAGGCATAACATTCGATATTTTGTTTCAATGGTTTTTTTGGTTACTCCATAATAATAAAATAAAATGTTTGATGTATTTGAGAACGATTTTTGACTGCTGAACTATTGACCTGTATACCATCGAGAACAGTGTGGTTATCGGTTTTACGATCAATAAATTAATCAACGCAAAATGTCCGCAGGTTGAAATGAATCGAGAAAAGAAGAAGTAAAGTTCTCAATGGAAATGGAACATACAAACAGATGAAAACGGCCGAAACGGGAATTAAAGATAATAAATCAGACAAGCGTAATGACAATCGGTCAGTTCCGAATAAGTGTCTTGCTTTTTCGTTTAACAGATACAATAGAGGACGTTGATTTATTATCAAGTGGTTTGTTTTAGAAATTTATCTTTTTGTCGGTTTACCTTTCAGGTTTTTATATGCAACCAGGTTTCTTATCAACGGGATTTGAGAAATATTAGAGGTTTATTTTGGAATTTCTGAATAGAACTTTTGGAAAAAATAGCGTTTTTAATTACTAGATTAGTTTACAACAAAAAAATTTAGTCTGCTGCAAATAAATGATTTTTTTAAGTGTATGTACATTAAAAAGTTTATGAAAACAATAATAGTATTACCTGACTCTTATCCAGGAAGCTTCTTCCAATAGGAAGGAAATACTTATGAGTTTATCTTTTCTCTGTTTCTAAACATTCAAAAACCAAACAACCAGAATCTTGGCTGTGAACAAAAGTTTGCAGAGTAAAGATCCTAGCATGAGATTAATTTGAGATTGGTGGGGAAACTGTCTAGCTTTGTTGAGAAAAACTTTTTTGTTCATCATATTAGTTTATCACATTAGGTTTAATACAAAAAATATTTTAATTATTATCATTTGCTCGCTCGGAACGATCTACTCTATCCGCTCAAAAGTTTATTAAAAAAAGTGTTTTTCGGTTATTTTTCGGCCATTTTTGACCATTTTGAGGGTCCTGGAGCTCGGCCACCAGGTTTCCGATCACTTTGAAATTTTTTTGGGTTATAAAACAAACCTAAATTAACAACTTTACATTCACAAAATTTCCTGAAAAAGTCTAATTTTTCAGCTATATTGCGTTTCCTGAAAGACACCTGTTTTTTCACGTTTTCAGTGCAAAAACGAGCCAAAAAGGTGTATGCGTCAGAAAAGGCGAAATGGCTGAAAAACTAGGCATATTCAAAAAATTCTGTGAATGCAAAGTTGTTCATTTAGGTTTGTTTCATAACCCCATAAATTTTCAGAGTGCTCGGAAACATGAGATTCGAGCTCCAGTCGCCTGAAAATGGCCAAAATGGCCGAAAATCAACCGAAAAACACTTTTTTCTATAAAATTTGGAACGGTAATGTAAATTACAATATAAAAGTATACAACAAAATTGTTTTAAGAAACTGCCAAAAAACCAAAACTTTTTTTATATATTGAAATTTCAGAGAATCTTGGAAGTGTATGAGAGTCTGAGTTTTCAAATGCACCTGGAACTAGGATGACAATTGTAAATTTGATTTTTTTTTTCACTTTATCAGCATATTTCATTCATTGTAATTGCAGAAAAAGAGCTTTCATATCATATTGTGCTTGTAACTGTATAGTTTTACAACCCTGTTTTAGATTTGAGCACAATTTCTTAGATAAAATAAGAAAGCATCCACCATGCATTCAAAGATTTGATGTTGTTCCATTATCAATTCATTATTTATTCTTAATAATTTTCAAAACACGATTACATTTTTATTATTATTTCAAAGTTGTAAACATAAAGTTGCAAATTTCTTATCAATTCTCACTAATAAGGTTGATAACACGAAATGCGTCCGTTTTTGCTCCACTTTCAGATTTGTGTTTCCGTTTGTCGCTAATTTTTTCCGATTTTTGTTTTCTTAAATTTTCAAAGTTATTATTGTAATGTTTCTCAGAGTGCCCACATTCCATTCCATTCAATACCTAGATCATAATAAATGAATTACCATCAAATAGGTTATATTCTATCCTGTTTCGGGTCACCTTTGTGTCATGAATGAACCGAATAGAATTCAAGGGGAACACACACATCCGTACCCCCCGAATCTAATTATTCTGTTCACTGCACTTCTCTCTCTCTCCCTCTCTCTCTCCCTGTCAAGGCCTAATTCCATCTGCTATACATGAAGTGCAAATTCTGTGCCTTCTCTCCTAAGGCCCACAGAAAAGGCAGATGTTTCGCGTATTCGCTATGCTAAGGCGTTGCACATGCATACATGCTAATGTTTGAGTGGCTCCTCCGTGTTTGGCACGAGCTTCTGCGTTAGTTGGAAACCGTTGACATTTTATGTGACGAAATGCATGAACCTTGTCTTACGTGCTTGTAGTTTGTTATTGAGTTTAAAAAAAATTTGTCTAGGTAGCTATTAAAATATATCACACTACAAAAATTATTCTGATCCTTAAATTAATGGTTTTCTCCCTTAAAAAACCTGCTAGTTCTCAAGAATCTGACAAGTTTTCCACATCCTCTATTCTATGTGTTTTTTGTTCTACGTTCATTGTAATATCGGAAGCTTAGATCTCCGGGTGCGACCCGGTGTTCATTCATCCTGTCCACTAAGACCTCGTCGTCTCATTTCATTCCTCCACAATTATATTACAATCATCATCGGCCACATTTCTCCTTACATCAATAGAGAAGGACTTCTTCTCCTTCTTCAACAACATCTTTTCGCTTCTATTGCTTCCTCTCTTTCGTTTCTCAAACTTTTTCCCGATGTCTTGTCATGTGACCTGAGCAATGTCGGTGGGAGAGACTCTGACAATGACCTGTGTACACAATGTGCAACAGGGGAGCAAAAGGGGGGAAAATTTTCGCTTCTCTTTATGAAAATAAGTACACAATAGTTCGTTTTGCAAATCTTGTTCCCTATTTTTTGTACTTTTTTCAAAACTTAATTAAAATTATCTTTTTTTCTTGCTCTCTCTTCCACTTTTTCATCAACAACTGTTCTCTGTTTTCTTGTTTTCTTTTAATTCTGTCCTAGACAGATGAGTTGGCATAGATCTGGAGGATAAGCTCAATAAAAGAGAAGAACGGAGCAAACTCGAATTCCCAACTACTTTCCCCCCTTTCCCCCTTTGATCATCTTCTATTTCTAAGCATTCGGCAAACATGGACAAGAGCTCTTATATTTATGCAAATAGACTACGGGCCATGAATGTATGAGTTGTAGCGATGGAAGCCAGGTCCAATGACCCCCCTTTCTTGGTAGGACGACCCTGAGAGCGATTCTAAGGATTCATTTTGCGCTGGTGGCTCTGTCCTTGAGAAAAACTGCGCGATTGTCATTTGTGGACAGGTGGTGGACAAATGGATTGGGGAGGATACAAAATAGAAAAAGACTGTCAGTACGTCTTAATTATATAGTCTAAAATTTCAATTGGAGGGTTTTAGAATACGGAAAAAATCATCTAGAGCTTCTATTTCAAATGGAATTTGCATTAAGCACAGCTAAATATGATTATTAAAATTCTGGAAATTCAAAAACTTGATTAAATATCCTAATGAGCAATAATTTACGAAAAAAGTGAAAAATCTGCTGATTACTGCCATGTTATTCACACCGTGTGAACTTTCTCACACTAATGAGCCATATTGGTAACAAAATAACAAGACCGGTGGGAAAACAAAAAGTAGCATCATTTAGAAGCCAATCGCCAGGGGGACTTTTTCCCCCTTGTCGTTGCCGAGTTCTTTGCACCATAGTGAAGCAAGGAAAAGAAATTCTTTTCATTTTCTTCTCTCTTGCACCGCCAGTTCTCTAAAGACTCCACACCACTGCTTTATCTTTTTCTCCTCTGTGTGCGTATGTCATCACAGCGTGGTACGTCGGCGACTGCGGCCGCGTCGCGGCCCCCGGCTTTTATTTCTTTGCTTGGTATGTTTTTTTTTTTGCTTTTTTTTTCAACCATGAAATTTGAGGGGTGTCCTCTCTTCGCGCACGCCGTCTTTCGAAACGTCGTTCTCAATTTATGTTATTTTTTCGCCTTTCTCTTTTTATGCTGATCCGCATTAAGCTGCGCTCACGATTATGTGCTCGTTATTCTTCGTCGCTTTCAAAAACCTTTAATTAAGTGTGCATTGAGCCATGAAGGTGCTTATTATGTCTGTCTCTCTATATGTGAACAATTTATTTTCCCATATTATAATATTATTGTTTTGAATACATTATTATAATATTATTATCAAAATGAATGTAATTTGATGGGAATTTGGATTAAAAAGTACAATTTTGTTTAAGAACGCATGCAATTTTATCTCTAACAAAATTGTTTCTATATAATTACAAAACTAATAACTTCCTCGGCTTCTACCTCTTTTAAATGACGAAAACTGTCATGTCACGTGCTAAAACTTCTAAATTTATTGAAAACAAATTGTGACCATGTACTTTCTAGTCACAAGAATTTTTTTTTTGAAATTTTTGAAATGAATGTTTTTTATCTAACTTCTAACGATCTAATTTTTCTGTGTCTTTCGAAAACGCGAAAGAAACTCGATTTTTCTTCAATTTTCTTCTTCTTCTCGCCCCGCCATCCATCCTTCCTTGTTTTTTGCAGAGGAAACTCGACTGACGCCTCTCGAGACAGGCCGGGTGAAGCCTGTTTTTTGATTGTCCGCTGCATGTAAGGTTGGTTAATAATCGGTGTGTGATAGATTGATTAGAATGGTTGATTTTGGTATTAATTTATTTTATAGCAATTGTTTTATCCCCCAATACTTACCTGGTTTTTAGTGGTACTCGCTTCCCCTCACTCCCTACGCCACAACTTTGTTTTTAAAAAACCATTCACGAAAACTGCCCAGAAAATGGAGTGCGAACGGCTTCTGGATCGTTCATAATGTATGTTTTCTTTAGATCGCTTTAATTATTTGTTAATTTATTTGGTTTGTGCTTGTTTGTGTTTGGTTGTGATATAATCGGTATATAAATATTTTTTTTCTTCTTCTGATAATTTGCAATGACTGGCGGTACCAGTGCGCCCTCTTTTCAACCTGCTTACCAACAACAAAACTTGATTTCACATGCAATTTCTACTCTTTTCAGTTTTCTTTGGCTTCGAAAATATTCCCTTGGGGAGATTGGCTTGGGAAATAACACTGCTTACATGGCGGCGTAAAAAATGACTAACATCACTTTTCTCCAGTCGGAATCTAATCAATAGATTCTAGAGAACTTGCGGAAGTCGTGTGCTAGATAAAAAGATAATTGAAAAATTCTATAAATATCACTTTGTCATGTGTTGCATTCTGGATAATGGATTTGGGGTAGTAGATGCTTTTCGCATGATTAAAATGTGTTTTTCTAGTTTTTTTCAACTTTTTCAAGTATCTAAAAGTACATTTTTAAACTTAGATCTCCATAATTGACTTAAAATCGTTGTATATCTATGAAAAACTACTTGTTCTCCATTTTCCACATCTTTTTACCTCTATTTCCAAATTCAAAATTCCCAACCTTCCCAACAACAATATAATTTCCTATTACAAACGTAATCTGTTCTCTTCTTACTCTCCCAATCATAATCGATAGTAACCCCGCGTTATCATGGTCAATACAGATATTCCTTATCATTGACGTTTTATTAGTGTCTATATATGATGCTCGCGCGGTGTAAGAAGCAAGTTATATTCATGACTTCACTAATATATTCTGCTTTTTCGTCCCTTCTTTCATTTTCGGCGTTAAAAAATAACCTAGCTGAGAGAATTATATCAATTTCTGTAATCATCAATGTTCTAAATTATTTAAATTTTGAAATTTCTTGCAAAAAAATTATGATAACTAAACACTTATCAAACGGTCAAACTTTTTAAAGGAGAAACGCGAGAAATAGAGATTGTATCAATGGCAAAGAGTGGCTGTATACACAGGAACAAATATGGGTATCGGTCAACGACTGACCTATATTTAGCGTTCCCGAATCGATCATTGATCATGGCTTACGGATATATGTATGTTAGACTGAGAGTTGAAAAAAACTTGGGAAATTTTTTGAAATACAAAAAAAAATAATGTCAATGATAAGTGTGCAAAATTATCTTTCACTGTCCACTTTTTCAAATTTCATCAACCAGTTTTTTGCCCTTTCCTCGTTTCTTGAACTTTCCGCGTCGCTTAAAGATTAGTGGCATAGTTAAAGAGTGCACGCCCGTGTCTCATCGTGTCGGGGGGTGTTTTAAATTTTTGGTAATTTTATGTTTTATATTTCTTTATATTATGCAAGACAGAAACTAGAGTATGATTTTATCATTCTCTTGGTCTTGTCAATCATAAATAACAATCTTCTCATCCGTCCCCATCCCTTCACCCCCACTATTCTTCGGTACCATCCCGAGCGTTGCGGGGAGGTCGCCCTCATAAAATGCACCGGACTGCTCGGAAGAGCGTCACCCTCCGCTTTCTTTGTTCCTCTTCCTCTATTCTACTATTTTTGTGAGGACCCCCCTAATGTACGGCCAATTCCTATCGGTCCTCTTCCCCCCCTCTACTCTCCCAAGTCACCATCTGTCACTAGTAGGGTGAAAGGGCTATTTGGTGGTGTCCGTTGATGCCCGTTTTCGTTTGTATGTGTATGTGAGAGAGAGGCTATTTCAAAAGTGTTGCACTTTTAGCCAGAGAAGATTAGAATGTGATAATCCGGTGTGAGATCACTCTTTATATTCATATCCCGGCACGACCTGCACTTCCATATATTAAAGTTTTGGATATTATGTCATATCTAGCAATATTTCGTAACCTTTTTTTTTCGTTTTTCTAGGTTAACTCTTTTAAATTTCAATATTTTCTTGAGTATATCAAAAATCTGTCGACATTTTTCGGCAAAAAAACTTGCCCTTGAATAAGACAACCTACCGAAAGCTGTCAATTGATTACTAACCTCGATAAGGAAAATGTTGTAACATGCATGGTATTTGGTGTTTTGTCAACATGTAACAATCCTCAATTCGGCTCTTTTCATCATTTTTTTTTATTAAATATATATATATATATGTATATATATATAAGCTTTGACCCTCTATCCCACTTCTCCTTCTATTCCTTGTTTCCCCCCATTTTTCCCTTTAAATCATCCAAAAATTTTCAGAGAAACCGTCGAAAAGTCTCTCTCGAAAAACACGTGGCATATGCACTTGAGACGGCGTAGCTGACGACGAGTTAACAATCACGAAACAACACTGGAACAACTTTCGAAGATAACACACTATTGAGATCATCAGCAATCGGGCCATCCTTCCACCTATTCAACTTCACCTTTCTCTTCTATTACTTTTGCATTTCACCTTCGCATCGTCCTCCTGTTGTTCGACAGTTCGAAGGACACCGCCTTATCTTTAGCTGGCAACGTAGACGGCGTCGATTTCATTCCTTCACTATTCTTCTACTCAATAAAAAATTGATTTGAAGTGAATCCACGACGAAACAAACTTCACGGATCGAGTCACTTCTTCTTTACCGCTTCTTCTTCCCGTCTCACTCACCCTAGCGCTTTCAATCCCTCTCATGGCGGCCGAAATTAACACCACCGACACCACCAATGGCAAGTTTTTTCTATTTTTTTTCTATTAATTCATTCCAGATTAAGAAAAATGATCTTAAAATACTTACAATCTTCTTCTAAAATGTGATCTTCTCGGGATTAACAGGGAAATTCTAATCCAGTGCATGCCTCTTTCTAAATAGGATAATAATCTTCCTAAAATGTCTATAAATCTAAGTTTTCAATCGCGTTGCACTTTTATAGAAAATTGTACTTCCCACTAAAATGAATAGGTAGAGATATTTTTCAAGTACTTGGTGAGGGAATAAAAATGAGGGAGAACATGAGAGATGACCTCTACGCAATCTTAAGACTATAATCGGTGTATGTGAACGTGACTACGGAACGCAGATCGTATCGAAAACGGATGTTCGAACCTTTCAAACTAGTCTTGAAATTCTACTCTGATCAAAAATATATTTATTTGTGTTATTCTGTTTATACCCCCTCTCCCCCCGTTTTCTACTAGCCCGTGAACTAAAATTGAGATGTGGTCCGTTAGGTTTCCTCCTGCCCGCCCGCTGCGTTTCTTCCCGTACCGTTGTCTTTGCCCACCCAACACTAGCGGACAACTGACCCCTCATCTTTTTGTTTAATCGGGGCCGGCTCACAAACCGCCGACTTGCGCTACCTTCCCCGCTCGTTCTCTCTGTAGACTATCTACCTGTCTGAGTCAACCTTTTCAAGATTGCAAGAGAGGGAGAGGGAGAGGGAAAAAGAGGAAAATCATCGGCAGCATTTCCCGACTAGGCCTGTATTTGGTAGCGTCTCTTCTTCCTCTCTCTCTCTCTCTCTTTTCGATCTCTCTACCATCTTCAACATTTCCGACGCGCTCTCTCTTTGTTGATAGTGTATTTGGGTATAGTACTGTCTTTCCATTTTCCCCATTTCGATTCGCTGCGTCTCTTCCTTAAAATGAGTGGTTTTCTCATTCCCTATCGGCCTCCCGCTTGTGCGCGCACGCTGTCCGATTTCCGATTCATCGTCCTCGTCCCTGTCGCGCGTCCTCGTCTCATCGACACTGTCGGCGTCACCAGTCGCCCATGGTTTTAACGGCGTGATTCTCTTTTCTTTTTTCTCTCCATCTCTATTCTTTACCTCCATGAAAAACCTGTCGGTTCCAATCTATTATTGATTTTCAAAAATTTTTTTGTTGCAACTTTTTGAAGTGGAACAACCATCAAACTGTAAATTTAGCTACTTATAAAACAATATTGAAAATTAGGGCTTCAAGAATTTCAAACTGACCTCATTCGATTTTCAGAGACAGCTACCGTCGCCTCAAACGAGTCAATGTCCGGCGGGCCGCAATATTTGCAAGGAGTAATGAACACCGCATTACCAGCAACAACTCCATCAAATGGCTCGTCGTCGTCTTCGTTTCTACCAACTGGAACGATCACTTCGACGACCTCCTCGCAAGTTGTACCAACATCTGGAGCCACCCAGCAGCCGCCCATCCCGTCGGCACAAGCGGCTGCGTCAACAGCGCTCCAAAACGATCTCGAAGTGAGTCATTGATGAGTGTTTAAGATAAAGGTGTAGCAAATGTCAATAGTGACCTAATTAGGCAATTAATACTAATGTGAAGCTTTGAAATGAAATTACTGTACAAAAAATTATATTGATTTCAGGAAATATTTAATTCTCCTCCCCAACAAGCTCAAACATTTGGTGATGGAACTCAACGACAAGCAAGTTTAGCACCAGGAACACCTATAGGAACTACCGGAGCAAGTATTGGTGAACCAACAAATACTATAAGTGGCCAACTGCCAGGTGGCGGTGCTCCCGGCCAACTACCTGGGTAAGTTATTCAGTAGACCTTGTAATTTTATATAATTCAGTTTTCCATTCAAATTATTGCTAACTCATGAATTTTTCAGCGGTGGAGGTCAAACGGGTGTCCAATTCCAATGCCCAAGAAGGCCTAACCATGGTGTCGAAGGAAGAGCAATCCTACTTCGTGCCAATCATTTCGCCGTGAGAATTCCAGGTGGAACCATTCAACATTACCAAGTCGATGTGTCACCTGACAAGTGTCCAAGACGTGTCAACCGGTAAGAACGCATTTTTTCATGAGAAAAAACTATCATCATTCTTATTTGTTTCTAGTGAAATCATCAGCTGTTTGATCAACACGTTCTCGAAGTACTTCGTCAACATTCGACCGGTTTACGATGGAAAACGTAACATGTACACGCGTGAACCTCTTCCAATTGGAAGAGAACGCATGGACTTTGATGTGACACTTCCAGGAGATTCAGCTGTCGAACGTCAATTCTCGGTTTCATTGAAATGGGTTGGACAAGTGTCTCTTTCAACTCTTGAAGATGCTATGGAAGGAAGAGTCCGCCAAGTTCCATTTGAGGCTGTTCAAGCTATGGATGTGATTCTCCGCCATCTTCCAAGCTTGAAGTACACTCCAGTCGGACGCTCGTTCTTCTCTCCCCCAGTCATTACTGGCGCCGCCGCTGCTGCCGCCGGTGGAGCAGGTTCTCCACCAGCAGCTCCTTCCATCTCATCTGGATCCCACTCAGCTGGACAATATCATGCAGAGAGCAAGCTTGGAGGAGGGCGTGAAGTTTGGTTCGGATTCCATCAATCCGTTCGTCCATCTCAATGGAAAATGATGCTCAACATCGATGTCTCCGCTACCGCTTTCTACCGTTCAATGCCGGTTATTGAGTTCATCGCTGAAGTATTGGAGCTTCCAGTTCAAGCGTTGGCCGAGAGACGTGCTCTTTCCGATGCTCAACGTGTCAAGTTCACCAAGGAGATTCGTGGACTCAAAATTGAGATCACCCATTGTGGACAAATGCGTAGAAAGTATCGTGTCTGCAATGTCACCCGTCGTCCAGCTCAAACTCAAACTTTCCCACTTCAATTGGAAACTGGAGCAACTATCGAATGCACCGTTGGAAAGTATTTCTTTGATAAATACCGAATTCAATTGAAATACCCACATTTGCCATGTCTTCAGGTAAATTTTTTTTTTTTGAAATTGAAAATAAGTATAAAAAGTACATTTCCAGGTCGGACAAGAACAAAAGCACACCTATTTGCCACCAGAGGTGTGCAACATCGTTCCAGGACAACGTTGCATCAAGAAGCTCACCGATGTGCAGACTTCCACCATGATCAAGGCCACCGCTCGTTCTGCTCCAGAACGTGAGCGTGAGATCTCCAACTTGGTCCGTAAAGCCGAGTTCTCCGCTGATCCATTTGCTCATGAATTCGGAATCACCATTAATCCAGCTATGACTGAAGTCAAAGGACGTGTTCTCTCGGCACCAAAACTTTTGTACGGAGGACGTACCCGTGCTACAGCTTTGCCGAATCAAGGAGTTTGGGATATGCGTGGAAAGCAATTCCATACAGGAATCGATGTTCGCGTCTGGGCCATCGCTTGTTTCGCGCAACAACAACATGTCAAGGAGAATGATCTTCGCATGTTCACCAACCAACTTCAACGTATTTCTAATGATGCTGGTATGCCAATTATTGGTAATCCATGCTTCTGTAAGTATGCTGTTGGAGTTGAACAAGTCGAGCCAATGTTCAAGTACTTGAAGCAAAACTATTCCGGAATTCAACTGGTTGTGGTGGTTCTTCCAGGAAAGACTCCAGTTTATGGTTAGTTTCAAGGTTCCAGGGTAAACTTATAAATAAAATCTTTCAGCTGAGGTCAAGAGAGTTGGAGATACTGTATTGGGAATTGCTACCCAATGCGTCCAAGCTAAGAATGCTATCCGTACCACTCCACAAACTCTTTCCAACTTGTGCTTGAAGATGAATGTCAAGCTCGGAGGAGTTAACAGCATCCTTCTTCCGAACGTCCGCCCAAGAATCTTCAATGAGCCAGTCATCTTCTTCGGATGCGACATCACTCATCCACCAGCTGGAGACTCTCGTAAACCATCCATCGCCGCTGTCGTCGGATCCATGGATGCTCATCCAAGCAGATACGCTGCCACAGTTCGTGTCCAACAACATCGCCAGGAGATTATTTCGGATTTGACCTACATGGTCCGCGAGCTTCTCGTTCAATTCTACCGTAACACTCGTTTCAAGCCAGCCAGAATTGTGGTGTATCGTGATGGAGTTTCTGAAGGACAATTCTTCAATGTGCTCCAATATGAGCTTCGTGCCATTCGTGAAGCTTGTATGATGCTTGAAAGAGGATACCAACCAGGAATCACGTTCATCGCCGTCCAAAAAAGACATCACACCCGTCTCTTCGCTGTCGACAAGAAGGATCAAGTTGGAAAGGCTTACAACATCCCACCAGGAACCACCGTCGACGTCGGAATCACTCATCCAACTGAATTCGACTTCTATCTCTGCTCCCATGCTGGTATCCAAGGAACATCTCGCCCATCTCACTACCATGTTCTTTGGGATGACAACAATCTCACCGCTGATGAACTTCAACAACTCACCTACCAAATGTGCCACACCTATGTCCGATGCACCCGATCTGTATCCATCCCAGCGCCAGCCTACTATGCTCACTTGGTCGCCTTCCGTGCTCGTTACCATCTTGTTGATCGTGAACACGATTCTGGAGAAGGATCTCAACCGTCTGGAACCTCCGAAGACACCACATTATCTCATATGGCAAGAGCTGTACAGGTATGCTTAGATTTCATTTGGATAAGTCTAAAAATCAATATTTCCAGGTTCATCCGGACGCCAACAACGTTATGTATTTCGCTTGAAAACACTTGCTTAGGAATCGACTACACCCCCCGACCCTCTCAAATCAATTGGTGCAAACCAAAATTCCCCCTAGCTCTGACCTTGAACGAGTACCAAATCTGTCATGCCTCTTGATATATCTGTTGTTCTTATTTTCCTTGCATCTCCAAATTCACTCTTGTAATCTCTTGCTCTTTCTAGACCATCTTTCTATGATTTCCAATTTTTTTTAACTTTTTTTCTATTAATAACTACCTCTTCTCGAGTAACATTCTTTCTTTCACTTCTTTCCCTACGAGATGCTTCTCTGCCTTCTAATCTTTAGTGCCCTTCTCTCAACATGGTAGCCACAAAAGCTTCAACTGAATATCTCTGATCCGCCACACACAAGTCTCACCTGTCATGCTTCCTCTTCCAAAAAAAGTGTCTTGCAATACAAATTCGGTACTGTTGTTGTCTTTCTTCCACTCATTGGTTTTCAAATGTTCCATTTTTGAGCTCCTAGACCACAACTGTTGACGGTTTCCCTTTCTGAGCAATCACTCGTCAATGCTTTCTGTTTACGGGCTTGATTTGTCTAATTCCATTTTCTAATTGCCTATAATAGTCATAGCTGCGTTCTGTGATTCTTTTTTTCTATCCTCAACTCCCATCAAGCACTATCAAGATCAGTGCCAGCTAAGCTATCTTGAAAACTCCATCAAGATATCTCAAATCCTCATTTCTTCATCTGAATATCTTTTTGCCGACCAGCAAAATAGACTTGATTTTAGAATGATCCATGCCAGTTCGTCCTCCATTTACGGCCGGTAGGCGCGACTCGACGTCCTCGTGCGTCGTTATTCCTAACGTGTAATAGTGAAAAGCACTGCCTTGGATGCGTAGAAAGCTTAGTTTATGTGACCATCTGGCAGAAATTGTTCTATATTTTTTCTATTTTGTCAATCCTCAAAAAATCAGTATGAAGATAATGCAGTTTGAGAAGCTTAGCTAATCCCTCAACTAATAATCACATTTTTTCTAGCTATCATCATTCGCACGCAATATATTTTTTGGTACTTATCACTTTCAAATAAGCCAATTCAAATTCTTTTTTTTCGCATTGATCAGTCCTGCTCTCTTTCAAATGTTTTCCTGTCACTCTCAGTACCCTGTCATCAAAAAACTAATATATCTTGTCAAAGTGCATCTTTCCAAACCATTCTTTCTACAGACTCACTCTCTCACTTTCTCTTTTTCTCAATTCAACCAAGTTTTTAGCACTTTTCAACGAAACTTCTGATTTTTTTTTAAAGTTGAAAAGTTCTAGAAGTTTGAATTCTCCCCCAAAAACAAAAAAAAACCTCCTCTCTTCGTTTCCATTGTTACTTTTTTTGTCATATTCTGCTCATCTCTAATAGGTTATTATCCGCATCCTGCCTTACTATCATCACCTCACAAAAAATCGTGTCTTTTTGCCTTCTTTTGAAAATCCAACCCCTTCAATCTTTCGCAAATCTTCCCACCCGATGTCCCAACTCTTCCCCCCCCCCCCTCTCACTGTTTCACTTTCTCAAAAACCCAAAATCATTTGTCGTTGAAACCTGGCATTTCATGCATTTATTTTATTGATACTTGTATGATTTTGTTTTTTTTTTCGGTGCAAATGAAGTCTGGAGGACCCAAATCGCGTTTTTTTTCTGAATATTATTTCAGGTTACTAGGAAATAGCTATTACAGAAAAAATAGATAATTTCAACGAAACAACCTAAAAATTTGGAAATTCCATAAAAAAAATTTTTACTCTATAAAACTGTTTACCCAATATTATTTATAAATCACTAACCAGTTTCCGCTCCCTCCTAGCTCGCTTCATTTGAAAATTTCAAAAAAGTTTGTCAAAGCTAAATCAAACAAAGAGAAAACAACTTACCTGACCTTCTTACTGATTGTAGTCTTCTCAAAAAAGCACAAAATCATGGACGCAAACAATAGAGAGCAAGGAATAATTCATAAATAGAAAGGTGGAGTGTAAACGTCTGGAGAGCTTGTTGTCCATGACAACCGAAATGTATAAAGCTTTCTCGTTTTCTCTGTGTCTCTTTTTTTCTTTTTCGTATTTTTATTTGGTGGCATATTCCAGAATAAAAATCTCAAAAACTGTTTTTAATTTTTTAATTTTCATATTCCCATTAAGGCTGAGTCAATAAACAGTTTTGGTGTGTTCATAAGCAAATAGAATACCATCATCATCAACAGCTTCCCTTCCTCTTCCTTGTGACCATTCTCCCCTCAACCAGGATTTCGCAATTATTTCACCCTCGTGTCCTTCATGACGACGTCGTTGTTGAGAGAGGTGCACAGACGACGTTCGAAACCCTTTCTCTTTTATTTGCGCAGGTTGTCATTATGGCTACTCTGTCCACTTTTGTTTGGGTTTTTCTTGCTTTACGTTTATATGAGAAGGGGTTTTAGTCATTATATTATTATGTATAAGCTTAGCTTGGAGTGGTGTTCATTATTTTTGTGGAAATGGATCATATTCAGAATTTTCATTTCAACCGATTTTTTGAACGAAAAGGCATTTTAAACAAATTTTTCTATTTTTTCTTTAAAAAATGTTTGATATTAAAAAAATATTTTAATTTGAAAAAAAAAACTATACAACCACACCCGCATTACTATACGTTCCCTTTATTTTTCACCTCTTACAAACCCAAATGGTCTTACAATGATTATTGAAACGTGTGACTCATCCCAAAAGTTTTCCCTTAAAAATGACACACACACGTACAGAAAAGAGACCGAGAGGACATACATCAAATTCTCTTCACTTTCTCTTTTCTATATATTTTTTCACTCATACAACAGTACGAAAGTCAATGTCAACACCAACGATTCGCACCCCTCACTGTGAGCCCCTCCGCAGCCGCCTGTGTGTACAGTACTGTTCATTCACTATTTTCGCGCTCCTCTACTTTTTCGCCGCAATTTTTTTTTTCCTACCAATTGATTTAAGTTGATGGCGGCGGGGTGGTGTGGTGGTTAAACTTTAAGTTAACTCGCAAAGGGGGGACTCGGATTGTTTGAACTATTTTTAACGTGATTCTTTCTACTCCCCGTCGTTTTTTTATTTTTTCAAAAATCTATACATTTTTTTGTTGAAAAAACTTTGTGGTAGAATTCCAATATTATTTTTGTTTGATAATAACCTTTTTTGTGAATCACCAATATTTCATAACTTTTCTAGACATCACAATTTGATATCACTTTCATTCGTTATCAAATTCTGATAAAACTATTTAAAAAATTGTATTAAAATGAATCATTCACCAGTGCATATATTACTCGTATCGGATAATTCTAAAACGAAAACCGGTCATGCATTTTCTCTCGGAACAACACGAAAATCGATTGACTTTTATACAATACCACTGAATTTTTATCGCCCGCTTCGGCTTCTGGATATAAAAATTTATTATTTTCTCTTCCAACATCGCTTCCACTTTTCTAACCCCTTTTTTCACTATCGTGTTACACATACTGCCAACAATATTTTTGCGTTGCGTTTGGAATGTCATATTGACTTTGTCCTTCTGCAACCTCTCGTGCATTTCATTTCTATTATTCTTACCCGTATATTCGTATATAACTGAACTATTAAAATATAATAACAAGAAAAATGGCGTTTCAGCGCAGTTCCTACCGGAATATGAGGGATAGATTGAACGAATTCCAGGTGAGTATATCGATTTGATGGTTTAGGTACTGTATTTTAGATAGTAACGCGGAAACTATTTTATTTACAAAAATACACTTTTTTGAGTCATGCAAAAACTGTGATTTGCGGTTGGATTAACTAGTGACACACTGACCCAAATCTCCCGTGTTCACTTTATGACAACTTTACTGTTGACCAACTATTTCATCTCAAACATGGGCACATTTCAGAGCCACGTCACTGACAGATTTGACGAAGTTGAACTCTCGCCGGCACGTCCGCCATCGGCAGCCGAGTATGTTGACCGACGATTCGAGGTAATCCTGTCTTGACATACAATATTCTTACAATAGTTTTTTTTAGGAAGTTCGAAATGCAATTGGAAGTGTTCGAGGGGAAATTGAGAAGTTGAGAAGAGATCAACAACATATTCTGTCATTGACTATTGCTGATCCAAGAGATAAAGTTAGTTGGTTGGAATTTCCGAAATTCTATTTCATCTGCTTTCAGAATATTCTTGAAAACCAAATTGGAACTATCAGACGCCGAACAGGTGATCTTCGAAAATTGATCCGTCAAGCTGAAGATGATTACCTCGAGTTTACTAAACGTTAGTTTTTTTTGTTATACTTCTTGTTGAATTTTCGGCTTAGTTTGGTTTCCAACTTGTAACATGAGACTTTCAAAATGTTATTTTGGATTTTAAGTCTACATTTACAAAGAAGTGATATTTGAGACTTTTCGGATGACATCAAACTAGATTTTTTTTATTAAGAGAAAACAAGAATTACTTCCAGAAGTGCAATCAGTGACTGAAAAACGAATCCGTCAAAACCAACTAGAACTTCTGAAAGATAATCTGAATAAGCTGATCAATTTGTTTAACGACACTCATGATGACTATAAATCTCGAGTATCTGTTCGTGTTCGTCGCCAACTTCAAACCGTTGGACAAGATTTGACAGATGAGGATATTAATCGTATCATGGAGAACAGCGGTTCCGAGCAGGTTAGTTCAAAACGATCTTCTATTAATAACTGACCGGTTTAGCTATTCTTCCGAGAAGTGAATCCACTGTCAGTATCCGGTCAAGCGGCATATGAAGATGTGAAAAAGCGTCACGGCGAGATTAAAGACTTGGAGAATAACATTGCAATGTTAGAAGAGATCTTTTTGGATTTACAACATTTGACAGAAGCGCAAGACGAGATGGTCACCAATATCGATAATAATGTAGAAAATGGATTGGAACAAGTGAAGCAAGGATCGGCTAATGTTAAGACTGCAGTGGAGTACAAGAAAAGTGCAATGAGGAAAAAGGTTTTATTTTTAAATTTTGATTTTCAACAACTATCTGATTTCAGATCTGCGTCGCCGCTATCCTCATCACTATCGTACTCATTCTTATCATCGTTGCCATCATCCTCGCCGTCGTTCTCTCCAGAGGCAACAATAACAACAAGTAATCCTCCAAAACACTTGCCGGTTCCAATAATTGGCTTTCACTTGCCTATCAATCATTTTTAAGAAAAAACTAAATAAAAAAAAACAAAAAAAAACCAACATTTCAACCAAATGTGATAAAGAATAACCAGAAAAAGATCATAATTCCCAGTTTTTGGTCATATCTTGCGAAAAATGTAGAAATTTGAATTTTTATCACTCTTCACGATTTTATGCGGTTAGTATACCTAGAAAATGTCTTCCCCCCAATTATTCAAATGGATTCCTTTATTGTTATGATGATACAAATGTACAGGTTTTTTACATAAACTTTTTACTGTTTTAAAATTTATTAATGGTTTTATCAACCGAAAAACGGAAAAACATATAATAATTCAACAAATAATGATGTGAAAAGTAGGTGAAATCCGTCCTTGAATTATGCGCGCGACCCAATTATATGTACAAGACAGCAAAAGGAGAAGTTATTGTTTTTATGGAATTCCGCAAAACGAACGCCAGATAGATAACAGTTTTTGTTCCTGTTTTTTCTTAATTCTTCTCGCTTTTTTCATTCAGACGCTAAGAAAATGAATACAAGCGGCTAACAATATGCGAATGATCGGGCGTTTATTCGTTTTCCTACTAGTTTTAATTTTATCTGTATTATTCGTGGTTCTTACGGTATCTGCTGTTTTATTTCCGAGTATTATCAAAGAAGATGAGATTTATGATGAGAATTGTATTAATATGCCACCACATCATTACATTCATCCGGTGAGTCACTTTTTGTGCTTGTGTACTTAGAAATGATGTGACTGTTTGTTTTTTTGGAGCACCTCAGTAAAATTATGTTTTATGATTTGTCTAGAAAGAAAATACAGTACCGTTCAAAAGTTTATGGAAAAAATGTTTTTCAGTTGATTTTCGGCCATTTTAACCATTTTGAGGGGCCTAGAGCTCGGCCATGAGGTTTCCGATCATTCTGAAAACTTTTGGGTGTATAAAACAAACCTAAATTAACAACTTTGCATTCACACAATTTTTTGAAATTGCCTAGTTTTTCAGCTATGAGGTGTTTTCTGAAGTATACCCCTTTTTGGTCCGTTTTTGGCCGTTTTTGCACTGAAAATGTGAAAAAACAGGTGTGTATCAGAAAACGGCACATAGCTGAAAAACTAGACATTTTCAAAAAATTCTGTGAATGCAAAATTGTTAATTTAGGTTTGTTTTATACCCACAAAAATTTTCAGAGTGATCAGAAACTTGAAACATGAGCTCCAGGCGCCTGAAAATGGCCGAAATGGCCAAAAATCAACTGAAAAACACTTTTTTCTATAAACATTTGAACGGTACTGTCCTTTGAAGCATATATTTTCAGGTTTTTCTAGCAAGTGGACCACCAATACAATCAGAACCTAGACCTATATATGAACCACAACGAGTCGAAAATTCTGCGAAACTAGACTGTAATCTCCAGAATAAGACTTTGATTCTGGTAAATTCTCATGTGAACCACTCAGCTTTTCGAAATATGCAACGAGAAGCTTTTAGGCCGGAATGGTTAAATGAGGTGAAAAAAAACTATATTTGAAATTTTTTGCAAAAAGAAAAAAAATTATTTCAGAATAATGCAGTGTTGTATTTCATAGTCGGAACAAATAAAACCGTTGACATTAAGAAAGAAATGAAGAAACATGGAGATATAATCCAACTGGATATCTCAGAGCATTATCATAATATTACTTATAAAGCGATATATTGGATCAAGGAAATAGCGAATTGTAGACATGGTCCCAAATTATTCATTAAACTTGATGATGATGTTCATATTGATATGATAGGTCTACAGTTACTTATAAAACGGTAATAAGCCATCTAGTCTTATTTCAAAAAGATTTTTTAAAAAGATATCGAACAATGGACGATTTTATTGCATGCAGAGTGATATCTAGCGGTCCAGTAGTTCGAAATGATTCTTCAAAATGGTATTTATCAAAAGAGGAATATAAATTCAATACATTAGGCACGTATTGCCAAGGAATGGTTTATTTTGTTAGTGGAAATCTTTTGCCGGTACTCAACGAAAATATAGAAAAGTCTCAGTATTTATGGGTAAGCAGAGATTTTTGGCTAGCTTAACTCATCTGATTTCCTGAGTTTCAGATGGATGATTGGTATGTAACTAGATCGCTAGTTGGAGATTATAAAATAAGCTACTACTCCCTGGAACAACATTCAATGTCTCCAAACACTGTCGGTGAACTTCATCATAGCCTTGCCGTCATTAAAACGAGGAAATGGCGGACTATTTTTGCTCATTTCAGACCACCACAAAAGTCAGTCTCAAAATTCACAGATTTCTCATCCATTTTCTATTCCAGATATCCAATGTATCGTCGCAAGAGAATCTGGGCGAATATCACAGAAATCAATAACAGTTGCGAGATTTTAAAGCGAGCGAGGATGAATTTTGTTCCGGCTTATTAGGATTTGGGTTAAATAAAAAGTTTATTAGAAAGCATTGGAATTCAAAAAAAAAAATTAAAAATTGTTTAAAAAGAACATAGAAAACAGAAAAAGAAGAGAAAAAGAGCTAAGCGGATTCCGGTTTTTCTTCAGATTCTTCTTTTGCGGGCTCCTTTGGGCTGAAATTATTAGTTATATAAAGAAAATAGGTTGAGTTTTACCTTTCTGCAACAGGTTCCTCCGGATCCTTATCTTCCTTAGCATCTTCTTCTAAATCCTTTTTCTCCTCTTCTTTTATTTCTTCTTTAGCTTCTTCTTCTTTTTTCACTTCTTCCTCTTCTTTTTCATCTTTTTCATTCTCTCCATCCTTCTTTTCAACTTCCTTCTTAATCTCCGATGAAGTCGCCGATTCCGCTGACTTTGGAGTTTCCACCGCTGTTGTATTAGTCGGTTCAACTTTCCCATTACCAAATCCACTCTTATAACCTCCACGATATCCGAAATTTCCTCGACCACGCCCCCTGAATGGTAGTAATCCACCTCTTCCAAATCTGGTATCCATATTCATAACAGCCGCTATTGGGATTGGACATGAAGAAGCATCAAGCCATGTGTTATGGAATTTTACATCTTGTACATGACGTGGCATTCCAAATGGTCCAGGGAGCAGGGGAACTCTTGGTGGTCCGATATGGGTGTTTTGGAAGCTGTTAACTAACATATGAGGATGAACTGGAGCTCCAGCATAAGGATTTGGGGCTCCTGGTAGTGGAGGTTGTTGAATGGGTGATTGATTGAATCCACCACGGAATCCACGTCCACCTCTTCCACGGAAGTTTTGTTGGCGGAAATTGTCCGGTCCTTGATTTTGATTTGAATGATTATATGATAAGTTATGCTGATTGTTCTGGAATTCTTTCGTTAGTTAATTCAAAAAAAAATTAATTAAAATCTTACATCGAATCGATTGCTGTTATTATTATCCCGTTTTGAATGTCTATCCCGTTCTGTAATTGCATTAGCTGCATTCCCACGTCCATAACGTGGCTGATAATGTTGTTGTGGGTCACCACCGAAAAATCCGCCATTATTTCCATTATAGTAATAGTTTTGGCCGCCACCACGAAGCATATGATTGTTGCTATTATTATTGTATCCTTCTTGCCGCATAAATCTCGGATAGTTTCCTTGGGGTACGAAATTAGGTGGCATTACAGAATTCGATGGCATCATTCCTTGATTCGGATTTGGCACCCCATTTCCGTCGTCATTTTCCACTCGATTCTTTTGCATTCGAGCTTTTTCCAAACGCTCGTCAAATGTCAATTCACGTTTTCCATCGGTTCTGAAAATAAAAGTTGATTACATATTCATCCAAAAATATGGATTATAAATCACCTTTCTCCCTTTGCACTTTTCGATGTTTTCGTGCTTTGAGATGGCGACTTGTCCTTTTCAACATATGGCATTTGTCGTTGTTGGGGCAGATTGAAGGTCTGTTGCGTGGTGGATGGAGATAAATGATCCTCTTGGTCGGTCCAGTTGTCACCGTTCAATTGACTCGTTGGACGTTGACTGTCGTATTGAGAGATATTGTCGCTCTAGAAAAAATTCAAAAAATAACTATTGTATTGGGGAAATATGTGGTAAAAGGAAGTGAATTGAATAGGGGAAAACAGAAAATGGGCTAGTGGCTCAAAAGAAAAAACAAGAACTATTATCCATCGGGAGAGAAAGCTATAAAAGTGAACAATTGCCGATTTATATAGGATGCGGCTCTAAATGCACCGATTATGAGAAATTTTATGTGTTTCTAAAAAGCTTTTAAGGAGGTCAAGAAAGCATCTTAGAATAATTATTTCGGCAATATTCGAAAAATGTGGTTTTTATGGATAAAAATGAGGTCTGAAGCTACTTGAAAACATAATTTTCATTCTTCCCAGGAACAGATTATCCAAACTTGATGTTTCCCGATTTCATATTAGAACTTGAAAATTACAATTCTTTTAAATTCCATTTTACTATGATAAAAACATAATTAAATATGAAAAAAATTCCCAAAAAACACACCTCTGGCTCATCCTTCATTTCCGGTGGAATACTTGACGTGGAACTGACCCAATTGGCAGTATAAGAAGCAGAAGCATGCGCTTGACTTTCCATCACTCCAATAGGCGCTACAAAAGGCACAAACTGCATGTAACCAGAAGAATTCTCTCCTCCACCGCCTTGAAAATCGTCACGATGTCCGGGAGGGCGATTCATCGGATGATTCGGATGGTATGTGGGGTCCTGCAAACTGGTGATGAGCCAATTCACTTCTAATAAATTCCATATGTGTTTCCGGAAAAAAGCTTACATTGGCTACGTTGAAGGGCGTGGCGTAGGTCGGAACAAACTGTGCTTGGGGTTGTTGTGCTTGCGGATACCATTGGGGTTGCTGTTCGGAATGAAAATTATTTTAAGATGAGCAAATTTCCTACTCACTTGAACATATTGAGGCACGAAATTAGTTTGGGGTTGTCTCATCATCATCTCTCCATTATCCATACGTTGCGTGAAATGAACAGTCCCATAATGATTGTAGCTTTGCACTTTATTATTGTCTTGAAAATTTCCAGTTTCCTGTTGCGGAGCCGGCGCATATTGCACATAATGAACCTAAAAAACATTCTCTAACATTTCAAAAATAAAAAAAAAATAATAAATTTAAAAACTCACTGTAGCCTGAGGTGGCTGATTCCATACTTGAGGTCCCTGTTGAAAATGAGTCATTTGTTGGTATGGTTGTTGATAGATAACTGCTCCTTGATGATAGTTGGGCGGGTGTGGTTGGTGTTGGTGGGGATGGGAGTGTTGAGGTGCCGGATCAGCGTGTGAAACTGTTGCTGGCGCCTGCGCCTGCTCGGGCTTCGCCGACATCCGGTCTGGAGGAAATGCACAGAGGATTCTGGAATTTTTTTGAATAACTATTTTTAAGAAAAATGTTATTGTAGGTTAAAGAAAAAAGAAACGATTTGGCAGATGTTTCAAAAAATTTTACGGTTTTAAAGAGGATAACAATTCATGCTTTTTCACTCCTTTTTTCCATCCATCAAACCAAAGGTGGTCCCTTTGCACGTAGGACAATGTCCACAAGTCGCGCCAAGACCCGTAAATGCCGTCGACGTTGGCCGCCGACGCCGCCGCAGTTGTCGCCGTTGATGACGACGATCAATAGGGCGGTTGCGGCGGGGCCCTTAGCCATCCCTGGGCGCCTCTCGCGTTTTTTTCCTCTTCTTTTTCCTCTTTCTCTTTTTTTCTCTCAACCATGAGGCAACACACGTTTTAGTCGACTGTGGCCTCGCCGCCGCAGCGGCCGCCGGCAAAAACACACGGAGAGAGATGGAAAGAAAGAATGGTTCGAAGTAAGTGTGAGTTTGAGAGAATATAAAAAGGGATACAATAGAAAAAAAAGAAGCGGTAGAGAATGAGACAAGCAGAGTTGCCTTCAGTATAAAATTGAACGTGGATGTCAATGAATGCACTGCAGAAAAGCCCTCTTTCTCTTCCTCATTCTCTCTCTCACTCGGGAGGCAATCGAATGGAGACAGCGGAAAAAAAAACATACACATAGTGTGAGAGAATTGGAGGAAGACGAGCGAGATAGAATGGAAGACGAAGAGGAACGGGAGAACTAGAGGGTAACGGAATGGAGCACAGCCCCGGTCTCTGTACTACATTGAGGGAAGGCCAATGACACTTCACGTCTCAACACTCTCCTAATCTTACATTCTATTTTTTTGTTCTTTCTCTCCAAATCATTCTTCCACTATTTTTGCAACAAATACTAGGTCAAACTAAAAGTGGCGTAAAAGGAGATTGTTGGAAAATTTGGTATTTTTCGAAAATAGTGTTCATACAGTAACCTACTAATTTTCCTGGCAAATTAAATTTAGAAAAGGCCTATAAAACATTTATTCCTTAAATTTAATAAATTTAATATTCTCCCAAGGATCCGATATTAAAAATTATAAGGGTACATCTATGTCCATTATAAATGAGTTTTTTTTAAACAAAAAGAAGAATAGGAGGAGGTGTTTGATGTAGAATGGTCTTGTCGGGTTTATATCTGAAGGAATGAAAGGGACAGGCGTCTGGTGCGACAGATGATGGTGAGCAAGAGCCGACCATTGCACTTTTATAATGAAAAGTGGAAGCTGAATCTTATAACACACACAATTCACAACCATCTATTAAGAAGGGAAATGGGCACTTTTCAGAATGAACTTTTTTGTGTTATGGTCAAGAATATATAGTAGCTGGAGATTCAAAATGAAGAATTGGATGGGAAAAAATAATTGAAAAAAGAGATGATGTACCACTTGAAAAGAAAAAAAGCAGGGAAAAAGGAGCTAATGAAACTGCTAATGAGACTTTTACCAGAGGATGCTTTTCAGAAAGAGTGTATATAATTGAGTGTTGATGTACAGGGTCTGAAAAGAAGAAGTCATTTGAGAATTCCAAAAATATATATGCAAAGCATAATCCGCTTCTGTTCATATTTCACAATTTTTTTCAGATTGATAGACAAATGGATTTTGATAAATTCTAGAATGTTTTGTTAAAATGCGGATCACTTGATTGAACTTTTTAACGTTTTCCTGAGGGATTAGAAACCATATTTCATTTTTTACATCGAGCATAGAACACAACTTCTCAAAGAAATGTGAAGAACAAAGAGATCCGAAGCTTTTTTAAAATTCCGATTTCATGCTGAAGATTCTTTTGTTTTACACGATGCTTCAACTAGAATAATTTGAATAGAATCAGGAATATACCGTATTGTTTTTTGTCCGAACATTTGGAAAATTTTTTATTTGGAAATCAGAGATTAGAATGTGACAAGAACAAACACTGTTTTCTCGTGATCAACACAAACAAGTTAAGTTTTTTGCCCCCATTTTTTTTTCGGGGTTCAGTTTCAGTTTTTTTCTTCAAAATCTCAATTTCTTCATTCACCTTTCAATGTCACACTCCCCTAGAAGATTGATGCCTCCACTTGTTCTTTTTTCAACAATTCAAAGACGAAATTGTAATTGTGTCATTTTAAGATGTTCCAAATATATATATATATATATATATATATATCGAACGACCGCAACGCAACCGCTCTCGCATTTATTTGAATGAGCCATGAGCTCCGTCCACTCGTTCGTCTCAAAAAAAAAAAGAAAAGTGTGCGTGTGTGTGAGTGTCTCTGTGTGTGTCGATGAGTGCTGCATGGGTCTCTTTTTGTCGTTAGGTCCCTCTTACTTGGTTTGCTGTTCTCGGCTTCTACCACTACCACTTACCTTTTTTTTACGTCTAGCTTTCTTTTGAGACTTCAGACACACATCGATTTTTTTTTAGATTTTCCTGTTTTGGATACTGTAGCTACAGTACTACTTTCTCTAGAATCACTCATTCCGAACATATCACTATTTAATTTTTCTGTAATACAAATTTTACATCACCAATCGTAATTTCTCAATTGTCGATAAGAATTTTCGATCAATGACCTCTATTTCTTTTTCATCTTCAGTTTTTTATCATTGCGGTGTTCTAGGTGGTTCTTTTCATCAAAGGTTGATTGAATTTATCAGTTAAAGTATTTAGGTATGGATGTATATCAATACTACGACACGGATACATCAGATGATGGATTTGAGGACTGTGTCTATGGTGGACTCAGACCAAATTACAAAATACCATTGTTGCTGTCTGATATGAAAGAAGAAACCGTAGATGAGGTTATCCAATCGAGCAGTAATGCCTTAAATTGTGCAAAGTGTAATTTTCGGTTCAAGGAGTTTATCGAGATGAAAACTCATTTGGAAAACTGTTCCGGAAAGCCCACTGGGGACCATTTGCAGGAATATGTAAGTGTTCCTCTATCTTGATAACCACCATCCATTACTTCCAGCAAATATCTCAATACCACACCATTATGCTTATTATGGCACTCAAGGATATGTATGAAGCGGGGACCAGTGGGCTAAATCAAGCAAAAACTGACACAAGATTGCCGTTTTATATGGAACCATTCGCTGGTGTCAATGTAGAGCATCAAAGTAGAGTGCTTGGAAACCTGGCAATCGTGACTTGTCGAATGTGCAAGTGTCAGTTCATCTATCGTTCACCGAAAAGCAAAAAGGATATAAAAATGTCAACTGGAGTGGTGATGGATGATGATGAAGAGTATAAACCGAATATGATAAAAGAGCACGTGCCAGTTTGTCCGGAGTATGATAAAACTCATAAAAAGTTTATGGTTAGGCAAACTTTCCTGAATTTTATGATAAAATAGTGATTTTACAGAAAACTATGAGACCTTATCTCAAAAAAGTCCGCTTCCACTACAATAAACTCTTCGGAATATACAGAATCATTAGAGGGGGCATTTATGGATCTGGATTCAAGATCAAGCCGGCTTATGATCCATTTGCATGGCGGGAAATGGGTACGATTTACGAAGTAGACGAGAATCATCGAGAAACTGGTCAACCGCTACAGTTTCGATTGTGTAACTTTAAATTACATAATATTGAACCGGAAAATGTGGATTTTGTTCGTGTTGATTATTTCAATTTGCTCAATGAGGTTTTAGATGGGATATTCTTCACGAGAGTTACCGGATTGTAAATATTTATTTTTATTGAATAGAAAAATGGATTAATTATTTTGGTATTAGCTTGAATCTCAGTTGTGATCTTATTTTTGTCAAAGATGTATTATTTTGGAATGTAAATAAATTTTTTTAATTAAAAAAAGTAAAATAAATGGAATTCAATTTCCCCCAAAAATTCTAATCCCGATATAATTCTCTCCTTCATGATCCCCCGCCAAATACCTTTCAATCATCACATTACACAACGCTCCCTTCCGATAATCCGTTGTCGGTTTTCATTTCCTCTCCTCGGTTACATGCCCTCATGCAAACACGCTCCATTGAACCAATTTCCAAGAGTTTTCTCTCTCCGGAGCTTCACTTTTTCTCTGCGTTCTTTGAGTGGGAGGCGGCGGGGTGGGAGGGCAAACAGCGACTCTTTTTTTTTAGTTTCTCTTCATGAAAGCGCCGGATAGTTTTTAGCTCTTCTACTTTGGTGAGTTTCTCTCAATTCGTTTCGTTGAAACACTGAGAGAAATTCCAATTTTTCGTCATCTAACGTCACATTGTAAGTGAATTACGGATCGGCTGTGTTATGCCACTAAACCCATTCCATTCACTTTCTGCCTTCGCTTTTTTTTTCATTCACCACATTCCTTTGGCTTTTCCTGTATTCCACAGCTGCGCGGCCAGTTTTCAATGACTTCCTCGTTGGTGTGTGATGTTTCGACGAAACAGTCTTGAAGGTTTTGCAAGTTTGCAAAGTACACTGTGTCTCGCATTACTGACCTCATTCGAATCGAACTTTCGACCGCGTCGTCGTCGAAATCCGCAATCTTGATCTTCTATCATGATAGCCACAGAAACGCCGCCCATCTGATGTTCTCTGAAGGGATGATGATACTGCTAATTGATTGACTCGTGACCATTTTCATTGTTAAGTCGTTTCAAACTATCATTCGGCGCGACGATGTTTCGATTTTGCCCCGGTAATTCTAGCATTATTTGATAAGAATTGTGTGTTGCAATAATGGCTTCGAACAATTGTCATTCTTCACACAGGGCATAGAATTTCTGTGAATATTCTTTCTCTGGAGTGTCAAAGCGAACATTCTTGATGCAGGAAACAAGTTTTCCGTTTGGGGGCAAGACCCCTCGAGTGTTTCATTTTCGAACTGTTGCATCGCACAAACATTGCCTCCTTGCGTCACTTCCCCGTTTGCTGAGGTTCACTTTTGCAAAAATTTCACCTGCAAAACCCCCTGAACCTTCTTCAAGTTATGGCTTTTGGAGAATCGAATGTGTGTCATAAAAGATATTGTTCTTTCTTCGTGGAATAAAAAGACACTTTTTGTTTAGTTTTCCGAATTCGGTTCTTCCCTTCTCCTCTCTTTTTCCCCCTATGCGTTGTCAAATGCCTATTTCATGTTTCAAAGCGGAAGAAGACGAAGAAGAAGAGACGCCTTGCAAGTGACGAGAAAAATATCGCGGACCCTCTCCGCCATTTTATTCTCGTTTTCCAATGTGTTTTTCTTATGTTTTCTCCGCCTCTCGCAAAACAAGCGAAAACAAAAAAAAAGGGAGAATATAGAAATCCGCCGTTTTGGCCCCCAGCTGACGTTCTCTTCTCTCTTTTTTCTCTTTTTTTTGCCTTCTTCTTCTCCGCCACTGCTAATAGGTTTCTTTTCTCTCTTTCTCGTGACTTCCTTGTTCTCACGTACCCGCTTTTTTTCTTGTTTGCCATCCATTTCCATCCATATCTCGTTTTCCGATTCGACACAGCTGATATCAACCGATTGGGCCCTTCTTCCGCATCGCAATTTTATTTTTGCCTTGTTATTGAATATTTTTTTATTTATAGGTTCAATAATGACGGATATTCCGGCTCGTGTCTTGGAAATATGGAAAACTCCTTTGGATATCGATACTTGCGAGGGGCTACTCGGTAAGTTACTTTAATTAAGAGGATAATTAATTAAAATTTTGTTTTCAGATCTTCATAAACTACAATGCTCCACTTGCGAAGCCAAATTTAATTCGGAAACTGAATTCGCAATTCATATCGAGACTTGCCTAGAGAACGCTGAGCGTAATGTACATGTAAGTGTCCCTAGCTAACTTTCTATTCTTATTTTTTTATTTAGTATCAAGTTCACATGCACGGAAACCGTCTTTTAATGTTCACTCATCGCGTCGGGTTATTCTGTGGAGCATCTCAACAGAAAGATGTGTTAGAATGTGGAATCTGCAAGCAATCGTTTGAAAATAAGGAGGCTATTAGAAAGCATATCAGAACTTGCGCTCGGTACAATAGCGACTATGGATCGTTCATTGTAAGCTGCAATTTTATCAGCTGTCAAAATCAAACACGAAATTTCAGCGCAAAACGACTCCACTCTTCAGTAACATGCTCTTCTCCTACGAAAAGCTTGGACACCTTTTCCAAACTTATGTCCAGGATAAACACATCGTTGAAATTCAGCAAACTAGAATACAAAGTCGGCCAGTCAGAGACTCAAATGACGGATCCGAACGTCATCTTTTCTTCGATGAACTCTCGGAGCACTTCATTGAAAAGTACCAAGACCACTTGTTTGCAGTTTGCGGTCTTATCGATGACGCGTTCATTCGATATTTGAAAAAGAAGGAATTGGATTCGGATACCGAGGATGTTTGCTATTCTCTTCCAACTAAAAGAATAAGAACTGAATCTGGAGAAGAAGAAAATGAGATCAATGAATTTGACGCGGAAGAAATGCAAGTAGAAGCTCCAGTTGCCAGAAGATGTATGGAAAGAAGAAAGAGAAAAACATGTTGTTCCTGCTGAAATCGCTCACCCAAACATATATAAATTACCTTGTATAACTTTTCAAATTTAATCAATCCGTGTAGTTAACTCAATTTGTAATTTCAATCAATGTCTTTTTTCCGATGTAATTTTTTAGCGATTGAGAAAGTAGTCGATGGGATTAGAAACGTATGACTTTTTTCTATGATTGCCTTCAATCTGGCCGGTTCAGATAAATTTGATGTAATTTTTCAGAATTTTATGAATAAAACATTTGGAATAGTTTTTTCTTAGAAAGCAGGGGAAGTTTCCACAATTCCAATTCCGGCAAAAAAGCTTAGATCCTGATATTATCATTAAATCCATCCAAAACTAGATCAATGATCACAAAAAAATCGTATCTTATCATTATTCGACAAATCAAAAAATAGATTCAGCGGATGACAGTGTCATGTGCATACGTGGTACGTGTTTTGATAACACTGGTTTTCTTGATCCTAATTTGATAAGTGCATTTTCGAATAGCTTTTTCAAAAAAGTTAAATGGACTTTTTTTTGTTAGTCAGGGTTGCTTCATTCGAAAACTGGATAATTATTGTGCCTTCTTGGTTTGAAGTTATATAAAAAAACATTTGTTATCATAATTCCAATCTTACTGTATTATAATAGGAATCTAAGTTCAGTCCGACCTTTTTCAAATAAAAAACCTTCTATCTTCATTAGTATCGTTGACCTTACACCCTTCTCTTCAGTCTTATCTATCTTTCTCTCTCATTCCCTCCTCCTCCCATCGTCTTTCCCTCTTTTTCTCATTTCCTCTTCTATGCTAGCATGCCAAGTGTCGGTTCATTGATTCTTTCTCGTCGACACTCTCTTCAATTCAACGTGCCTACCCTCGCTCTTTCTCGACCTTCGGCACATACACGCGACGCGTACCGCGTCGCACCGTTTGGCCCCCGGCTTTCAAAGCCAAGAGACCACGTATAAAATGGACGATGTTCTGTTTCATTTCACGAATTCTGGCGCCGTTTCTTCTCTTTTTTTAATTGTTCGCTTTCAAAATTATTTTATATTTTTCAGAAATGGCGGAGAACAGCGACAACAACACGCACGTTCTACAACTTGATGGGGAAAAAGGAGATCTTCACTGCATGGAATGTCTCTTGATCAGCAACTACTTGAAAGGCGGTTATTGTTGCTCCAAAAACCAGAACTTGTCTATCCCAGAGGTAATTTTTTTAAAGACTTCCCTATTTTAAAATAATCTTCAATTTTTCAGAAGAACTGTGGAAGTGCATTTTTGATGGTTTGTCTTCAACGTCACGCCATCGGAGAGATGGTCAAGGCACTTCTCGCTGGAAAGCAAGTTGTCGACAAGAACGGAAAATGTGCGTTCTGCCGGAACAAGAAACAACACGAGGTGGACAAGTGGTGTTCCAAGAAGACTGTTTTGGAGCTTTACTTGGTGAGTGTGATATTTGGCTTAATCCAGACTAAGCTTTTGAAGAAATAGAGCAGGATTAGGGAATTCGGATTGAAAATCTCCATCAGATTAGAAGGATTTAGTATTCAATCTAAAGCTTCCCTTATTTCAGCATCGCGTCGACAAGGAAGAGGTTCTCGTCGACAAATACCTCGAGAAGTATTTGGCAATCCGTCTCCAAAACCGATTGAACGACTTGACTAGAGTCCATCAACGTATTGATCGCGAGATGCGAGCTGCTGCAGTTTTACAAGGAAAAACCAAAGAGGAGACTGAGGCAATGATGAAGAAACAAGGACGTGATGCACGAAGACGCCATCGCAGAGAAGAGGAGATGATGGAAGCGGAGAACAACAAAATCCGTGAGCGTCTCGCTGAAAATCTCCTCTCGAAAAGACTCGAAACCATCAAGAAAATTGAAGACGCCACTGTTAAGCCAGCACTCTCAGCTGTCGCTCAAGAATAAGCATTCCACGAACAATTTTTGATATTCATTTCACACTTGCTCCAAAAAAGTTTTGAAAAAAAAAACAAAAAAAAATTTTTGTAAACTTGTTCATAAAAATGGCTACAATTTTCTTTTTTTTTTCATTTTTCTTGTAAACGCTTCCATTGTACCTTTTCCCGTCGATTTTTGAAAAAACTTGTGTAATAAAAATGTTAAAATGTATTTCCAGAGATTTATTGAAGAAAAAAATTTAAAAAAAAAATTAAATTTTAGTGACACTCATCGATTCTTCATAAGATGGAGGGGCACCCATGGTTGAAGGAGTATAGGCTGGTGGCATCAACTCCGAGCTCTCCTGTGGAGCAGATGGTACCACGCTGATGGAGCTGCTAGTGGGTCGAGATGGGAAAACAGGGACAAATGGTTCCCCAGAGTTAGTTATCGGGAACTGAATAGCAGAAGAGATTACAGGAGCGATTTCCACAGTTGAATCATTAATTGGGACAGTTCCAAGGATCAATGGAATCTCGCAGTGCAAAGTACCATTCAGCGATGTCTCGCAGTCCACTAACACTGATAAACAGTAATCCACGCTGATGATTGGACATTGAAACGTTGGAGCCAGTTTCGGAATCTTCATTCTTAATTCCTCGCGTCCCTGACCTTTCGGAGCAACTTTGATATTCTTTCTGCTCTCCATAACCCGTTTCTTATCGCTTTTTTGGTGCTCATGATAAGAATTATGAGTGCAGAAGAGACCTGCATTCCGGGTACCTTTATAGTGAGAATGTTGATAGATCTCAGCGCGAACACAAAGTGCAGGCCGTTTCGATGTGTTATCAATGTCGACAGTGATGGGAAGATATTCTCCCGGGGTGTAAGCTTGTTTTGGGATTGTGACCTGGAGAATTAGGGGAATTGGGTCGTAATTCATTATGGATTACCGTTATCGTAACGATTCCTTTTCTGAAAATGGCTCCGATATCCTTAGAATCCTTCATAGAAATAGCCATATTTCCACATGAAAGATAATTCAAATCGAAAATAGGAATAACTGGAATTTTTTAGATTATTATTGAAAATTTAATGAATATTTTACCTTTAAAGTACTCTCTTTCCTTCTTATTAAATTTCCATGGTCTATCAAGTTCAACTCGAATCGAATAACGAATATGGCCATCGAAACCTTCAAAACTTGGTGGGCAATCCACTGGAAGTGGAAACGAAAACGGAAAAACGTGGTGTCCGGATGGAAGGCTAATTTTTCCATTGCTAGCACTCCACGCGATGATTTCTCCAGAAACATAATTCGTTTCAGCCGAATAATTGACAATCTCAGTGTAACTTTCTCCATCGCACTTTCTGAAAACTTTTCCGCTTAATTTTATACCTAATTTGAACTTTTACCTGTGCCTATGCTCACTTTCACTCCATTTTGTGTGAGCTGCTCCGTGAATGCAAATCTTCATATAACGAGCATTAATAGCCTCAGCACTTCTCAGAACCACCTGTCCGCTGACAGCTTCACCCGGAGTAAATTGGTTCTTATCAAATTGAATTCCGAAATAATCCATTCTGAAAAAAGGTGGAAATGAATGGAGTAGAGTAGAAAAATGATAAAAAGTTGAATGTTATCAAAAATGGAGAGTGGACTTATATAGGAATACAAAAGTTGTGAATTATGAGTCAAGATGGTTATCATCGTGGGGGGAATTGTCGTCATTAGTCTCGTGGGTATTGTTGAGAATGCGCTTTTGAACTTGATGAAATCATGATTACGAACACTCGAAATAATGAGTAATTGTTTTAAGATGATGAAATTTAAAACTTTTTTAGATATTTGAACTTATTTTTTTTTACAAAATTGATGTTTGAACTTACGAAAAGCCATCAAAAACTCTTAGAATTGCAAATTTTCATTTTTGCATATGGAAATTTGATCGACGTGTCAAAATCAATATAAGCAAACGCCGCAAAATAAAAATTGTATCAGAAAACAAAACCTCCTATTTCATCGTGTATCAACGATGAAACTGTTGTTATTTCTTTATTCGATTGTCTTTCTTGGATCTTCTCTGAAAATATCGGTTTCAGAAAACGAAATTCTTCAGAAACAATGTGGACAATGTATATTTTATCAATTGTTTCAATTTAGTTAATTTAGAATCGTTTTCAGATAAATTGAAGTCAAACAACATAGATCCCCTCAACTACCCATCATTTGTAGCTGTGTATTTCAAGCCTTACTTCATGAACCGAGGAGTATTGACACCAATCCCATATCCATTACCTGGAATCATTATCTCTCCTCAACATATTGTTATTCGAAGCGTTTTGGATAAGAATCCCAATGGAAGTATATCGTTTTTCAATCTAGAAATGATGAGCATGAAATTCAAATGCGACGGGAAAAATATGATCTTGAACGAGACATACAATTCTCGTTTTGATTATGACTTTGTTCTTGAAGATAAGTATAACGCGGGTAGAAAGTTCAATGAAGTGTTTTCTGAAATCAAAATTATCAATGGCTGTGAAGATGTATACAACGAAAAATTGATGATTTTAACCCTAAAGAAACCAATTTTATTTTCGGATAAAATAGGAGCAGCTTGTCTTTCAAATTCCACTGAAAACTGGTTGCAAACGAAAAATTATACCGTATACGGACCGAATGGATCGGGGATTCTATCACGAATTGAATATTATCCAGTACCTTGCGAAACAAAGAAACCTCTAGTTTGTGCAAGAGCATCAGAAAAGGAGCAAGGGATCTGTGCTGTGAGAATCACGTTACTATTAACAAATAATCAGGAATTTCAGAAAAACATGGGAGGAACAGCAATTGGATTAATTAACCAACGTCAAACTTTCACTGGAATTTTTGTTCGAGGGTTAATCGATTGCGAATTTTTCTTTGAAAATATTCCATATTCTGAATTCCTCAACATTGGTGCCTACACCAAGGAGATTTGTGAAGCGACTGGAGTTTGTGTCAATTAACTTTAAAAAATAAGTTTTAATTTTCCTCGAAGGTGGGAAAAGATAATGTTTTTCAACTTTTTTCGATAACCAGACTAATCATTAGTCGTTTTGATAAAATTATAATACCAGCATTTTTGTGTTTTTTTTTTCAAATGTCTGAAATATTTATTTGAAACGAAAATAAACAAAACATTTTAAATTTTCGTCACACTCATCGCTTCTTCATAAGATGGTGGTAGATTAGTAGATGAAGATTGTTCGTTCGGAGCAGATAGACCAAGTGAATAAGCTGGGGGCACTGAATCCAATCGTTGTGGTGGTGCTGATGGTAGAGATCCAGGAGGAGTAATAATCAAAGGAAATTCGCAATGGAGAGTATTGTTCAAAGAAGTTTCCGTTTTTGATTTTACCGATAGACAATAATCAACTTGAATGATTGACGATCGGAATGTAGGAGAAAGTTTAGGTACTTTAAGACTGAGCTCTTGACGACTTTTTGTTCCACCACCAACCCGAATATCTTTACTGATTTCTGCCACCAACTTTGTCTTGTTTTTAGAGTATTTAGGATGGGAAGATTGACTGCTGAAGAATGAATCTCGATTAGCGTGGTAATGAGAATGTTGGTGAAGTCCTGCACAAACAGAAGTCGCAGCTCGAGTGGATGTATTATCGATATCAATTGTGATTGGGATACTTTCACCAATTGAGTATGTGTGCTTCGGAATATTGACCTGTAAAGAATTCTAGTTTTTTCAAAAAATTTTTCTGAAACTGACCTTCATAGTTACTACTCCTTTTTTGAAAACTGTACCGATATCTTTCACATCTTTTCTCGTTATTGGAGTTGATGAAACTTGTGAATTTTCTGGAGCAGGGATCACTAAAATTTAAATACACTTAATTTCAATTTCATTTTTTTACAAACCGGTAACAACACGTGTATCTTCACTATTGAAATTCCATGGTCTATCAAGTTCAGCTTTTACACGATAACGAATATGACCATAATGACCTTCAAAACTTGGTGGACACTGGGAAGGAAGAGCAAATGAAAAAGGGAAGAAGTGTTTACCAGGAACCAGTTTAACCTGTAGAAAAATATTATAATGACGATAAGATTAAGCAATACTTACCTCGTCAATTTTCGGAACCCAAATTATTTTTTCATTGGAAACAAACTGGACCTCAGCAAAGTAGTGTACGGTTTCAGTGTAAGGTTCTTGTTTCCCATCATTGTTTCTAAGAATAAAAGCTCTAAAAACGTCTTCATTGAAATTCCTTACCTCATACGAGTTTCGTTTTCTTTCCATTTTGTTTCAGCAGCGCCATGTATACTAACCTTTAGGGAACGAGCCTTGATTGCTTTGCCAACTTGAAACACAACTTTTCCGGTTACTGGTTGTCCTGGACAAAAGTTAGGTTTGTCGAAAACAATACCGAATCGATCCATTCTCTGGAATTTCAGTTTATTGAATGAAAACGGGAAAAAAGGAACTGATAAGGAATTGTAAATATTGAAGATTGTTTATATAGTTTGAAATACGTTTAATTATGACTCAAAATGACGATAAAAAACAGTGGAGTTGTCGTCATTACTTTTGTTCTTTTTTTGTACATTTGAACTTACTGAAATCATTTTTTCGAACATCGGAAATGGTGAATAATGAAGTTCAGTTTCATAACTATGCATATCACTCAACTTAACGAAACTTCGCAGTATGTACTAATTGTAAACAAAATTAATGAAAATAGTTCAGTTGAAAAAACTCAAATTTACAAGTTATTGTAAAGTTTGTTACACCCACTTCTCTTGAATTCTTGAGTCTTGGCTGGAGTAGTAGCAAAACAGCATCTGAAGTTGTTTCCAGTCATACAGGATCCATCATAGACAGCAGCACAGTTATGAACACAAACGTTGTAGCAGGTCTTGTTGGTTTGAGTGGCAAAACTGATCCATGGAGAGCAGTTGTCATAGGATGCAGCTCCATTCACAGAAGCACAGTATTCTTGACAGAATTCCATGGTGACAGCGCTCATGGCAGAGATAAGGCAGAGGGAAATGAAAACACGGAAGAACTGAAAAAATTATTTTTAATGAAATTGAACCGCTGTCACTAAAGTTGTTAAAAGGTAAAAATAGCACCCCGATGAGATCTTTACCTTGCTTTTTTGATCATGTAAAAAAGTTCGAAATGAACAAAATTATGCCGTTTTGAAACTTTTTTTTCAAAAATCAGAAAAATCCGAATCACTCGAGTAAAAAATTTTTGAACATAAATCGCCTTAGAGAAATTTTTTATTTCGGGGTGGTCGAATATTTGCCCCCATAGTCAGTCAATTCCAGGGGTAACACATTGGAAGAATTACATGTGAGTGCTCGTGAATTCTACTCCTACTACCTCCACACGTGCCTAAATTTCAATCCTCTTCATCACACGAAAAAACTATTTCAACAGTTTGGTGTTGATATCTGGGCCAAATTTGAGCAAGATCGTCTCAATTTCATTAGAAGAAACCAGGGTATGCTACGAGTAGAATCCATTCAAGGATGAATGGATGATGCCAGTGACGATGATGGTGGCCCGTGTGGGAAACGGGCATTTTTACCCGGAGCGTTCACTGGATCTCCTCGTGTCATGGTGGCACAGTTCCAAGAAGCTCTCACCGTTGTATCTCGATTCGGGAAACCCGATCTTTTCATTACGGTGACATTTAACACCAACTGGAAGGAAATCCAGGAGTCTTTACTTCCCGGACAAGCTGCTCTTGATAGACCGGATATTGTCTCGCGTGTATTCAAATTGAAAGTGTAACAAATCAAAAAAATATCTTTGTGAATCAGATTTTTGAAGAGGTGGCTGCGTGGATCTATTTGGTAGAATTTGTAGTGCTGCACTAGCCAGTCAACACTGTTTAATTGACACTGATCAGTGTTGACTGTTGATCCCCTTCGCCACGAAGAGGCTCAGCACTATGGAAGGAGGTTTTCTTTTTTTTTTTCTTCTTTTCCATTGTCATTCACTTCCTGTCAACTAACATTTTTTGCTCCCGTTCTCATGATCCACGTCCTTCCTTGTCTTCTTGACAGTTCTTTTGTTTTTGGCTCCCTTCCTCATATTCCACGTCCCTCCTTCTCTTTTCGCAATTTTCTTCTCATCGAAAAATGACTCAAATTGAAATTCAACTGTGGCGCGGATTTTCATTCGAATCAATTGTTGATGACGCAACAAACAATTCCACGTTTCCCCATCCATCCACAGCATGAGCATCTTCAGAAGTGCTGTGGGATAAAATGGTGCTATCCATTGTGGTCATCCTTTTTTTTATTGAAAAATCGATCAAATTGAAGATTCATTGTGATTTTCCATTCGAATCAATTGTTGAAGATGCAACAAAAGATGCCACGTTTCTTTATCCATCCACAGCATGAGAATCTGCAGAAGTGCTGTGGGATAAGATGGTGCTATCCATTGTGGTCATTGTTTTTTTTTATATTGAAACATCGATCAAATTGAATTTCGACTGTGATTTTCCATTCGAATCAATTGTTGAAGATGCAACAAAAGATGCCACGTTTCTCCATCCATCCACAGCATGAGAATCTTCAGAAGTGCTGTGGGATAAAATGGTGCTATCCATTGTGGTCATTGTTTTTTTTTATATTGACAAATCCTTCAAATTGAAATTTAACTGTGGCAAGGATTTTCCTTCGAATCAATTGTTGAAGATGCAACAAAAGATGCCACGTTTCTCCATCCATCCACAGCATGAGAATCTTCAGAAGTGCTGTGGGATAAAATGGTGCTATCCATTGTGGTCTTTCTGGTCACAGTTGTATTTATGACGGCAGATGACATTAAGGATATTCGCTTTTCTTCAACCGCACCGCCTCTCATCGAAAAGCGATGGGACTTGAGTTTTCACGCCTTCTGAATTGGTGAAGAATGATGCCAATTCGGGAAAATGTAGTCCTCTATTTCCCCGATGGGATCCAAGAGTTGGTAAGCTTTCCTCCAGGACTTGTTGTGGCGAATTGATGGTCCGTGGAACATTTTTTCGTTAGTTGATTGTTAGTCGAATAGAGAAGGTCAGGTGACCTTTATAAGTAAGCCTGAAATAAAAATAATAAAAAATTAATATTTTCGTTTAATGAAGTAAAAGTGTCGCAACGCCAGTTAAGTTTACAAAAAAGAACTAATTTGGTGAAAAAGCCAGAAATGTCAAGTAAATTTTTTTAAATGGGGAGCACAGCAAGTGCGCTGCGCAGGACGAGCAATTGTAATTGTAGATTTCCGAGATAATGTTTTAGTTTTGGAATTTCGGTGATTAAGCGGAAAAACAGTGAAAAGCTGATTAAAAGGCGTTTTTAGGAGGAATCGAGAGAAAAATTGGCCGAAACCTCGAGAAAAAGCCAAAAAAAGCCAAAATTCAGCGAAAAAACCGTTCGAAACGTGGAATTTTGTCGATTTACGGGGAATTTTAGCGGAAAAAGGGTGGAAAACTGATTAAAAGGCGTTTTTAGGAGGAATCAAGAGAAAAAGTGGCCGAAAACTCGAGAAAAAGCCAAAAAAGCCAAAATTCAGCGAAAAAACGGTCCGAAACGTGGAATTTTGTCGATTTACGGGGAATTTTAGCGGAAAAAGGGCGGAAAACTGATTAAAAGGGGTTTTTAGGAGGAATCAAGAGAAAAATTGGCCGAAAACTCGAGAAAAAGCCAAAAAAAGGCAAAATTCAGCGAAAAAACCGTTCGAAACGTGGAATTTCGATGATTTATGGGGAATTTCAGCGGAAAAAGGGTGGAAAACTGATTAAAAGGGGTTTTTAGGAGGAATCAAGAGAAAAAATGGCCGAAAACTCGAGAAAAAGCCAAAAAAAGGGAAAATTCAGCGAAAAAACCGTTCGAAACGTGGAATTTTGTCGATTTACGGGGTATTTTAGCGGAAAAACAGTGGAAAACTGATTAAAAGCCGTATTGAGGAGGAATCAAGAGAAAAATTCGCCGAAAACTCGAAAAAAAGCCAAAAAAAGGGAAAATTCAGCGAAAAAACCGTTCGAAACGTGGAATTTTGTCGATTTACGGGGAATTTCAGCGGAAAAACAGTGGAAAACTGATTAAAAGGCGTTTTTAAGAGGAATCAAGAGAAAAATTGGCAGAAAACTCGAGAAAAAGCCAAAAAAAAGGCAAAATTCAGCGAAAAAACCGCTCGAAACGTGGAATTTTGTCGATTTACGGGGAATTTTAGCGGAAAAAAGGCGAAAAACTGATTAAAAGGCGTTTTTAAGAGGAATCAAGAGAAAAATTGGCAGAAAACTCGAGAAAAAGCCAAAAAAAAGGCAAAATTCAGCGAAAAAACCGTTCGAAACGTGGAATTTTGTCGATTTACGGGGAATTTCAGCGGAAAAACAGGGGAAAACTGATTAAAAGCCGTTTTGAGGAGGAATCAAGAGAAAAATTGGCCGAAAACTCGAAAAAAAGCCAAAAAAAGGGAAAATTCAGCGAAAAAACCGTTCGAAACGTGGAATTTTGTCGATTTACGGGGAATTTCAGCGGAAAAAGGGCGGAAAACTGATTAAAAGGCGTTTTTAGGAGGAATTAAGAGAAAAATTGGACGAAAACTCGAGAAAAAGCCAAAAAAAGGCAAAATTCAGCGAAAAAACCGTTCGAAACGTGGAATTTTGTCGATTTACGGGGAATTTCAGCGGAAAAACAGTGGAAAACTGATTAAAAGCCGTTTTGAGGAGGAATCAAGAGAAAAAATGGCCGAAAACTCGAAAAAAAGCCAAAAAAAGGGAAAATTCAGCGAAAAAACCGTTCGAAACGTGGAATTTTGTCGATTTACGGGGAATTTTAGCGGATAAAGGGCGGAAAACTGATTAAAAGGCGTTTTTAGGAGGAATTAAGAGAAAAATTGGACGAAAACTCGAGAAAAAGCCAAAAAAAGGCAAAATTCAGCGAAAAAACCGTTCGAAACGTGGAATTTCGGTGATTTACGGGGAATTTTAGCGGAAAAAGGGTGGAAAACTGATTAAAAGCCGTTTTGAGGAGGAATCAAGAGAAAAAATGGCCGAAAACTCGAGAAAAAGCCAAAAAAAGGGAAAATTCAGCGAAAAAACCGTTCGAAACGTGGAATTTTGTCGATTTACGGGGTATTTTAGCGGAAAAACAGTGGAAAACTGATTAAAAGGCGTTTTTAAGAGGAATCAAGAGAAAAATTGGCAGAAAACTCGAGAAAAAGCCAAAAAAAGGCAAAATTCAGCGAAAAAACCGTTCGAAACGTGGAATTTCGGTGATTTACGGGGAATTTTAGCGGAAAAAAGGCGAAATACTGATTAAAAGGCGTTTTTAAGAGGAATCAAGAGAAAAATTGGCAGAAAACTCGAGAAAAAGCCAAAAAAAGGCAAAATTCAGCGAAAAAACCGTTCGAAACGTGGAATTTCGGTGATTTACGGGGAATTTTAGCGGAAAAAAGGCGAAAAACTGATTAAAAGGCGTTTTTAAGAGGAATCAAGAGAAAAATTGGCAGAAAACTCGAGAAAAAGCCAAAAAAAGGCAAAATTCAGCGAAAAAACCGTTCGAAACGTGGAATTTTGTCGATTTACGGAGAATTTTAGCGGAAAAAAGGCGAAAAACTGTTTAAAAGGCGTTTTTAAGAGGAATCAAGAGAAAAATTGGCAGAAAACTCGAAAAAAAGCCAAAAAAAGGCAAAATTCAGCGAAAAAACCGTTCGAAACGTGGAATTTTGTCGATTTACGGAGAATTTTAGCGGAAAAAAGGCGAAAAACTGTTTAAAAGGCGTTTTTAAGAGGAATCAAGAGAAAAATTGGCAGAAAACTCGAGAAAAAGCCAAAAAAAGGCAAAATTCAGCGAAAAAACCGTTCGAAACGTGGAATTTCGGTGATTTACGGGGAATTTTAGCGGAAAAAAGGCGAAAAACTGTTTAAAAGGCGTTTTTAAGAGGAATCAAGAGAAAAATTGGCAGAAAACTCGAAAAAAAGCCAAAAAAAGGCAAAATTCAGCGAAAAAACCGTTCGAAACGTGGAATTTTGTCGATTTACGGGGAATTTTAGCGGAAAAAGGGCGGAAAACTGATTAAAAGGCGTTTTTAGGAAGAATCAAGAGAAAAATTGGCCGAAAACCCGAGAAAAAGCCAAAAAAAGGCAAAAAAAGGGGAAAATCAGCGAAAAAACCGTTCGAAACGTGGAATTTTGTCGATTTACGGGGAATGTTACAATGAAAATGAGAAACGCAGAAGATGGGCGGAGCCTCGTAAATCGACACGAGGATTCGATTTGAATTTCGCGGGTTCAATTTTTTTGAACAGACAATATTAACGGGGAATTTCAGCGGAAAAACAGTGGAAAGCTGATTATTTTTTTTTTTGCTTGATCTGACGCGCGCCGACCACCACACACATCACCATCCGAAGCCGTCAACGAAACATGTGGTCGGATGGAGCAGCAGGTTAGGTTTATGTTGGTAGTCTGGTGGGGTTGTGTTCGATCTCTTAATGAATTTTTTTCTTTTTTCTTCTTTTGCTTGTATTTAATTAGTGATATCAAACTTTTGTTTCAAACAAACTGCACTTTCTGGTAAATTACCGAATTTCGATGAGTAATGGGGTTGTTCATGAAGAAATAATTGCATTTTAATTAGGGACAGCAGCATTATCTTTAAATTTAATATTTTCCCAACTTTTTTGATTAGAAAGTGTTGACCTCCCTTTTTGTAATAGAACATTCCGAAATTGTTAGACAGAACTGATGATCCATTCTCGAGTTACAGACGTTTAACTTGGGAGTATCTCGCCTAGGGCGCGAAGTTGAGATTTCCGACTAATATGACTTCAATTAGGACCCTAGTGGCTACTAAAATCAGTTTTCAAAAGTTGCTGCGGACATCTGGAATTTCAGAAAATTCGACCTAAAAATTTAGTACTGAATTCTGTTGATTTTCCATAGGCGTCCTCAGCAACTTTTGAAAACTGATTTTAGTAGGCACTAGGGTCCTTATTAAGACCATATTACTCTGGAATCCAAACTCCGCGCCCTAGTCGGAGCACTCCCAAGTAAGTACGAAATCTCACAAGCAGTGTGTCGCTTCGAAGCCGTTTCGACGAATTCTTCGGTCGAAGATTCGAAATAAATCTTCGAAGTTGTGTCGACGGGACTTCGAAGAAATTTTTTTCGAAGTTTCGTCGAAGTGACTTCGAAGACACTTTCGACGAATTTCTTCGAAGTTAACTTCGAAGAATTTTTCTTCGAAGTCGCCTTCGAAATACGATTTCTTCGACAATTTGTCGAAGATTAGTTATTAAAATTTGCGTTGAAAAGCTGCCTGTTCAAGTAACAAAATATTTTCAAGTCATATTCAAGGTGCCGACGAGTATCGGCATCTCTTTTCAAAAAAAAAACACTTTTAAAAATTAGGATTTATTAAAGAAGATGATTAACAGTCAACAAAAAATCGGTGAAACAATAGTTACCGTAAAACCTCTGTTAGAATTGCATGCAATACTATTTTTCGAATTATCTTTTTGGAGGCAATACTATTAGAGGGGCAACTCTAATAGGGGGTGCAATACTATTTTTCAACGCACGAAATTCATTAATTTAATTGTGTATTTTCGAAGAAAAAGTGAGATAAAAATGCGAAATTCCTTTAAAAATCGTGTAAACCCCCCAGTCAAGGGGACCAATTGTATTAGGGGGCAATTCTATTAGAGGGAGCAATTCTACTTTTCAATGACAGCTTCTGGGGGCAGGTCTATTAGGGGGGGCAATTCTAAAAGAGGCGCAATTCTAATAGAGGTTTTACGGTAATTCAAAAAACTATTTTTTTTTCAAAAGACTCTATTTAATTTTGTTCTCTGTTTGATCCGAATCCATCGGCTCCAAGCAATGAATAATCGTATAATTTTCCTTAGTTTTTATCGATTCCACAGAAGGCGTCACTTTTTTGAAAACTTTCCAATAGAAAAATGACAAAAATTAATAATGACTTCGTCGCTGAATTTTAGTTTCAAACAGAAACGTATTTTTATGATAATAATTTACCTAAATCGATTTGAAACATTTAAAATCAAAATCCACAACTTTTTCAAGAAAGAAAAACAGAAAGAAACGAAAAGAAAAACAAAAAAAGCAGCGAAAACGATGCTCGCGTGGTGTTTAGTGCAACTTCGAAACGGTTTCGAAGTTTCGACAAAACTTCGACGAATTCTTCGAAGTGACTTTGAAACAACTTCGAAGATTGTCGGAGTTTCGTCGAAGCGACTTCGACAAAACTTCGAAGAAATTTCGTCGAAGCCTCGTCGAAGTTATCGTCGAAGAAGGTAATTGTCGACGGAAAAATTTCAAATGCGACACACTGCTCACAAGTATCGTTACTTTCCGTATGCTTTGAGAATTTTTTTCTAATTTTGACCAGAGTTTCTTTTTATCTGGGTCTAGAGATTAGTTTTTTGTGGACCTATTCAGGGCAGAAAAAAATACTTTCTTTTCTGCCCTGAATAGGTCCATTATGAGCTGATAATAATTTAAATATGTTTGATTTGCAGCATTATAAAATTATTGTACGTTTGTAAAAAACATTTGAAAAAAAAAATATCAAGAAATTAAAAGTGGTGTTGATGTTGCTGATGTTCATAGTGGTATTCTTGATGCTGATGATGGTGTCCATTAAATACATTTCCTGATTCACGAACAAATCCGTGATGATGATTATGATGATGCCCATCAGTATGGACATGAACAACTTGTGGAATGTTTACAGCAGCTACACAAATTAATGGGGGAGCAAAACCAGATACTTCGAATGAATTACATCCTTCGCTTTTGTAGTAAGATATATTTCTTTGTGTGATAACAGTTGAATTCATTGAACACAAGTTACGATCGACCTAAAAAAAAAAGAAAATATGATTATGAACATCAACAACATCACCACCACTGTTAATTTTTTGATATTTCTTTCAAATGGTGCGTACAAAAGTAATAAAATGGATTTATATTGGTGCAAAATAAAGAAATTGAAATTATATCTTGTGTCTAACGGTAATAATATTTTCTAAACTACATTTTTGTCAGACCGTTTAAACAGTTAATTAGATAATTAGTTACATTTCTTTCTCTCTCTGACAGCATCATTACATTCTAACTCATTCCTCCTTTTTCCTCATTCTATATTTTCTTGTTATATTTTTTATATCTCAACTCATCTTTATTGTTATCTCTTTTTATATCTATAATTTGAATGATTTAATTACTCAAGTTTGAGATTCTGGAATCCAAAAAATCATACATTGTTACTTGCTTATCAGTGTTGCACGGAAGTCGATTTTTGAAAATCTCGGAACGCGGAACGCGGAATTCCGTGCAACACTGTGGTTTATATCACCTACCTTTTTTTTACTCTAAAAATAACTGTTCAAAAAAACTCTGTTTTGTTTTAAACGATTTGAATAAAAACGGTTCATATTCAAAAACTCAAATTTACAAGTTATTATAAAGCTTATTACATCCACTTCTCTTGAATTCTTGTGTCTTGGCTGGAGTAGTAGCCAAACAGCATCTGAAGTTGTTTCCAGTCATACAGGATCCATCATAGACAGCAGCACAGTTATGAACACAGAGGTTGTAGCAGGTTTTGTTGGTTTGAGTGGCGAAACTGATCCATGGAGAGCAGTTGTCATAGGATGCAGCTCCATTTACAGAAGCACAGTATTCTTGACAGATTTCCATGGTGACGGCACTCATGGCAGAGATAAGGCAGAGTGAAATGAAGACACGGAGGAACTGTGAAAAAAACTAATTTAGAAAGATTAAATATTCTAAAAACTCACCATTTTAGTTATGTGTCAGTTGAAGAGCTGATGGTATTCAGCAGCCACTGTCCTCTTTTATACCGATCTTCACTAACACCCACAATCATTGTATTCCATTTTTGTTCTGGATTTTTCCCCATTCAGAGAGCAAAAAAACTGTTTCGATGAGCTGACTCCCCGCAGATCTTCTGGTACAAAACCTACGCAATATATAGAGACTATTCAAAATTGAATGTAAATCCAGCTGTGAGAAAGTTTGAGTCTATAAAACGTAATAATGATAAAGTCCTGCTGTTTTATATGACTATAAAAACTCTATCCGAATAACTAAAACTCATCAGTCCTCAACCGTCAATAAAATATGGTAAGTCAACAGAGATTCAATTCCATTAAAAATAATTCATTTCCAGTTCTTCCGTGTTTTCATTTCTCTCTGCCTTATCTCTGCCATGAGTGCCGTCACCATGGAAATCTGTCAAGAATACTGTGCTTCTGTGAATGGAGCTGCATCCTATGACAACTGCTCTCCATGGATCAGTTTCGCAACTCAAACCAACAAGACCTGCTACAACCTCTGTGTTCATAACTGTGCTGCTGTCTATGATGGATCCTGTATGACTGGAAACAACTTCAGATGCTGTTTGGCTACTACTCCAGCCAAGACTCAAGAATTCAAGAGAAGTGGATGTAATAAGCTTTATAATAACTTGTAAGTTTGAGTTTTTTTTAAAATAAACCGTTTCCATTCAAATCGTATACATCAAAGGGCATATTGCAAAGTTTCACTAGATTCATATATAAAAAATTGATGAAGGCACAGAATTCAAACGTTTTGGTGGTGGTGATGGGAGAGTTTCACGGGGGCTTTGGAGGTGTAATGAATACCCAGATTTCACAAAGTAGAGTGTTGTTCAATGAGGTATCCGCTTTTACTTTTTGGGATACTTTCTCCAATCGAATATGCATATTTCGGAATAGTGACCTGTAAATAATTTGAGTTTTTTCTAAAGTGTGCTTAAATCTCACCTTCATAGTTACATTTCCTTTTTTGAAAACAGTGCCGATATTTTTCGAATCTTCTTTTGTTTTTGGAGAAATTTTAGAGTCGATTGGAGCAGAGCTGACTAAAATTCAGCTACACTAATTTTCAATTTTATTTCTCACAAACCTGTAACAGAACGTATAGCCTTACAATAATATGTATTTTACCGTTCTAGCGCACCTTTTCGACAAAAATGTGTCATTTTCAACAATTTTCTAAAATGAGGAAATGGTCAAAAAGTGCGTTATAAAAAATATGGTCGATATCGAGTGGTCGAGATGGTCAAGAAAAATGCGCTAGAACGGTAAATGAAAATAATGCTAAATAAATTATCTTTTCAAAATATCTGAAACCACTAACAAACCTAGATCTCTTAGAACTTGTAAAATTATTAAAGATAAGAAACTTTAGAGGAATCTTCATGAGAGATACTTTACCAAATGAAGGGATTAAAGAAACAGAAGTAGGTATGTAACTCTATGATTGTTCATAGAGAAGACATGATAACAGGAAAGCATGTTAGAAAGAATTTAAAAACACAGATTTGGAAAAAATATTTATTTTTTCAAGAGATTACTGTAATATGTTACATATACAGAGTCATTATTGTTTTACAATACGAAATGATAGGTTCTCCGTGTTCATTTCTTGAATGGAGATTTTCAATTGAAGCATTGCCTTCATACCCAACACGTTCGCGTCTTTGAAATGGCTGTGTGAAATGTCGCACTCGATCACTGAATTTTCATCCTAAAATGAAAAATTTGAATCATTAAAAGAATAGTCATACAATTGAAAGTACAAAAAATAAACCTGTATAGAGACATGGAGAGCCGAAGGAATCGCGTCGGTGCCAGTGAGTTTGCTGATCGTTTTCTCGTTGAGGAATGTGCAATTCGATCCCGTTTCGACCACGTACCACACTTTGACGATTGGGGCATCAGGCTTCTTGGCACGTCGACAGTTGAGGGCCACCATTAGGCGATTATTTGGCCCGTAGATCACACCATCCACCGGAAATGCAGTAGATGAGAATTCTCCAACACTGAGATTCTCAGTTCCAGTAATGTCGCCGAGCTGAAAACATAAGATTAAAAATAAGAAGGAAAAGTTAAAACAAAAAAATTATATATTGTTATTAATAATATCTTACATGCTTGAGACGATCGTCGTTGATGTCCGTCAACATCATGTCATGTTTGAACGCCGGCAGTGCTTCCATAATTTCGAACGAGTGCTAATTGCTGTCGCGTCTCTGCCTTCCACTCTAGCCCAACGCGTTTGCGTGTTGCGTCGCGTGCGTCTAGTTCAACTGGGGGCAAATGTGTGACTGTGCTCGGTCAGAGTGAGGAAGAGAAAAGAAGGTGGTCAGACAAAGAGAAAGGGAAATTGCCAAGGCAAAGACGTCACACCAAAGGATTTGAGTGCCTAGTGGAGGAGAAAGAGAGAGAATGGTCAATCTGTGAGATCTAGAACACGACGAGTTTGGTCACACTCTAATGCGTTCAAAGGTTATCTTACAATCTGGAGTACCGAACAATTCCAAAATTGCTAAATTTCTTATTGGTGAACCTGTGATGTACGAACTTAAAGGAAAATTCTATGAAGAAGAATTGGCTTTGTATGTTGATACTTCTCAAATTTATAAAATCGAGAAAGTTCTGAAGAAAGGAACTAAGAACAAAGTGGAAGAAGTTCTAGTCAAGTGGTACGGGTATCCAGATAAATTTAATTCATGGGTTAAAGAGAAGGATTAAATCATAAATTTAGATAGTTTGATTCCATCAAATGCTAACAATTTTCTATGAAAATCTAGGTGTTCATACACTGACTCAATTATTAGAAATAATCAAGAGCATCTTAGATGCTACAATTTCGAAGAAATCTAGATATTTTTCAAACACTGACAACCTTAACTCTATTATTCTTGACTTCAACAATATTTTCTGAAAGAATCAGACAGTAACATTTAGTACTTTGAGCAATGTTTTTACCAAAGGAAGCTTTTCTTGTAACATCTGGTTTAGATGCAATAATTCTATCATTCTGTTTAGATAAATCGAATACTAAAAGAGGATAGTAATAATAATAAACATCTTCTTCCATGAAAATGTAATCTTTCACTGATTCATAATAACTGTTCCTAAATTCTATAGCAAAATTGTATTGTTGAACTGCATTAAATTTATCGAAATCAAATTTTAGACCTAAAAGGTATTTGCGTTTTCAGGGTGAGTTTTCAGGGTGAATTTGTGCTTTTCCATTATGATAACTAGTAATAGCAATATTGAAAATTGTTTTTCTTTGATAAAATCTTACGTCATACTAGGTTCGGTTTCAGTCCACTTTGTTTTGGCAGCGCCATATATAGAAATCCATAGGTATCGAGCCTTAATTGCTTTGCTATTTTGGACAATCACTTTTCCAGTAACTGGCTGCCCTGAACAAAAATTTGGTTTGTCGAAAACAATATCGAAAGTATCCATTAATTTTCTCGATAATTGGTTTATTGAATGAGAAATATAGCGGAACTGATAAGAAATAATGAATAGTGGAGATTGTTATATAGTTTTAGAGAGAAGCGATATGACTCAAAGCCACGACAAAAATGGTGGGTGTCACTCAGCTTTTCCGGTCATTTTGCAAAAATTTAGTGTTTCATCTATAGTAGCTGAAACATTGCAGTTTCTGTTTTGTTGTAAACAAAATGAATGAAAACGGTTCATATGGAAAAATTCAAATTTACAAGTTATTATAAAGCTTATTACATCCACTTCTCTTGAATTCTTGAGTCTTGGCTGGAGTAGTAGCCAAACAGCATCTGAAGTTGTTTCCAGTCATACAGGATCCATCATAGACAGCAGCACAGTTATGAACACAGAGGTTGTAGCAGGTCTTGTTGGTTTGAGTGGCAAAACTGATCCATGGAGAGCAGTTGTCATAGGATGCAGCTCCATTCACAGAAGCACAGTATTCTTGACAGATTTCCATGGTGACGGCATTCATGGCAGAGATAAGGCAGAGGGAAATGAAAACACGGAAGAACTGTAAATGAATTATTCTTATTGGAATTGAATTTCTGTGTACTAACCATGTTGAATTGACAGTGGACAACTGATTAGTGTTAGTTATTCGGATTGAGTATTTATAGCTACTTAAAACAGCAGGACTTCATCATTATTACGTTTTACAGACTCAAACTTTTTCACAGCTGGATTTCCATCCAATTTTGAATAGTCTCTATATATTGCGTAGGTTTTGTACCAGTGGATCTGCGGGAAGTCAGCTCATCGAAACAGTTTTTTTGTTCTCTGAATGGGAAAAATCCAGAACAAAATTGGAATACAATGATTGTGTGTGTTAGTAAAGGTCTATATAAAAGAGAACAGTGGCGATTGTATACCATCAGCTCTTCAACTGACACATATTACTAAAATGGTTAGTCAACAGAGATTCAATTCCATTAAAAACAATTTTTTCAGTTCTTCCGTGTGTTCATTTCCCTCTGCCTTATCTCTGCCATGAGTGCCGTCACCATGGAAATCTGTCAAGAATACTGTGCTTCTGTGAATGGAGCTGCATCCTATGACAACTGCTCTCCATGGATCAGTTTTGCCACTCAAACCAACAAGACCTGCTACAACCTCTGTGTTCATAACTGTGCTGCTGTCTATGATGGATCATGTATGACTGGAAACAACTTCAGATGCTGTTTGGCTACTACTCCAGCCAAGACTCAAGAATTCAAGAGAAGTGGATGTAATAAGCTTTATAATAACTTGTAAATTTGAGTTTTTTTTAATATGAACCGTTTTCATTCATTTTGTTACTGCAATGTTTCAGCTACTACATATAGATGAAACTCTAAATTTTTGCAAAATGACCGAAAAAGCTGAGTAACACTCATAGTTACTCTTCTTTCCAATTTTCCCGATAATGATTTCATCGAAATCAAATATAGAAATCAAAAGAGCACAAGAAATTGTTGACACCCACCATTTTTGTCGTGGCTTTGAGTCATATCGCTTCTCTCTAAAACTATATAACAATCTCCACTATTCATTATTTCTTATCAGTTCCGCTATATTTCTCATTCAATAAACCAATTATCGAGAAAATTAATGGATACTTTCGATATTGTTTTCGACAAACCAAATTTTTGTTCAGGGCAGCCAGTTACTGGAAAAGTGATTGTCCAAAATAGCAAAGCAATTAAGGCTCGATACCTATGGATTTCTATATATGGCGCTGCCGAAACAAAGTGGACTGAAACCGAACCTAGTATGACGTAAGATTTTATCAAAGAAAAATAATTATCAATATTACTATTACTAGTTATCATCATGGAAAAGCACAAGTTCACCCTGAAAACGTACACTACGAATCCGAGATCAAGTTTGTCTCCAATTCAAAACACCTTTGGGTTCCAGAAAACGATGAGGTAAGTGTTGTTAAATCTTAGCGTTATCAAAATATTTTTGTACAGAGTAAACTAGCCCCTGGCAAACATGCTTTCCCTTTTTCATTTGCTCTTCCTTCCCAGTGTGCACCAAGTTTCGAAGGTCACTACGGACATATTCGTTATCGTGTAAACGCCAAACTCGATAGACCATGGCATTTTGATAGTAAGGCTTTACGTCCTGTTACAGGTTTGTGAGAAATTAAATTGAAAATTTAGAGTAGTTGAATTTCAGTCTTCCCTACTCCAATCGATTATAAAATTTCTCCAAAAACAAAAGAGGATTCGAAAAATATCGGCACTGTTTTCAAAAAAGGAAACGTAACTATGAAGGTGAGATTTAAACACACTTGAGAAAGAACTAAAATTATTTACAGGTCACTATTCCGAAATATGCATATTCATTTGGAGAAAATATCCCAATCACAATTGATATCGATAATACATCCACTCGAGCTGCGACTTCTGTTTCTGCAAAACTTAACCAAATCGTTTTATTTCGAGCTAAAAAACTTGTACGAAACGGTTCTGAATGCTTAAAAAGCACGAATCATTCAAAAGGAAAAGCCAAAAAGGATATTCGTGTCGATGGTGGAACAAAAAGTCGTGAACAGCTTGATCTAGAAGTTCCAGTAGTTACTCCAACATTCGAAACTTCAATCATTGATGTTTATCACAAACTTTCGGTAAAAGTAAAAACGGATACCTCATTGAACAACACTCTACTTTGCGAAATCTCGGTATTCATTAAACCTCCAACGCCGCCGTGAATCTCTCCCATCACCACCACCAAAACGCATGAATTCTGTGCCTTCATCAATTTTTTATACATGAATCATTTTGCTGTAAACGATTTGAATAAAAACGGTTCATATTCGAAAACTCCAATTTACAAGTTATTATAAAGCTTATTACATCCACTTCTCTTGAATTCTTGAGTCTTGGCTGGAGTAGTAGCCAAACAGCATCTGAAGTTGTTTCCAGTCATACATGATCCATCATAGACAGCAGCACAGTTATGAACACAGAGGTTGTAGCAGGTCTTGTTGGTTTGAGTGGCGAAACTGATCCATGGAGAGCAGTTGTCATAGGATGCAGCTCCATTCACAGAAGCACAGTATTCTTGACAGATTTCCATAGTGACGGCACTCATTGCCGAGATAAGGCAGAGGGAAATGAAGACACGGAAGAACTGAAAAAATTATTTTTAATGGAATTGAATATCTGTTGACAAACCATTTTAGTAATATGTGTCAGTTGAAGAGCTGATGGTATACAGTAGCCACTGTCCTCTCTTATATAGATCTTTACTAACACCCACAATCATTGTATTCCATTTTTGTTCTGGATTTTTCCCCATTCAGAGAGCAGAAAAACTGTTTCGATGAGCTGACTTCCCGCAGATCTACTGGTACAAAACCTACGCAATATATAGAGACTATTCAAAATTGAATGTAAATCCAGCTGTGAGAAAGTTTGAGTCTGTAAAACGTAATAATGATGAAGTCCTGCTGTTTTATGTAACTATAAATACTCAATCCGAATAACTTAAACTCATCAGTTGTCCACTGTCAATTCAACATGGTTAGTACACAGAAATTCAATTCCAATAAGAATAATTCATTTACAGTTCTTCCGTGTTTTCATTTCCCTCTGCCTTATCTCTGCCATGAGCGCCGTCACCATGGAAATCTGTCAAGAATACTGTGCTTCTGTGAATGGAGCTGCATCCTATGACAACTGTTCTCCATGGATCAGTTTCGCCACTCAAACCAACAAAACCTGCTACAACCTCTGTGTTCATAACTGTGCTGCTGTCTATGATGGATCATGTATGACTGGAAACAACTTCAGATGCTGTTTGGCTACTACTCCAGCCAAGACTCAAGAATTCAAGAGAAGTGGATGTAACAAACTTTATAATAACTTGTAAATTTGAGTTTTCGAATATGAACTGTTTTCATTGTTTGTTTACAACAAAACAGAGTTTTAAAAATAATTTTTTATTTCAAGTAAAAAAAAAGGTCAGTGTATAATATAAGCAAGTAACAATGTATGATGTGGTTTTTAGAATTCCAGAATCTCAAATTTGAGTAATTAGACCATTGAAAATATAAATATAAACAGAGATAACAATAAAAATGAGTTGATATATAAAAAAATATAACAAGAAAATATAGAATGAGGAAAAAGGAAAAATGAGTTACAATGTAATTACGATTTTAACCATTCTCCATTGACTTAGTTGCAAAAAGGGGGAGATCCCGTGTAGCTCATAATAGTTTGGTGTTTTTCTCAATGATTCCTGCTTTCTAGAGATTCTTTCAGTTGTTCTTCTGCATCTCCAAACTTGCTCCGTTGGAAGACTCGGAAGGGCGATCTGAAAAAGATTTATAACTTTATTTCAGGGGTTACTTAAACTAACCTTGGCCTGTCTTCCAGGGCTGATTCCAAATCACTTCAATATCGGACAAGTGAGCTATTTCCATAAAGCTGTAGACCTCAATCCTTATTGGCAACATCGTCTAGGAAGACCTCGTCATCAAAATTGTTTTCCTAGATGCTAGTTCGTATTCGAGACATCAAAACTCTAGCTCACTTTGAACAAATCCATCCAGTCGTCATTCAATGAAGGTCAAAATGGGCCTCTTTTCTTGTGAATCTCCAAAGCTTGGTCAATTGGAAGACTCGGAAGGGCGATCTGAAAAAAAATTATAACTTTATTTCAGGCGTTACTCAAGCTAACCTTTGCCCTGTCTTCCAATGTTGGCTTCAATTATTTCATTAATGCTGTAGACCTCGATCATCATTAGCAACATCGTCTAGGAAGACCTCGTCATCGAAGTCGTATTCTTCTTTTGCAGCTCATATTCGATCTTGACAGAAGACATCAGAACTCGTATTCCACTTACTAAGTCATTCGTGTTCTTCTTCATCCAAGCCATCTCTGTCCTTTCTCACAAACCGCTTCTTGGGGAGTAACAGTGAGTGCCTGAAAAATAGCATAATCTAGAGACCGTTAGACCTGATAAATCGGCGAAATTCTGAGAAAAAATATGAAAAAACTGTTTTCTGATGAATTTTAGGCATTTTTTTGTCGAAATTATTTGATTTTTGAATGAATTTTTGACGAAAAAGGGAAGGAAAGCCTAAATCTTAATTGATTTGACGATAATCAATGAGAAATTGGAGGAAAAATCCAGCAAAACTCGATAAAATTCTTGAAATTTGAAGGCGCGAGAGAGCGCGCAAAGAATGGAGGTATTAGAGAAAGAGAGAAGGAGTGGTGGATCAATTAGATAAATGTGGGTCTGGTGAACTGTGCAGAAAAATCAAAAAGAAATAATCTCTGCGAGAATAGAACCCACAGCCTTATAGACGCCGGTCATCACCGTTAACCACTCGGCCACTCGACCACATTTTTCGTGGCTACCGGGATGCATAGAAGAATGAGACAGTCCAGATTCCTTGCGAGTGTGGGTTCCTGCACTAAAATTTCAGATCGAAAATTTTCAGTTTTAGAAAGCGTTTGGCAAAAACTAAAAATTATAAATCTCTTTATCAAATTATAAATACATCATAATTAATTCATTTCAAAATTGAGTATTATTGCCTAATCCTTCTAGTTTCCGGTGCACCTTCACCATAGATAAGACATTGTTCAGTAACTGTTCTCATCATTCTTGAATCAGGAGCACAATCAAACGCTTCTTTGAACGCCGGATGTTGTGCCGCTACATTAACTCTTACATTGTCTGCTGAATGCTCCCCTTCTGATCGGTATTCTTTTGGTGTCACAGATGATAATGGTCCCTGAATTCATTTCTATTCTTGGTTTATGATGGTTAGCTTACTCTGCAGAATTGGAATGCAAATGAATAGAAAAACAGTTGCTTGTTGGTCACTTTCAATTTTTCTATGTTATCCTATAATTTTTTTCCCCAAACTTTAGAAAAATTTCTCAAACTTACATCAATCCGATCTCCAAAAAACTCTTCTAAAAGCTGATAAGCCAGTTGGAGCCCGAAAATATCAGCGCCATTGTCATCAAAGAAATTATCATCAATGTCACAAGAAATTTCTTTAAACTCTCTACAAGTTCTTATATGTTGATTCTGGATGCAATTTTTTGCTTTTTCCGAGAAATATGGTAACAATTTGTCGGTTTTTGATTCGATAAAAGTGTGACCGATTTCATGAGCAACCGTGAAGCCAGTGTAACCCAACTGAAATAATTTAGTTATACGTATTTTAAAATTTAAAAAAAACCTTAGCAGCCATTTCATATCCATATTGTGTATGATAATAATTGGGATACCCCACATAAACATTCGGATGAACATTCGCTGCATTATCCTTGGTGCTAAAAGTTTCCGTAACTATCAATAATTTCTCCCCAAATTGTTGAACAAAATAACAGAAAAAATCTCCGTTTTCCAAAAATCCAAATCGTTTTTTACAATCCAAATACGATTTTTCAGTGTGAAACAAGGATTCAGTGAAGATTTCTAGATCTTGCGCATAATTATCATGTAATTCAAGTCTTTTCGTGATTTGTTCTATCCGGGAGACAACGTGTGCGTTCTCAGCCCATGGTGTGTCCTTTAAAATTTATTTTTGAATGTTTCATTTTAAATTAGCAAGAAAAATACCTTGATCATATTTTCAGCAATCGAAAGAACTCGGAGAAACATTTTTCTGGTTTGTTCAACTCCCCGTCGAACATCAACATCTAGAATTGCGTGGATTGCTTTCATAGATCCAATTATGTTATCAAGGCGATCCTTGAAATAGTCACTCATTGCTACAATATTTTCCTTCATATATCTCTTTGATTCAGATAAACTTTCAATAGCAAATTTACAAAGTTCAGGGTCTTTGGTGTTTTTTTCCTTGATTTTTTGGTCCCCACAACTGAAAAAATAGCGTTACTTTATTGTTTCTAAGCTAATCTTACACATCCGATATAATTCGAGAATAAAATTCGCCAATTGTTTCTTCAGAGTTTGATGACCTTATTCTTGATGCAATATTTCTAAATTCCGGCTGCAAACTTTCAAGTTATATAATATAATTTCATAAAATCTCAAATTATGAACTAACAATGAACTGTAGATGATTGTAGAAAGCATTTTCTTGCTGTTTTTCAAGATATTCCACCAAGTTTTCGAAAGCAACTGTTATTAAATTATAGGGACTATTAAACGAGCAAGCATGACGATAGAAATTGTCGCATGGGTCGACACTATGGTTCACGTATCTGAACTTATCACTGTAAATGATTTATTCTGTGAAAACTAACTTTGCCAGAGCATCTTCCACAAAATCAAAAGTTTCATTAGGATCAAAAGCGAGAATATATGGGAAAACTAAAATTAGTAGAAAAAGTTTCATTTTTTTTTAATTTTGTATAGAAAATGTGTAGTTTTATACTGATTCTGACAATAGTTCTATTGTTCGGTACAGTACCATTTTTTCATAAAAGAAATGAGTTAGAAATTAATATTTTTTTGTCAGAAAAATGTTCGGATTGTTCCAATACCGACACATTTGTTACTTCAGTATCACGTGAACAACTGAAAATTTTGGACGAAAGTACCTATCAAAGTATAAAACAATCTACACAAAAAATTTTTATCGTTCAGTAAATAAATAAATAAATAAATTTGTCATCAAATCAAACACTTAAGAAATCAATACAAACTAAAGCAAATGATGAAATTGGTGGGAAAATGATGAGACGAAATCGATTCACCCGGATCATGTTTTTCTGTCAGATTATTTTATTTTAAACAACTTATTTTCAGTTTATACAAAGCATTTGGCACCCTATTATGTCATCGTGATGAATATGATTTCACATCCTCCAAAGATTTTTATAGGTGGTCCGAAGTAGTTGACTCCTGCGCTCACGTAAACATATGTGTCCGTTGCTTTGTGGTAGTATTGCCCTCTGAAAAGACGTAATTTAAATATTATATTTTAGAAAATAGCTGATTACCTAACAAAAGCGTTCGCAATGTGGACAATTGGCACGAAAGGGTACATTTGGCCACCATGGGTGTGACCGGATAGAATCAAGTTGACTTTTTGGCTTAATTCGTGGCTTTTGAGCACTTCATTGGCAGCATTCGGTTGATGAGCAAGGAGAATGTTAGTGGAGTCATTGTCACAGGTAGAAAGGGCTTTTCGGAGGTCCATTCCATGTCCTGGGACATGAGCACGGACAGCGAAGAGGTCATCAGCTCCAGCGACGCATAGTTTTTGGCCGTTCAGTGTGATATGTTTGTTTTGGTTATGGAGGATCTGAAAAATATTGATTCAGTCTTAAAATTATCAAAACTACCCACCGTAATATTACAATTCTCCAAAAACCAGAACCATTCGGTAACATTTCCGTGCATATACTCGTGATTCCCTACAAAAATTCGTCATTATTTGCTTTCGATAAACTTTGAAACCAATACCTGTTGCGAAATAGACACCTCCCGGGGCCTTAAGGTTGCAAAGTGGCTCGGCAGCACCATGGAAGTCACGCACAAGTCCGTCAGCGAGATCTCCCGCAATTGCAATTATATCAGGTTTAAGGGCATTGGTTAGTTCAACAATTCTAGCAATCCGGGTTCTTCCAACAGATGGTCCGATATGAACATCTGATAGCAAAGCGATTGACACATTTCCACCATTTGAGGTAAATCTCTGGAATTTTTGGTCTAGTTAGAGATAAATAAGGATGGAAAACTCACTTTCATTGGGATATTGACATTTCGGACCACTGGATCAGTATGGGTTGTGTAGAGACCACCAAACATGAACATGAAACCAAGAAGTACCGCTAACATGATGTGATAACTGCGGTTATCGTGAAGGTACCTTAAAATGAAGTTAAAGATGGCTAAATAAAGTTTTTACTTACGTATGAACCGAGTTGGGTGACACTTTATGATGGATCAGTTTAGTTGCATAGAAGATGATATCAGCAATGAAAAGGAAGATGAGGATATGTGCATAAGCGGCGATGAAGCTTAAACTGGTGATTGCAATCACATTTGGCTCGGGACCTGGAATTTTTCTTTTTTTTGCAATGAAAAAGAGCTTCCGCTAATTATATTTTCATTTTCCATGACTCAAATATGTTTTGTGATCATCTGTGTCGAACACAATAAATTTGCATATTCAAAAAACCAGACAAATTTTTTCCCTATAGTTCAAGTTGATCAAACACTTACCCAATAAAATATAATAGAAGAACAGCGCAATATGGGAGAGGAACAAGAAGAGAAGCATAAGTGCCTGGGCAACATCTTGAAGGCAAAGAAGTCGAAGTCTTCGGTTTCCAACTGGATTTGGGCCCGGCAGAAGTGTTCTGTAATGATTTTAAATTTTAAAAACGGGTTTACAGGGAAAAAAGATGGTTTGAACCTAATTTTTAGTTTTTTTGGAGAAAAATTTGGGTTTTTTCGACTAAAACTAGCATTTTAATGCGAAATTCAGGGATTTTGAGTTAAAATGAAACTCACGAAAATGCGAGATCACTTTCAGTTTCTAAGTTATTCGCAATAGAGGTCTCACTTTCGGACTTGTGATATTTGTTCTTTCTGAAATAATTTTGATTAATTTTTTCCAAAAAAATGGTCCCTTTTCTCATTTTTTCATTGTATTTTCAAAATCTTTAATCATTTTCCACTAAATTTGACCTAAAAATGACTCATCATCACTTACTTAATGGCAAAATTGACCCTCTTCCATATGTAATATGACGTCATCAACATAGCCGTTGAGGTAATGAGTACGGTGTGCAACCGCACCAGTCGATGATGTGCTATGCCATGTGTGGACTTGCGTGCTATCCCAATCGACAAATGAACAAGCGCAATTATAACAATTGCGATTTTCACTTTTAAGTTCATTTCCTGGAAAATAATTATTAACTTAATTGAAAAAAAAAATATATATATATAAATGATTTAGTGAAAATGGTAGAGATGAAAAATGGGGTTTGTGAGTGTTTTATACCCTGACTCGCCGTCACAAAACCCGATAAGACGGACACAAAATAGTGGTGCGAGGACGAAGAAAGTGTGTCCGAGTGGACGGAGATGCGCGAGAGGGTTTGTTCCGTTGGACACAACGGGGTAAACAATGCGTCAGCAAGAGAGCAGGCGCATTTCTTGTCAGAGTATACTGGCTCAGGAAACCAAGGGGAGGGGGGATACGACTAATTTGCATGCGAAGTCGTAAAATGGAAGTGGTTCTTTTCACTTTCTCCCCTTTTCCATGAATTTAAAGAAAAAACTCACCTTCAATGAACTCCAACACCGGGAAAAGACCATTTTCTGTAAAAAAAAAAGTGTAGACAAGATGGGAAAACAAGTTTCACAATAAAAAAGATCAGACCACCAGGGAAAAAGGGCAAAAAGAATTGGAAATGTGAATCAGGAATCACAAGTTATATATAATGAAATTTGATATTATTGTTTTTTTTTCTTTGTTTTAAACATTTCAAAGTTCAGTTTTCAGGGAAAACCGGTTTTTTTTGGAAAAAAACCGCTAAAAAATAGAAAAAATAACTTTAAAAAATTTCTATTTTTTAAATATAAAGAAAAAATGAAAATCTCTACAACTTCCTAGAAAAATAGGGAAAAAGAAGGAACTTCTCAGAAATTCATGTTTCATTCTTGTTTTTGATGGAAAGTGTCATGAGGAATTAGATTCTAAAAAACATGAAAATAATGAAGAATAGTGAATTATTTATCTTGAAAACAGAATGAAATTTCAAAGTAATTTACTAATAACTGTAAAAGAAAAGTCCAGATTCAAGTCTTCTATACAGAAACTGCCAAAACATGGAAGAACAATGATTTTTGTCTTTTTCTCTCTTCCTCGATACAATGGACACAACACGACACACTTTCGATGATGATGTTGATGACAAATCTCTGATGACGTTACGTAACTTTTTTGGTCATCACAATTCACTATTAATATCACAGAAAAAGAAAGGTTTTGGAAGTATGAAAAAAAAAAAACGATTCTGCAAGGAAATGAATCGAGTTACGGGGGTGGAGAAGAGCAAGGATATTGGAGTGGAGAATAGGAAACGAAGAATGGGTCCATTTCCACACTGCTTTTTTTCTTCAACCATTATTTTCCCCTAAATCACCCAAATTCTCTTTTCGACTAGAGAATTAAGAAAGTGCAAATGTGTTTGAAAGGCAGATGGGGGCAGATGGTCAGAACAAGTAATAGTTGTAGTTGCTAAGCTTCTTACATGAATTATGTGTGTATTTGTCTTGTCCAGTAGTTGTTCCAGACACCTTTCTCTCACCTTTTTTGTCTTGGCACATGACAAAAACTTTGTTTTTGGGATTTTTTTAGTTTTAGAGGATTCTGACGTTACGAGTTGCTATTTCAAAGAACCTACTAAGGATTTTTTTAGTCTTAGAAATTTTTATTTAACCTTTGGAATATTTTGAACTAAAAATATTTATTCACATTGTATTCTAATCATCTGCCATTACGTACTTCTTCAATAACCGAAAAAATCAGATGTTGTTATTCAGTTAAAAACGGATACAAATCTGGCGGTACTATCTCCAAATTTTTCCGATGTTTGGTTTTATCGTGTTATCATGAGCAATCTGTTTAGCCGATTTCAGATTTTTAATATTCTGGAAGAGATTTATGGTTCTTTTTTCTACATTGATTTCTTAAAAGAAGATTTTTGATTTGTGACTAATTTTTATGATGTCTGTGGTCCGTCTGTTTCTTGTTAAAAATTCGAATCTTTGAAAATTTGTAAATCCAAACAATAAACAAATCCGCTATAAAAATCGCTTCCTGATGTACTCTAAATTAAATTTCCGGTTCAAGATTTGTGTTTTTGAAGAATTTTCGAGTGGACACATGTCTGGATAACAAGAAAATAACATCCAAGTGGTACCTCCAATTTTTTCTTATTCTCATATATTTTTTTAATCCAAAAACAGACGCATAACTCTTTCTGATCATTAATACATTAACTCTGTTGTTTATTTGGCTAATTCGGTATTTTTAAAAAGAAGCGCGTCATGCGGCATGGGTCATCCTCTGGAAATTAGGAATATTAGTTTAAGACTTTCGTTTTGTTTCCGGAATATTTGTTACCAATAGATTTTTCTTAATTTTTTTTTCATTTTGGTTACTGACTCATTTTTAATCCATTTCTAAAATTCATGAATTCAATAATGAACATTTTCATTTCGCCACACACAATGGTCATTTTCGCCTTCCCCAAAAAACCGGAAGAAAAAACACTTTAGTCTCTCTTAGCATTTTCCTTTCCCACAATTCCTTTTAAAGACTCCTCTCAAATGGGTGGAAAATGAATTGATCATCAATCGTTGCAATTCTGTGGCCCCAGGAAAAGAAATCTGATCTGTGCAAACAAACGCTCTGCATTCTCACACAAAAACTGTCATTGTTTTCATTTGCCGACGTTTTTTTTTGGAGATTTTTTGGAGAATTGAGAGAATTCTGGTTACTATTCACAGTGTTTGTTGTTTTTTTTGGGTGTTTTGTCAGTTAGTGATGATTTTTTCAATTGTTTACTATCAGTTTTGTGGTGTTATACCTTTTTTGTATTTTCATTGAACTTTTTAATATTTTTTTCAATGTTACCCAGTGGAAAATGAGTACTTTGATGGGGGAAAAGAGCAAAAAGCAATTGTTTTGCAAGAAAATAAAACAGAAAAGATGCTCCCATTCTTCAATCTATCTTTATCACCTCATTCCCCTTCATTTCTTCTATCTTCTCAATATCTTTTCATTATCTCTAACCTTTTTTTCTTTCGTCTTTCCTCAGAAATAAGTTCGGATTCTTTGTGAACTACAAATCTACGAAAAATATACGACTTTCCCCGCCGATTTTGATTCATATGGTCTACATTTCCAATCATTCTGGCAACTTTTCCCTCTTCTAACGAGCCAGATGTGATACTTCTCTTCCACGTTCGCGCTTAGTTTTACGCTTTCTATTTGTTTGCAGAAAAGTTTTGCTCTGTGTGAAATCAAAAATTCACAGTGAAATATTCATTGGTTGTGGGTATGTGTCAGTGTTTTAGTTAGTCAGGAGTGTGAAGAGGAGGTGGTATGACAACAGAATGAGGAAAAAGTTCTGCATAGTTGAGAATAGACCCGAAAAAATGTTTATTAGGTCTTGTTATAGAGAATTGACCAGGAAATAGAATCTAGCGTTTTCATTCTTTAGCTCTGATGATTTTCTGAAAATTTTTCTATAGAAACATACCAAAAATAACAATAATGTGTTCTACTCTCTCATTAAATTTTCCAACTCAATAAACACTGACCCCCATCTACTATTTCGAGAATTCACATGTCAGAGTTTCAAATTTCGCCCCGCCAACTAGAGATCAAAAACATTTTATCATCGAAATGTGTGTATTAGAGTCTCTTGACGTTTTAATCCATGTCAGGGTCCTCGGGACCTGATGAGTAAACATGGTGGCTTCCGATCTTTTGATTCTCCGCCCCATTGTGATTTAACGTCAGTTATTGGCTTTAATTCCTTGTATTAAGAGTGAAAATATCAACATCCTATTGTCTATTTTGTGTATGAGGAAGGGGATCATATGGCTAGTAAGCTGAAACAATAGGATTCGGTGTTCCTGGAAATATTTCCGGATTTTTTTGACGTTTAGTAGGTTTTGACTATAAAAATCTCACTTTTGTCATATTTTTGGGTATAGTAAACATTATTCATCTAATTTTTAAATATTTTCAAAGAAAAATACCTTAAGTCTAGACTCATACCCACCAAAACTTCCGATTTTGACACATTCTACGTTCTTTTGTTTTCATTCTGTTCCGTTTTGCAGAGAAAAAAAAACACATAATACTGGAAATGAAATCCAGACGAACATGTCCTAAGTCATTTCCATCTCTCCCATGAGAGTCAAGACGGGTTGTACATATTTTTTTGGCAGGAAGAGAGAAAAAAGAGAAGTATTCTATCAGAGAGAGCTCTTCCACGCATTTTTTTTTCATTTTGCAAATGCATTTTGAGATAGCCATTCGAAAGTGACCATCCGGGTGACCATTTCGCTTTACACTCCAATGGGACCCAGGATTTCGAAGCTTTTTTTGTTCATCTCTTCTCCGTCTTCTTTTCTTTTAACAACGTCGGTGTATCTTTTCTCATTTTGAAGTACATTCCGTCATTTGCACTTGAACACTGGGCGGTAGCTTTTTTTGGGGTTTTGGGGTATCTTCAAAACACATGTGCTTGTTTAGATCTCAATCTGGATCTCATGAGAGGGAAGAAAATATAATCGAGAATCATTCGAATGTTGTTTTTTTCTTCTTTTTTTTCTTTCCTTTTTTCGGAGTAGGTGGTTTGTTTAAGTTTTGGTTTCAGTTCTAAGATCGCTTGGTTCCAAGAAAAATGCACAATTGTTTCCTTCTACTCGTATTGTCAAGTTCTGTTGTTCGTTTTCAATAATTTACTTATGATAACAAAAAAAAATTTAAAGAATTTTTTTTGTTAATGACATCATCCGCCTTACATTCTTCTAACTTTTCCCCTCTCTTATCATGTTGACCATCTTATCATTTGATTTAGTTAGCCTTGTTCAATGGCTTCAAACTGTTTTTATGTGAAATTGATCCAGTTTTTTCTAAACTTTGAAATCGAAAGTTTTTTAAAGTACTTCCTTTCTTATCAATTTAGAAATATTTAAAAAAAAAAAACATCCCGTTTCAAAAAAAAAATTTCTCTGTATTAGTATAAGTGAGTAGTACTTTATTAGCACTACATTGATTAGTTCCTGTTCCAATTTCCAAATTGCTATTCCCCAAGCACTTTCTACTCCACCCCAGGGTGGTCATCGGTGTCAATCCATTTCCAAATATTGTTTGTGATGCCTTCCATATACTCCTTTGCTCTCTCTCTCCCACTTTTTTTTCCTTCTTCACCCACCATTTATTGTGTTCTTCTATCTTCTTCACACATACTCTGAGAAATAATGGAAACCTCGCCATATGAAATGGCGGCTAATTGAAAGAAAAAAGAGGAAAATGCATTTCTCACCCTCCCGATTCTTTCATATATTGTCTCGATTGTTATTCCTGTTCCACTAGATTTTTTTGGGTGGAATAAGAAGCGTTTTGGTCAGTATGACGTGAGCTTGGGAAGAAAAAAGTTTTTCCTGGAAATGAAAGCATTAAGCAAAAACAGATTACGGTAGTTACAAAATCTTAACTTCAATTACACTATCCCTATCTAGAAATCCTCCAATTTCTATTAATGCTCTTAGTTCACCCTTGATACGTGGAACTTTTAATTCCCCAAACTATCTGGTTCAAGAAATCACTTCCATATTTGCCCAAATGACTCTCGAGTTGAAACATAAAAACTAAAACTAGCAAAAAACTTGAAACCGCTGATAAGAGCAATTGCAACTATTGACATGAACTCTGATTTTTTTCGACCTCAATAAATCGATTTTTCATCATCATTTCCTCCAGCAAAATTTATTTGCAGACTATTTTTAAGGATATCCCTTCTAGAGAATTGGTTTTTGAACATTTGGAACATCCCACCCAATATTTCGATTGTATTCTCTCTTTTTTTTTTCAATATATGACGTTCAAGATCAATTATGAGAAAAGTGAAATGAGTTCTTCACTCATCAGAGAACGTTTTTTTCGTTTAACTTGTGACATGAAATTGCACTAATTAATATCCAATTTCGGTCACAAGTTTCTGTCACGACCCTCCTCTCGTGTCAAATATCGAAAGAATAACGAAATACTAAAAAAGAAGAGGTTCTAAAAAAAAGGCGTTTATCCATCAGGGGAATGTGTAATTGAGAGGTCGGGGATGAAACATTTGAATGAACAAAATGGGAGGAAAATCTTGTTTTTGTCATTCATTTACTCTCAAATTTCACACTTTTTTCTATCTTTTCCACAGGAATTCTTTTCTACAACGCCTCCGTTTTTTTTCCTTTTTTTTTACACATGTATACTTGTATCTCAGGAATTGAATTATCTTGGAGGTTTTTTTTTTGAGAGTGAAGTGAAAGAATTGACTTTTTGTATCTTTTTTTGGATATACACGTTCCTTTTCTGAGATCCAAATGACTGTGCACTTCTCAAGTGTAATTGATGATAGAACTAAATAAATAAAACTCATTTTGATCCGTTTCTTTCTTTCTATTGCTTCCCGATTTTCCAAATGTTGACTTTTCTATTTACTATCCATTTTTAATCCATTTTTAGTTTCTAAATCTTCCTCGATTTCTTATTTTCTTGACCAATTTTCAAAAAATTTTTAGATTGCTATTTTATCTAGAATAGATTAAGGATAACAGATAACAGTTACTAAAACTAGTCTTAGTAAGTTTTCAGCTTGACCTGAGAAGCTCTAAATTTCTATGAACTCTTACCAATATGACTAGTTGTGATATTCACCAATGAGGGTATTCTAATAAGAAGTTCTCATGATTCTTGAGCTCAAATACTTTTTTTTTCATACCAGCTTTCTTCACTTTTTTTTAAAATTCTCTAAAAACACAAAAAATTGAGTTGTGATCAGCTAGCAATAGGTTACTGTAGAAAAACCGATCTGTGTTTTATTTGTCGTTTGTATTATGAAGTTTGCTTTTCAAATCAAAAAGTTCAACTAAATTTATTAGAGAAAAGAGAACGTAATGAAAAGAAGTAAAAAAAGAAGATACCAAAGATCCTGAAAACCGAAGAAACGAACAAAAAGTGCGGAAAAGTCAAATGGTTTTTCTTCGTATCTAATGTAGTGTGGGAAAATGGGATACTACTATATATCTGGTTATTTCAACGAGAGCCAAGGGAGAGAAAATGGATCTATTGGTATCTGACTCCTCCGCTTCTCGCTTTATTTGTTTCCCACACCAAAGACATTTTGGGACACTAGCACCCTCCTATCATGACGTTTTTAGGCTCGATTCTATTTGGTGTCACGTTCCAGAATTATTTTTTTTTTGAAGTAGCCCCCGCACTATTATTGTATCCTATAAGTTTTTTTTGCAGCTGTTAATGAGATTCTCCGAACACTCTATTTTTTGTCATGGACTTTATTTTCGAACGTCATATTTATTTCTATTTCAAACTTTCGCTCACTCTCAAAATTATTTTAAGCGTTTATTGTCACCTCATTTTGTGTTTCAATGTTTCTGCACCTTTTCAACCCTTCAATTTCGATACTCATGTGATTGATATCAACTAGAAGAAAAACAAACACAAACTAAAGTTTACTATGTTTTTCTTGAAATTTAGTGAGACAAATCTCGGTGGTAATCTCCGAGGACTATTTATCAAATCCAAGTGCTAACTAGCTTGCCTAGTATTGCGAGGGTAGTAAAGTGGCTTGTTTTCACGCAAAATAAAGTTGAGATTTGATACGCTATATAATCAGGATTTATCAGTTTTTAACTTTTTCCCTTTCCACTTCAACTATTATACTTATTTTTCAATTCTAAGTTATGATGTTTTTTCTTTTTTTTCATTTCCGCTTTTTACTGTCTGGGTGGTATTTTTCTTCGAAATACAATATATAGTTATAATTCGATTACCGTAACCTTTTTTTCTAAGTACCTACTACAAAAGTTAGTAGTCAACATACGCAAAAATTCAGAGCACTTAAGTTCTTCCAACAAGAAAAAAAATCTTTGAACTTTACGTTTTTCAAGTAGCCTAAGCTTATAGTGACGTAGAGGAGGGCTCGATTGGTATTAGTCAACAACTTCTATCTCTGAAACAGTGAATTTTAAGCTGGACTTTGTTGTCTTATCATAGACATTATCATTGAAGCGGTCATGCACTCCTTGCTCCCCCTTGACTCTTCTTTTTGCTTCTTTTTTTTGGTTTAGAAAATGAAATTTAAAACATAAAAGCGAAAATATCAAAAAAAAAGTGGGAAATGTTCTGTTTTACCCACTCCAGTTTCGTGAAAGTTTTTTGTTATTTGCTTATATGTCTCTTTTCTCTTTCTTTTAGTCGGTATCTCTTTATGTTGTTCAAGAACACATCCCCTCTTATTGCTAAATACGATCGTTGAAAGTTTTTTTGGATGAAGTTGAAAGAATTGTTGTTCTTTGTTTTTTCATATTATTATTTTTTTTTCCTTTCCTATTAAAAACTCACATCATTGGGGAATTTTTTTCTTGCAGATTTGGAGATTCTAAGCCTATTTTCTGTGGAAATGATTAATAAATATTGGGATATAGATCCTATGACAGTTAGCTTCCCCTTATATATATTTTTATTATTTTTGAGTGCCATCAATAAAAAAATTCGAATCTAAAAGATGTACTAATCGAGAAAATGCCCTAGAAGATGTGGGTAGATCCAATGATCCCTTTAAACCCCTTTTCTGAAACCAAAAACATTCATCTCCTTTTCTGGGATCTAAGTTGAATGATGACACATGACGTGGAAGAACACAAGACGGTCCCGGCCATATCACTCTTCTAATTAAAATCTTTCACCCGTGTTTCCTTTTCATCCTTGGCTTTTCCGCCGATTTTTCTCATTTTCATCTTCTCTCCTGTTTTTCTACTACCATATTCTTTTGACGTTGTGGTGGTGTATGCAACATCACAATGCAAACATTGCTTCCTCGTTTTCTTTTCTCCTCACTCGGGATATATTGCCCTTATACGGAAAAATCGGATTTCAAGATGGTTTCATCTAATTAAATTCATCCAGAAGTTTCATCATGACTAGTAGTATTCTACCGTATACCAAGAAAAACATGGAATATGAAATGAAAAAAGTGAACAATGGGAAGAGTAATAAACTAATGGACTGAACTTGGTAAACATACAAAGGAAATAACACCAATTTGTTCATCACATGGCCGCTCAGACGTAGATTCTGAAGCTTTTTCTGATTAGTTTTTTATTTTATCTAGAAAAAGGATATCGTTCAGAGCATGAGTCTTCCAAATAGATATTTCTGTTGAAAAAGAGCAAAAATTCCTCCAAACTCATTTATCACCAAACTCTACTAAGAGACCAAAGTTCAAGACATATTCATATCTCAAAATAGAGTTTCACTCCTTTCCTAAGCGAACATTTATTCGGCTTATCCACCCTCTTATTCAAAAACCCCCCTAATTCTAGGATAACTATGGAGATAAGCCTCCAAGATTAAATCACCTTATCAAAAATGTTTAATCCAATTTACAAAGCCCTTTTCTTTGCTCTCCATTTTTTTTCTGCTCTTCCATTCCTCCGCAAAAATGATGATAATGTCATCGTAAAAGCTAAAGGTCCACTTCCACTTTCAAGAGGAATTACGAAAAATCGCCGTATGTTTTTTTGTGAGAGAGACCCGCCTTCTTGCAACCGGTGTAACATGAGAACCTCACAAATTCCTCGTATGTGACCGGAAGCCGAAAGATGAACCCTTTGTCCGGACTAAACGTCCATTTTGGGCCCCGGTCACTCTAGCACCAAGTGTTTTTATGATCCTTGAATCTTGAATGAATAATTGCGTTTCGAATTTCTAAAAAAAAGTTGAACCTTTTTTTTGAAACTAATTTATATTCAAGGCTAAGCATGGATTGTCTAAATGTGATGTGATGTGACGATGTGCATTGTGTTGTTATTGTTATTCCGCCTTCTTTCTTATTTTTTTTTCTCATGTTTTTTTTTCATTTCCATTCACACTCATATCTCAATGATCATTGAAAATACTGTCTTGATAAGTAAGTCAGCAGGGTCTAAAAATGAGGCGATATGTAACTAGACAGGAATTTTTCGAGATATTTTGCTCTTAATCAAAATCTATTGTATTTTTACAAATACCAAAAGCCAAAATACATTTCTGCTGCTCACAGTTTTTTTCTCGGAAACTTAAATTTCAATGATCAAAGTCTTGTTTACCCCCTGGTTGCCAATCCCACGATCTGTTCTACCTGTCTTTTGTCCATCCACGTGGTAACATGGTTTCTTGTAAGTGATCAGCAAGCAACTAAGAGCTGTACTTAATCCACAATTTTATAGTTCTCCTGCTCCTCTTCCTAAAACTACATTTTCTTCTGCTACATATTCTATTTTTGAGGCGTAGGAAGTGTGGTGCCAAGCACCTCTTGTCCGAAATGCCTAGGTGTGGGAAAATCCACGTGAGACACTGCTAAGTGCTAGTTTTCTAGCATATCTCTTGACAAGTAGCTTTTCTTTCGTTGAAACGTATCACTATTGCAGGATTTCTAATCCCTAATAATCTTTAAAAATCATTCGAAACGTTTCAAAATTTGAAAATGTCTTCTGACCAACGTAGGCGAACATCTCGTTATCTTTTTCTAGCCCCAAGGGATCTTTTCAACGCCATTAACAAACTGAAATATGACCATCATTACTCATTTTCCAACTGAAAAAAAAACCTGTTAATGGTTAGTATAGTGATGTTCAAATGTTTAAAACTAAGATGTAAACTTTTTTTCCTAGGAAAAGCTTAGAAAAAACGATATCATATTTCTTAGCACCTTGTGCTTCACGCCTTCCCACTCCATTTGGTATCATTTTTCTTTTTCAAAATTGTGAATATTGAAATGAAACCAAAAACTAAAAAAAGAACAGGAGAAGCGAAGAAATTTACTTTCTTATGCTCTAGTAGTTCTGATTTTGTCCGCCTTCTTCTCTCGAGAATATTGTTGATTCATTAAAAATTCCGAATTTTTTCCCTATTTTTTTTCTTTCGAATTCATTTTCTTGTTAAGATATGTTCTCAGAGTTCCATTTTCTTTCAATTCCTTGAATTCGATTTTCAAATCATCAAAACTTTTTCTTTCTCATACTACCGTATCCCATTTACTCTTGTTTATCCATGCCTTATTCCTTCAGTTAAAGATTCATATTGTAGGCGGCGCCGGCGACCCTATAGGAGAGGACACACGCGGTCTAGGTTCGAGGAGGAGCCCCCAAGAGCCACCCCCTCTTGTACACAAGCCAACTTTGGGAGCCAACACAACCTGCTCTCAGACACAAAGAGTGACACGCCCACTATTCTTGGTGGAGCCGTCCTCGCCTTTCTCGCCTCACAACGAATTCTGAATTTTCTTCTTCGCCGTTTTCTTCATTATTTCTGGTGACCATGTCGAACAAAACTCTGGATGGCTCGACGGTTATCACTCCTGTGCCTACATCCGGAACAACGCCGTTTCCAGTGTTAGCTGATCCAATGGAGATTCAATTTGAAATCATGTTCGTTATGGTTCTATATTCCTGTCTAGCAGTTACTGGAGTCGGAGGAAATTGCTGGGTTCTTATCAAGGTATTCAAACAATTATCTTCTAACCGAACGAGACCATACAAAACGGTGGTTCAATCCTCTGCATATGTGTACTTAATCATACTTTCGGTGGTGGACTTGTTCTCCCTGATTCCGGTCCCAATGATAGTCACTGACGTCTACGTGAATCATTTTCCATTTGGATTATGGGCCTGTAAGCTGAGCTATTTCTGTGAAGCGATCAACAAGTCCTTGAGTCCCATGGTACTCACCGCGTTGTCTGCGGATCGCTATATTGCCGTCTGTCATCCGACATTATACTGGCTGAGAACAACCAAGTTCTCTCTTGGAGTCCTCGCCGTTTGCTTCTCAGTCTCGCTGGTCTTTATCATTCCGGTCACCCAAAAAGCGACAATGCAAGTTATGAAAGATACTACGGATGAAGAGATTTTGAAATGTGCATTTGACCATGGAGACGCTGCAAGTTATGTGTTTGATGCTGCTCAAGCAATCGTCTGCTACTTGGTTCCACTTCTACTCATTTGTGCTGTCTACCTGGCTATCCTTTGTAAACTATACCGTCATACGAGATTTTCAACTGTTGGAAAGAAAACTAGCATCTCATTGGGCAGAGTCGTCAAATGCAGTGTCATGGTTGTTGCCTTCTATTTCATTTGTTGGACACCATATTGGACTATGAGAATCCATTACTTATTCCAAAGATATGGAGAAAATGATGAAGGTGAGCCCACATTTAATTCTTTTCATTTTTTTTTTCATATTCCTTCGTTTTTATGTTATTGTGTTCGTCTGAGAATAGAAAAATAAGGAAATGGGGCAATAAAGTGATGCTCTGAATTTTAATTAGATTTGATTGTCAAGTAGAGAACAAAAATCATTCTTTTTTTGTGTCCAAATATTTTTTGGAAGAAATGGAATCTAAGATCATAATATTTTCAGTTGCTGGTGCAGTGATCGAAGAAGTGATTGCTCCTGTAGTTGAAGCAGTTCCAAATGGTATAGAGAGCACTTATTTCTTTGGGTTAATCTCGGAAAAACGAATGCATAACATTGAAATCGCTTTGATCTACATCCTCCACTCTCTCACTTATGCTCAATCGGCGTTCAACTGGCTCTTCTATTCCTTTCTCAACCGCAACCTACGCTCGAACAACGGTAGAGGAAACGGAACACGATCTGCCGCTAACACATCCGTGTTTGACAATGGAAACGCAACGAGCACCGTCAACACGTCGTTAACACCAATTTGGAAGAATATTCAACAAATGGGAAGTCATATTAAGACTGCTGGACTTGACACACGCTCAGCGCTTATGAAGAAGTCGCCGTTCAGAGGGAAATCCAAAATTCAGTCGAGGTGAGTCACTTTTTGCAGATTTTCGTCAGAAAATTTACTAATTTTTGTTTTCTTCCAGGAGCGCCGCCTATCTCGATTGCTCATCAGCTCACATGCTCCGACCGTCATCCGAGAACACGTTGAGCTCCTCGCTTCTTGATATTCCAAGAAGGCCTTCATTGATCCCAAGACAAGAACCGTCTCTTGTCGGAAAAGCACTTTCCTTCACGAACATACCACAACCCCAATATCAGCGAATCGACCAGAAAGAGGAATCCTCTCATGGCGGTGTGTCGGAGAGTTCTTCTGTTGAATGGTTGTAGATATTTAGTTTTATGTACTTACCTCTTCTTATCATTTTTTGTGTAATTATCTTTCGGTAACATAATCTATCCGGTTTCCCATGGATTTGTCTCTTCTCGTAACCGGTCAATTTTGTATTTGATCTAGACTCTCTCTTCCATTCACAGAATCAAATCAAATCCTCGTTTTTTTATCATATCACAGTAGCTTTTTCTTGGATTCGACTACAGGTCAAACCTTCCCCATTCCCTTCCCCGTTTCTGTATTTATAATGTGAGCTTGCCAAAGAACCAACACCCCGAAAAAAAAACAAAACAACAATTGTTATTATTATTATTATGATAGAAAAATGAGATCTCTTCTGTTTTTTTTTTTTGGGGATTCTCCCCCGATGAGTAAATAAAAATAAATAAATATTACGAAATATAATGTTTTGTGAAATTTTATCTCTGCAAAACTGAAAGCCCTGAGAGCTTTGAGTATAGAAAAAAACAAAAAGAAACTGGACCTAATTGGACTTAGATATCGAATTTCAATTGTACTGGTTGGTGCTTGGAACCCGATTGAATATTATATTGGAGTATCAAAAACGTTTTCTTGCAAATCCATTGGATAAACAGGAAGCGGAAAGTTCCAGAAAAACACGCGTGGGTGTTTCTGATTTTTTTCTTGTTGCTAATGAATTTTCTTTTGCAGAATAGATTTTTCATTAAGCATTTCATTAGACAAGACAAACAATTGGAATTTACAAAAATCTTTGATGCTTAGCACAATTCTCACATGCGTCATCGTTAAGGATTTTGATTAACTTTTTTTCTTGCACATATTGTGTATTCAAAATCAAATTTAAATTTTTGAGGAATCATTACTCAGTTGGGTTTCTGGATTGAAAAAAAAATGTTGGAATTTTTGGAATTTCAAAGCAGGGGTTGCTTTATGACATCACAAAAGAATTGAGAAGTCTGACCAAACACCTGGTGGTGCCGGTTCTTTCTTAGAGATTGTTTCTTGTGAATCCCATTTCATCTACAACAAATTACTCATTCCAGGATTTCCGAGCCGCCTGTTTTTCTAAGTGATGTCATATCCATTCTTCGAACCACCGATTTTTCATAAGAATCCTTTGATCAACGTGTTTTTCCTATTTTTTCATATATATATTCTCTTTTTTTTGTAATTTTGAGGTAGACATATAAACGAACGGAACAAGATGAATGTATAAATTATTCAGCAATTTTCAGAACGCAAAATACCCAATGCCCTATTCAATAGGCTACGGAAAGGAAAATTGGATAATACTAGAAAATGGGGTGGGGTAATAACCAAGGCCGGATGCCCATCCAGCCGTTTATTACGGTAGTATGACTCAAGACTCAAGTGTGGACTTATATTGCTTTTCTGTCGTTGAAAGTGGAGAATTAGGGCTCCACGGGATAGAGAAGAGAAAAACGATGAAATATAAATGGTGTTTTCTGTTTTTTTCCCTCTAAAAATTGGCACAAGAGGTTTAAAGGCTTTTGGAGAACGTGACGATTGTGGTGTCCAACTGCAAAACTTCGGCATAATTCATTAAAGCTGTTCGAGAGGCACTTCAAAGTTCTGCTAAACCTTGAAAATGGATTTTAGAAAGGATGTGTAAAATTGTCTGAAAATAAACATTTGCTGACAATTCTTTTATTCAATCAGTAAAGTTGTTGCATCAGCCAATAATGTGTGATAAGCTGTGCTCACTGGAAATTGTATAAATTGGTGTGATAAGCCACTGAGTTCACTTCTTTTCCGAAATATGGCGCTGGGTATTTGGCTATCATGGTTAACAATCCCAATTTTGTATTTTACATATAAAGGTGAGTTTACTTAAGCTAAAAAGGTTAATTTTAATCCAAAAATTTTAGTTTACCAATTGGCACTTAAAGCGCGAGTCACTAACTTGAACAAAAAGACAGTAGCCGTTTCGGGATGTGATTCTGGGTTCGGACGTCTTCTAGCCGTCAGACTAATTGAACAAGGTGTCCCCGTAATTGCTGGAGTGCTTAGAAAGGAAGTAAGTGAAGGAGCACTTATTACTAATCGTTCAAATGGTTTAAGAACGGTGAAAGTCTTAAAAGAGAAGTGGCTACTCCAAGTCTTCTCACATTTGGAACTCTCAATGTTGGTGATGATGAGAGTGTCAAGGAGTTTGGAAAATTGGTTGAAAAAACCGTTCAAGATAGAGGGCTTTGGGGAGTTGTGGCGAATGCAGGGATTTTGGGAAATTCTGGGCCGGATGATTGGTTGACAGCTCAGGATTATATCAATGTAGGCTACCAAGTCAAATAAAAAACATGTGACAGTCTTATTTTAGACCATGCAAGTGAATACATTTGGCGTCATGAGATTCATTCAAGCTTTGAAGAAATTTGTGAAGAAACAAAGTGGAAGGTATCAAAAATTACCCATTACAACTATAAAATTCTCATTCCAGAGTTGTTATCATCTCATCTATCTCTGGCAGAACTCCACGTCCAACTGTCGGCCCATATTGTGTATCGAAGCATGCTGTTGAGGCATATGCCGATGTTATCAGGTAATAATCTGCGTGCAATCAAATAATAACAATTTTTATTGGCAGACACGAATTGATCGATTTTAATGTTTCGGTACATTTATTGGAGCCTGGGTTTTTCACCACTAATATTACACAAACAGCTACCAATGATTTGGATGCGGTATGGAATAGACTTGATGAAGAGACAAAGAATGAGTATGGAAAGCAATTTTTTGATGAATGTGAGCAAAGATGCTTTGTGTAAATTATATTTAAAAGAATTTTGCAGACAAGGATTCCCGATTCTCTCGTTTATCCCATTGCGCTGATGATTTGAATCCAGTTATCGACGCCTATGAACACGCCCTTCTCGGAAAGTTCCCGAAAACTAGATACTGGGTTGGATGGGACACCATTTTGTTCTATATTCCATTGGCCACCCTACCAACTTTTGCTCAGGATTGGTTCATTTCTTTCCAACGTCGTAATCGTCCAGTGCCCGCTTCGATGAAGCGTCGTTAATTTAATTTTGTGATTTTTTCTATAAAATAGCATTTTAGTGAAGATTTGATGATAAATTTCGGTAATTCGGTTTTTTTAACACCTTATATTATATTTTTCATTCAAATTCAATTTTTCTTCATTCAACATAAAAATCAAAAAAATTAATTAATAATCGGAGCCACCACTGTATTCGCCAAACCACAACTATTTACCCCTCGTGCCAGACGGAAGTACCTGAATCCAACTCAATTTTCATTAAGAAAAATCTTATTTAGTTGCTTACCCGCTAGCTCCCCATGATGTACCCCATGAGTTCTTCACAATCCAATAAGCCGACTCTCCTTCACCACCGTATCCCACAATAGTCAAGGCATGGGCTCCCATTGACTTCTCAGCGCAATCTTCTGCGCTTGGATTAAAAATTCCCGATCTGTAGCTGTACATAGCTTTGACGACATTCATTCCTGGAATTTTATATAGCTAGGTAGCTTAAAAGTGTAAAATTACCAAAAGTAACTGGTCCTTTAGTTCCAACCCAGTTAGCAATATCCTCCTCGTTAGTAGAGAGCATTCGGAAGTCATCAATAAAAACTCTGGTATCATTCTGTTTTAAGAAACATTGATCATGCTTCAATGCAGAGTATGGGTACTCCTTTTCAGATTCCAGACCGTTTTCTTTCACAAACCTGGAATTAACAGTCTAAAAAACCGTAATTTTTTGAAAACTCGCTTCATAGCATATGGCCGATATCCACCACTGCATCCATTATTCCTATCATCACAATCAACCATTTCTTGTTCGGAAAGTGAAACCAAGTTTCCTTTTTTGATCGCGTGCTGTGCTTCAACTGCAGCTACTGTAGCAAACGCCCAACATGATCCACATTGTCCTTGATTCTTAATCGGAGTTAATTTTCCTTGATCTCGCCAATCAATTGATGCAGGGCGTTTAACACTAGTCTCCAAGTAGGTTCCTTCAAATCTAGCAATATCATCGTGCTCCTCCATATTTTTCCTATCGACAACCATTTTCCTTAGCTCCTCATCAGTCCAATCAGTAAACTCATTAACATCCAAATCCAAACCAAGATTCCTTTCTTCTTCAGCCTCGAATTCTTTTACATTGAGGTAAAAAATGGAATAGCGATATTGAAGTTCTTCAACGGATATGTATTTTCGATCGTATTTTATGATAAAGTCATTGAACATCTCTTTGTATTTCATGTTCTCCAGTCTTGAATCGAACCTTTTAAAAACAAAAATTCCCAAAAGTGTCAACATCGAGAGCAATACGAAACCGGACACAAATTGGACACAAAAATAACTGGATGGAAGGATTCGAAATTTTCTTCGATTTCTTCAAAAAAAACTATAGTTACCATTTTAAGCGATTATTAAACTTACTGAACGTTCGACTCAATTAATAAGTCATTTTTTGTTTCTGGGACTTTACATGGCGTTTTTTCATCGTTGAATATAGTAGCGCTCACCATTTTGAAGAAATTGAGAAATGAAGAAAAAAGAAAAAGTGGTTTTTGCACATTATCAGCAATATTATAGTTCGCGAATTGCCTTATCAGTTGAGAAGACGTATTGATTGGACAAGAGCTTACTTGGATGGTCAAAAAGACAAATTGTTAAATGAAACTTTGAACTTCAATGAGAAGTACTGAATACTTGAAGATTTTTCTAGAATTTGTATGAAATCATAACAGAAATGAGCAAATAACGTTTATTGAAACAAAATTATTGCGTTATATACAAAAATCGACAATGAAAATTAGGATTTACTTTCTGCGACAGCATTGTCCATTTCCACATGGAGAATAGTTGGATTGGCATGAGCATTGGTTGGTCTGTGGAGCCTGTTGGCAAGCAACGGTGGCTGGTTGAGCAGCTTGGCACGAATCAGAGCATGATGACTGGCAAGCGGTTTGACATTGAGCTGCTGGTTGTTGTTGCTGGACACATTGTTGTTGGCAGGATTGTTCACATTGTGGAGCACATTGAGCTGATTGAGCAACAGAGGTTTGGAGGACAATTTGGACAACTTGTGGAGCGGCAGTGGTAGTTGGGTTGTACATTGGAGCAGCTGTTTGTTGAATGCAGGAGTTGTCACAAGCTGGTTGACAAGCTGGAGCACAGTTGGCTTGTTGTCCTTGGTTATTGTATGGATTGTACATTTGAGTGTTGGTGTTTTGTCCGTAGATGACTTGTTGAGTAGCTTGAGCAGTTTGTTGGCAGACATTGGAGCATTGAGAATCACAGACAGAAGCACATTGGTTGGATGGTTGTTGCTGTTGGACACATGAAGATTGGCATTGTTGTTGACAGGCTGGTTGACATTGAGCTTGAGCTTGTTGAATCTCAAGTTGGATTTGGATCACTTGAGGAGCTGAGGTGGTGGTGGATGGAGCATCACAGGCAACATTACATTGTTGTTGGCATTGTGGTTGACATTGAGCAGCTGGTTGTTGTTGTTGTTGGACACAGGTGGATTGGCATTGTTGTTGGCACATTGGTTGACATTGAACGACTGGAGCTGGAGTTGTGGTGGTGGTAGTTGGTGGATTGTACATTGGAGTGCACTGGGATTGACATTGTTGCTGGCAGACTGGCTGACATTGGGATACTGATGGAGCTGATTGGCATTGTTGGGTACAGCTTTGTTGGCATGCTGGGGCGCATTGAGAAGCTTGAACCTGTAATTATAAGAATTACTAGAAGCTCTAACATAATGAAGGGTTACCTGAACAGCTTGAGTTTGTTGTGGCTGAGCGCAAGAGCAAGATGGGGATTGTTGTTGAACTGGAGCAGATTGGCATGAGCACGATTGAGTCTGTTGAACTTGTTGGCAAGAGCATTGACTCTGCTGAGGCTGAGCACATCCACATTGTCTCTTTTCACGAAGAACGCTGCCCTTAAATAGGAGAAATTGAATTAAAGATTTAAAAAATCAGAATAGGATACTTACAGATGCTACGAGAGCACAAGCAAAGAAGACAGCGAGCGTGGTGAAGCGCATTTCAGTATATGATTCGATGTGAATGATCGGATGAGTTTCACCAATCTGTTCTTTGCTTTTATAGTCTAGTAAAACCAAAACCGCTTTTCGGCATCCTCCCTCTTTGCTCCTCCGTTTTCCGCAACTCTTTGCGCGCCTTGGGTGTTACCAATGCAAACAAATTCTCCATGAACCTTCGCGTGAAAAAGTGTTCCGCAATAGATAATGCATCTAGATCAGACGAGCGAATAAAAAACTTTCGAGCACTTAAACCAACTGAAAGTTGTTCTGTTCAAATAACGCACTCGTTTTGAAGTAATATTTCTACTTTTTTGATAAGCTCCGGTGATTTGGAGCAGAGTCTAGGCAATGAAGTATAAAAGCTGATTGAGAGTTGAAGAAACCATCCGATCATTCACATCGAATCATATACTGAAATGCGCTTCACCACTCTCGCTGTCTTCTTCGCTTGTGCCCTTGTAGCATCTGTAAGTATCCTAGATTGATTTTCTAAATATCAATTTATTTTCTCCTATTTAAGGGCAGCGTTCTCCGTGAAAAGAGACAATGTGGATGTGCTCAGCCACAACAGAGTCAATGCTCTTGCCAACAAGTCCAACAGACTCAATCGTGCTCATGCCAATCTGCTCCAGTTCAACAACAGTCCCCATCTTGCTCTTGCGCTCAGCCACAACAAACACAAGCTGTTCAGGTAACCCTTCATTATTTTAGAGCTTCTAGTAATTCTTATAATTACAGGTTCAAGCTTCTCAATGCGCCCCAGCATGCCAACAAAGCTGTACCCAACAATGCCAATCAGCTCCATCAGTATCCCAATGTCAGCCAGTCTGCCAGCAACAATGTCAATCCCAGTGCACTCCCATGTACAATCCACCAACTACCACCACCACAACTCCAGCTCCAGTTGTTCAATGTCAACCAATGTGCCAACAACAATGTCAATCCACCTGTGTCCAACAACAACAGCAACCAGCTGCTCAATGTCAACCACAATGCCAACAACAATGCAATGTTGCCTGTGATGCTCCATCCACCACCACCTCAGCTCCTCAAGTAATCCAAATCCAACTTGAGATTCAACAAGCTCAAGCTCAATGCCAACCAGCCTGTCAACAACAATGTCAATCTTCATGTGTCCAACAGCAACAACCATCCAACCAATGTGCTTCTGCCTGTGATTCTCAATGCTCCAATGTCTGCCAACAAACTGCTCAAGCTACTCAACAAGTCATCTACGGACAGAACACCAACACTCAAATGTACAATCCATACAATAACCAAGGACAACAAGCCAACTGTGCTCCAGCTTGTCAACCAGCTTGTGACAACTCCTGCATTCAACAAACCGCTGCTCCAATGTACAACCCAACTACCACTGCCGCTCCACAAGTTGTCCAAATTGTCCTCCAAACCTCTGTTGCTCAATCAGCTCAATGTGCTCCACAATGTGAACAATCCTGCCAACAACAATGTGTCCAACAACAACAACCAGCAGCTCAATGTCAATCCGCTTGCCAGTCATCATGCTCCGATTCATGCCAAGCTGCTCAACCAGCCACCGTTGCTTGCCAACAGGCTCCACAAACCAACCAATGCTCATGCCAATCCAACTATTCTCCATGTGGAAATGGACAATGCTGTCGCAGAAAGTAATTTTGATGATTTAATCAAAGACGATTTTTGTAAATAACGAATCATTTGATTTAAATAAAGTAATTCTTATAAGTTTTTTTCATTGTAACAATTTCATAATATCAAGACTACAATCAAGAAAATTCTATGCGACTTGATTAAACTGCCAAAGTTAAAACTCTGCAAGTTAGAAATAAATTTGATGAAGTGTTTTCCGAATTTGACCAAGAAAATTCCGATTAAAAAAAAGCATGAACTAACTCAAAAAACAGTTGTTCAAATTTAGAAAACACTTGGTCAAATTTGGAAAATGCTTCGTCAAATTTGGAAAACACGTTTCTCGATACAGCGCTTTTCTGAATTTCACCAAATTTCGTCAAATTTCACTGATAAAGCCCTTCCCTTCCCATTGCAGTAATAAAACCATAACAAAAATTAGAAACAGTGAATTTATTTTCAAAATAACAAGTTTTTAATTAAACATAACAAGAAAAAGTTTTAAGAGAGAGATAGAGAATATATGGGAGAGGTAGAGAAGGGTCAAGGGAAAGCTGGACTATTTTAGATTTAGAATTAGATGTTTATCTTCTAAACCATTTCTTTCATAAGGATCGCTTGCGTAAGAATCATTCACGGGGTAATTGGACGCGGTTGAGCTTGTTGATGGCTGTGTTGAGTGACGTTTGGCTTCTTTTTTCTTCGTGGCACGTGATTGATGACTGAAAGATGGAAAATTATAGTTTGCCTTGACGTTTTCAAACTTACAAAATGTAATTTAATTGCTTTTCAAAAGCATCGCCGATGACAAACGGTAGGCGACTCGGATCGATACGGTCCTCCGTTGGTGCAACAGAAATTGTTGAAACTAGCCATTCTGGAAAAAATTAATGTATTTTTAATTGCTGTACCCTTTGATTACTTTTAACAGGTGTGATTCTATCGGCAGGAAGTGTATGATAGCCATGTGGATTAATTGAAGTTGTATAGAGCGGGACGTCTTCTTCATAGAGAACAGCTCGAATCCATGCTTTCGCAACTCTGTTGATAATAATTTTCAAGGAACAAGAAGTTTTCGCAACTGTTCTTAGTGCATCGGATACGTTGATCTTCCCTGTGAAAAAAAATTTAAATTATTATTATGAAAATTCCGATGTTACCTTTTCCGGTATAGATCGAGTCTACCGATACTTCAACATCGCCCAGTTCTGGGGAGAAATCGATAATGCTAGCAAAAGCTAGCTGGCGGAAGACTTGATCCGTGCTATTTTCGATTATTTGCAATCGCTTTTCGACTTTTTTTTTTATCCACTTCGCTCTGAAAATTATCATTTATCAATCATTTTGTGTAACATGAAATTACTTTAATCAATGCTCCCAAGCAAATGGTCCAGACGTCGCTGTCACTTGTGTTTCCTTCTGCTTTTGCAATTTTGTATCCATCGATAAACTCATTCAGAATAGACGTGGAATCGAACTTTGAGAACTTTTTTTTCTGAAATATAGATGTTTCGGGGTGTGGGTGGGATTCTGACTCATACTATTATTAGTTCGCGGGATTCTGGTGACGCTTCTATGAACTGCTCGACCGTTGTGAAGAATGATTCTTCTTTAGAGTCATTTTCGATAGAAAGTTGTTGAATATTTCCCTCTAATTCGTCATCTTCATCAATATCACTATTTGACTCAACTGAAGATAAATCCAAATCATCAATTTTCTGGAAAATAATCAATCAACTTTAATATTCTTTTAAATTTCACTTGCTTCTTTTTTCGATCCACGCGATTTTCCAGCATCTCTTGAAACTTTACACATTGGTTTGGTGCGCTTTTCGATGAATTCATCTTGTTTATCTGCTTCATCATCTGATACAAAAGGTTCTTTCGGTATAAATGGAAGTCTTGTTTTCTGAAACTTTATTGAATGTCACAAATGGTTCGAAGGCAAACTAACCGTTTCTACTTTTTTATCGATTTTTTTCACTTTGACGGTTTTGTTGTCTGGTGGAGGCCACTCTAACTTGCCTCTTTTTGATTCCAACATCTTTCCGAGAGAATGACGTCTTTTGGGAGGCATGTCAATGAATTTTACTCTGAAAATCAGAATTACATGACCAAATAAAAAAAACTCTGCAAGAAAGTAAAAATGCAGTGTATTAAAGTATTAAAGTTTTGTATTCTCGGGGAAACTATTCCGAGGCAATTAAAAAAAAAGTCGTAAAAAATCGTTACGAGCAGAACATTAAAGCTGAGCAATGATTACGGTTTGCTGCGAATCATCATGTCGGTGCGAGACCCACGATTTTTCTTTAGTATTCCGCAAATTTAAAAACTCACTTTTTGAATGCTTAAGAGCAAATAGCACGATTAACATGTGGAACTATAAATGTGAGATTGTCGATGGAGATAACTGAAGCATATCCAATAATATTTTCCGCGGGGATGGCTATTGTTCTTCGACATTTTTTCACTATAATTCCTCCGAAGTCAGGTGTTCTAATATTTTGCAAAATTGGAAAGCAGTATTCGGTTTCACTACTGAAAATTTTCAAATTTTCCCATAGAGTCCTGACGTGACCGTCTCCAATTTCAAATTCAGAAATGATAACTCTTTTTCTCGAACCAATCAAAATGAGCTTGACTTGACCGTATTTTGTTTTTCCTTCCCAAAAAAAAATAACCGTGCTGTTGTCATTATATTTATCACATTCCGATTTATACAATCGGCCATTCAAGCGCATTGTTTTGAATGGGGTTTCTCCAGTTTCAACAAATCTTTGAAGATGGGGAGGAACTTCGACACTTTTGGCTCTTGAAAAAGCGGGAGCATTCATGTTCAGTTTCCTTGTAAGCTTCGTTAAATCCTCTGATAGACTTTCAGACGTTTCGTCGGCATTTTCAATTCTTCTTCTAACTTCAGCTCTTAATTCGACACCAACACAAGCCCTGAAATTAATTTTTACCTAAGGCGTTTTATAAAACGTTAGAATGTTCTTACGACCGGAGTAGGTTTTGAGCAATATTTCTGGAGACTTCCGGAAGAAATGTTCTTTTCATGAAATGGTAAGATGATTCACTGTATTTGGTTGACAAAGGGTATATTGTTCCATAGATCTTCAGTACATATTCCAAATGAAACAATAAATCCTGAAAAAATAGGTGAATGAAATAGAAAGCAAACATTCACTTACATGCATTTTAATTCCATTCAAAAAATTGTCGAAGTTTCGCTGAATTAGCATATTTAATGCTTTGCACAGTGAAGAAATCTACAAGTTAATATCATTCCATACAGAATTTATATTTAAGTACCTCTTTTTCGACTTCTTTTTTTTCAAAATGAATGCAGTTTGTGATTTGGTAAATTTGATATAAACCAATGATAAGAGTGCTCGCAAGAGGATGAATTTTTCCAGAGAATGCAAGTGGAAAAATAATCACAAGAAACATCTGAAAATTTGAAGTAATGCCCTTAATGCTAAGCGGTTATTCAAGTACCACAGATCTTTCATTTCCAGTGATTTTTGTGAACTGCGGTTCTAGTTTTCGGAAGGATGACGGAAGTTTTGTATCAAACGTTTTTCGAACGATTTCATCAGTTATTTTAAGCAGTTTAAAGTGATGGAATTTATCCTTGGAAACGAACAATGCTGCAAGTCTTGATCGTTACAAAGCTCTATCATTAATTAATACCGTCAATTAATTTAGCAAAAATTCCGCATTCGAATGTATGGAATATATCGATTCCTGATAAATACATTGGACAAATTGAATGAGCAACGGAATATTCTCCTCTTCTTTTCAATCCATCCTGAATTTGTGGGGGAATATTTTCTTTTTCTTTGTATCTCACTGTAAAACAAAGGAACGTTCAAATTCAAAACAAATAACCGCCTACTCGGAGTATTTTTATTGACGACTTTCCGTAAGGTGTCTTGTGATAAACAGTAGAAACATGCTCCTGGAGAGCTGAACTGCTTCACTCCGTAGACCTTCCTCCGAGCCTTAAAGTGAAGTACGTATATGTGAGGCAACGATTCTCTATCTTACTGGATCATCTGCTGAAATCGAAATCAACTGGATGAGAAGATTTTTAGATTTCCATGGTGGAATTGAAGATAATGAAATCGTCATCCATTTGAAGATTCTATCAAAAACTTTCACAGTTGGATCTTCGATTCCCGTGAAAATTGCAACAAAGGATACTGCTGAAGCTTTTGAGCGATGGACGTCTTCTAAATCCATCGAAATAAATGTTATTGGCCAACAGTGAATCCTGGAAAAGTAGAAGATTATATATTTGCATAGTTATTAGAATAAAAAATTTCTCACATACCGATTATTACTGGTAAGAGCCACTCCGTCAACGCCCACACTGAAATGCAATCGAATTTCATTGGGCCAATCTTCTTCCGAAATTCGTTTTTTGAATCGATCATTGGATAATATTGATGTAACTTTTTCATTCTTTCTAATTTTATTATGCGTTTCCACAATTGGCTCATAGAACTCAGTCAAAAACGTATGCAAAGTGTTGTGAAGATCTCGAAACGCAAGTTGACCCTTTTTAAATTCAGAACAATCACATCTGTAAACATTTCCTTTGTTTTTTTTCAGTATTCCTTTAATGCTTACTTTTCATTTGATGATGCACAAACACAACAACATTCATAAACTTGTACGTGTTTTTTGTTGGAGAGAAGATATTTCATTTCCTCCGAATGAGATGTATTGTGAATATCAAAATACTCATCCAAACCTAAATGTTTTTAATGAAAAGAAAGCTCTGCACGTTCCCCGAACCTGTTTTAGTGTGAACTCGACGTACTAAGTACGACAATCGATGAAGCTCCTTGTCGCTTAATTTTTCCCACACTTTCAATCGAGAAACATGACTATTGTCATCATCATCAAGATCACTAAACGAAAAATATGGTAATTCTGATCCAGAATTATCAATTTCTTCTTCTTCTGAATCTTCTGCGGAATCTTCTTCTGAATCTTCTTCGGAATCTTCTTCTGAATCTTCTTGATTATCGCTAGTTTCACTTGAATAACCTGAAAAATTAATAAATTCTAGTGGCGGAGCAGTCAAACGATCCAAAATTTCAAATGCCTTGTTGAAAAGTTCTTCCACAACTATACGGTAATGTAAAGATTTTTAGCTAGAAAATTGTTTGATTCTTGTAATTTTTGATAAAAATAGTGAAAAAAAAATCACCAATTTCTTCCTTTCGAAATCGCTTCCGTTTGACGGCATTTGCATAAATCGACTTCATCGTCCTTCTCGAATGATGCATCCTTAAATGACAACAAAAATGGCATTAAAAATAATAATAATGAAATATAAAAACATATATAATAAAAAAAATTATTAAACAAACAATGTTGTTTTGCTTGGAGCGCGTTTGCATTATTCCTAACAGACGCGTCTAGACGCCAGAATTTAAAGATATTTGGAGAAATTTGGTGAAATTTCGATTTTTTGGTTATGCGACACAATAAGGGGAACAAATTTGATCAAATTTAGATTTTTGAGTCATGTAATCAACGATATCACGAAATTTTATCAAATTTGGTCAAATTTGGAAAAACTTGGTGAAATTTCGCTAATTTGGTCAAATATGGGGAAAATTGGTGAAATTCCGAAAATCCGGGTTTTTTCATCAAATTCAGAAAATACTCAGTCAAATTCGGAAAACACTTCATCAAATTTATTTCTAACTAGCAGAGAATTGGCTTTCAAATGTGATTATTCATATTGTTTTTCAATCAAATGGATTGTTTGAACTACTTGGATTCAATATGTAAAAAGAAATGCGGGTTCCCTTTTTTCTAGTCTGAACGATGATTGGGTCTCTCTAGAATTTTATTGACTTTTTAAAAATTGGCCACTGAAAGATGATTCATTTTAAGGTAAATATTATCTAAATTATTCTTAAAACGAATGCTTAAATTGCTTTTTTTGATTTATTACTGAAAACATTTATCAAGCTGCAACAGGTAATTCTAGGCTGTTTTTTTTTAATGCCAAACAATCTCCGAACATTTGAATGCCCCCAAAACATGATTTCAGTAACTTGTTCTAAAAAAAGTGATGTGCACTCGAAAAAAGTTTTGTTTGATCTTTTAAACCCTTAGATATTCAATTTCAAAGTGATAGCAGACAGAAAACAGAATTTTCTGACAGAGGGAAACTACCAATTTTCTTGTTGTGCATAAATACTGATTTTCCTACCATCAGACTCCTTCTAGAGCACTTCACACATTATTTTCAGTTTTTGACACTTTCAAATCAATTCTTCGTGTTTAATGGACCATCGGAATTGTTCTCTTCCGGCACCCGGATTCTATTCGTGAGTTTAGTGATACTAATAATGATTTATACGAGTATTTCAGAAGCATGATGCATAACTTCCATATAATAAGTTTTCCAGTTTATATAGTCACTTTGAACGCGTTATTCCGGGAAAACTCTCCAGTTTTCCTTAAATATAAATATTTTTTAATAACTCATATTGTTATGTAAGAATTTCGATGAAATTTCCCCAGAAAAAAATTATTTGTTCCAGAAACATCATCTCAGAGTCCTACGTATCATTTCTCATGCTTCCAATGACATATCTCCCCCATCCAATGTTCCGGAATACAGGATGGCTAGCAGATTTAGGGTTCAGCGGAATGTTCATGTTTTATGGATTAGCACAATCTGTGATGTGTAAGCCTCGATTTTCAGATCAAAATACAAAATTTTTTATTTTCAGTGACAGTAGGCTCGATTTTAGAAATGTTTTATTTTCGGTACAAACTTATCGATGTTTATAAAAAGGGGATTATGAAGAAAATGATGAGATTTCAAGTTCTTTTATATCGATTTCTTATAATTTTCCATCTAATTTTTGCGGGGGCCACTGTTAATTACAGTATTGAAATTGAAAGAGTTGCAACCATGAAACTATATACCGTAAGATATTAGACATAATTACAGAAAAAAAAACTATCATTTTAGGAAAACCCGGATCTCCCACCAGAGGTAACATGCTATTCTTGTATCTTAGCTGTTTTTGATGACGTCATAATGTATATTATCACATCCATCTATGGTATCCAAGTCGTTCTTCAATTCACAGTCTCAACAAGTGTTTTGATGTACGTCATGAAATTTATCAGAGCAGGACAAGGAATGTCAACTTCCACAATCAAACTTCAACGCATGATGGTGATTAGTCTTTTCATCCAGGTGAGTAATCCACTAGTGCTTAAAAGTTCAAATTTTCTCGAAATTTCGTAACATCTGGTGCCTGGTGAGTGTCTCGCAAGACATGAACTAACATGTAATCATATGAACTTAGAAAATTATTACTCATTTCTAAATCATTTTGAAATGCTTTGAATTTTAAGTAGAGAGAGCACCGGGTACATTTTCCTGTTTTCCTAAAATAGCCCAGACAACGTGATATATGGGGATGAGAAAAATGTGTAGACAGTGACATTAAAAATGGAAAACAGTTATTTTGAACTATGCCCAGATGATGTCATAACTAAAACTTAAATAATATTTTTTTCAGGGAGGTATCCATGGAATGTTGATAATGGTCCCAACGATGTTCCTTATCTACGCCTTATTCTTCAATTCGACTCTCAATGGTAACATTTAGATCTGGGATTTCAGAACGATTTGAATTTTTTTTTAGAACTAGCATTATCTCTATTGATGTGTGTAGCTTATCATGGCTTCGCTTCGACATGTGCCATGATAATTTTCACAAAACCTTTAAGAGAGAGGATAGTTCCATTTATCAAAATATATTCTCAAGCTGAACCAAGTAATTTGACTGGGATAAGAAGCACAACCAGTCAAGATCGATCATCAAGTCATAGTCGTCATTCAAGGGATCGAAGATCTAATCATGTTGCACCGAGCTGATAAAATTTTGTACTTTTAGATTTTTTAATAAAATTTTTTCTGTTTAACTTGTAATTTGAATGCAATAAACCAGTATAAAATTGCAACATTGGGAGGTTACAATAAAATCGTTTCGATAATCCCAAAGATTAAATGAAATTGTTTACGAATTGAAATCTGTCAACAAATTTCTATATTGTTAAATTTTTTGTATCAAATTTTTCAGGTGTATCCACATTTTTATTCCCCTCCGTTCATATCCAAAAGCCTCTATGAGAAATTAATCCCTCATTAACAATCCATCCCCTCTCCCAAACACCTGGCTATATGAAGAAACAAATCCGCTCTTTTCATTCTCTTTCTCTTGCCATTTTCTCCCCCATATGATATCAGAATAATAGGAATCTCGAGGCAGAGGGATTAGAGTTTCTCTGCGCTTCTCCAGTCATAACGCTATCTTACTTGTTATCGACTAGCCCCTTTCTTGAGCGACGCCGGTTGCTAGGTGTCTTCTCTTGCTCTTCAACGGCTTCGTTTCCCCTTTTTGATCTCATTTTCGCACTTTCCAGATATGGGAAACTGTAATCCGTACCAAAGAATCACAGATGAATTCGATTCGGTGTGTGCACTCCCAGACAAATTGATACCAAACACGCATGGAGGATTTGATGAGAAAGGAAGGATCGATTTGCCAAAGTGAGTTATCTTTTATTGAAGCTGAGCTTAAAGGGGGTCAAGTTAAGGCCGAACTTTGTGTTTCCAAAAAACAATTACCATGCTGTTGACATCTGTATCTGGCCAACGCACAAATACGGATTTCTCATGTTTGACGACGTTAAGTTGATAATAAAGGATTATAACCATTATTTCTATGGCCCCTGCATCTTTGTTAGCCAATATGTCAATCCCAAAAAAGGTTACGATAATACTGTAATGATTATCCGTGGTGCAACTGTTGCGCAGACAATGGAATTTTTGGTGACCATGTATTTGGGTGGAACCGATGTCTCCGTTGAATGGTTCCGTGTGGTAAGTGGATCAAAAATTATTTTTTTTTTGAATATTATTTTGGTTAGGGAGCTAGTCCAATGATGTTGATGAACGAGAAAATCCAACCAATCACTGTTAAACATCTTGTGTATGTCTATGCGCAACAAACTCTCGAATGGCTCGAGAAGATCAAGTCAGTGTATTCAGTTCATGTTTATGAAACAAAAAACAGTATGGCGATTCTTAATCATCCCCTGGTAAAACTTTCTAGGAAATTTTAGAATTCTGTAACCTAAACAATTACAGACTTTATCAGCATATGAAATCTGTTTCCGCGACTGCGAATTTCTCGAAGCAATTCCCACACAAGTACAAGTTCCTATAGTCAGATTCCAATTCGAGTTCGACATCAAAGTCTTCTTTTTCATCTGCTGGGTAATAACTAAATTCAGAGGTCCAAAAAAAAAAACAAAAAATATTTTTCAGTTGATGAAGAACAGAATCAATCCAACTATCTTGATATTCGTGGTCAACTCTTCCCAAAAAATGAGTCTTGCCATCGCACGTCACCTTGTTCATAAGGGTTTCAAGAGAAGCCATGTCGAGGGAATGTAAGTTTGAAAAAAAAAAGTGGACAATTTTAATAGGATTTATCTCAGGTTATCAATCACCGTTCCAATCAACAAATTCAAAATCGATGGGCAAGCGATTGAGCTGAATGTTGGATTCCAAGGTAGAACGGTGGCATTGAGAATCATGCCGAAGGGTTCCGGTAGAGAACTTGACTGGAAAATCAAAGCAGGAATCATTTGAAATGGCATTCTTTCATTTTATTTGTCACACATCTGATATTTTGTGTAGCCATAACCACCACCTCACATAACCCATGTCTATTATCCTCCACCTCCTAGATTCGACCTCCAATATTTTTCCTTTGTTCTAATATCCTGGAAACATTTTTTGCACATCTCCATTCAAAAAATTGAAATTTCGTCTTCAATAAATCTATTTATTTGGAAATATTCTCAAAAAACTTGGAAGATCGAAATCGAAAGAAATCCATTATTTAAGGGGGTCAGGTTTTCGAACAGGATTGTCACCAGTAGGTTCTTTACGAAAGAACCCACACCTTGTCCCAAGTCTAGTCTGAAAAATTCGTCATCCAAGTAATCATTCTATTTCCATCCATTTCCATAAAGCCTACGGTAGCTGCGTCATTTGTTATTCTAAACCCCATTCAAATCTCATAGGAAAATTCTAAAATATCAATTATAATTGTCTCTTACTTACCTGCACTATTTATTTTGTTATTCACATTTACATCTTCACTAATCTCTTCGTGATCACAAGACTTTATTTCGAAATAGAAGAAAACGACATTTAAACACAATCGGGGTTCTGCTCTGGGGAGAAGAGCCGGAGAGTGATATTGGAATGAAAAAAAAACTAAACAGAGGAAGATAGAAAAAAAGAAGACAAATGACAGCAAGGACGTTAACAGTATTCGATAGGGAAGGACACCTGTTAGACTTTTCAATAGATTTTTTTCTAAAAATAATGAGTTTTTTCCCTTGATCCATGTACAAATATTTTCTTTGTCCACCTGTAGTCGTTTAGAATCCTCTATGAAAAATAAATCACTCATTTTTTTCATGCCGACTCCCATATCTTTTTCTATAAAAATAAATACATCTGCACTTTTAACCATCCTTGCGACGGGCCGGGCCGGGCCGGGCCTTGACAGGAATTTTCAGCCCAACTCGGCCCGGAAGGCCCGGACTGTCGGCGCCAATTTCAAATTAAAAAAAAACTCTTTTTTTGTTCAAAAAGGGTGTGTGTGTGGATGATTTTGTTCCTAAATTGGGTTCGGACAACTGTTTACATGTTTTGAAGCAATATAACACTTTTTCTCAAAATTTTGAAAAAAAAACTTTTTTCTTCAAATTTTTTTGAAATTTTGACCAAAAAATGACCCAGCCGGGTCTCTCGGGCCTTCCGGGCCGGGCCCCGGGCCTCTCGGGCCTTCCGGGTCGGGCCCCGGGCCTCTCGAATCTTCCGGGTCGGGCCGGGCCTTCAGCGATTTTCGCAAGTATGATTTTAACTGTCTTTCTCTTGTCATTTTATTGTATGATATCAGAAAAACAAACGTCTAAAGGAAAAGGAGTGAGATTTTCTCGTGATCACAAGACTTTTTTTGAAATAAAAAAAAATTCAAACGAGCACGTGATTCTTGCTCTCAGAATAGAGCCAAAGCAATGAAATAAAAAATTTAAGCGGGGGAAGATCGAAGAAAAACAACAAGTACCTTAATAAAATTTGATCGGGGAGTGATGAATGTCAAAATGCAAAAAAATCTGGACTAAACTATATTGCATGTAAAATTAAATCAAAATATTAAGAAAACTTTTTTAGTGTGACTAAACTTTCGGAGAGCTTGTGATTCGAATTTTACATAATTATAAGTTTCAAGAAACCAAAACAGCTTGAAAATCACTTTTTTTCTTTCCTTTTTGTCCAATGGAATCAAGAAATTGTTCTCTACCGGCTCCTGAATGGTATCGGTAAATATATTTAGCTTTTTTTTACCTTATAACAAAAGTTCACTTTCAGCAACGTAATGCACTACACACATATTTTAAGCTTCCCGTTATACCTGGTAACTCTCACTATATTATTCAATGAAAAATCAAAATTATTCCAAACCTACAAATATTATATTATTGTTAATATTTTTATGTAAGCAGTAACACAATGATAGAACAAATCTTTAAAAATTCAGAAATTTTATCACTGAATCATATGTATCGTTCTTCATGCTTCCAATGACTTACCTACCGTATCCACTCTTTCGAACTACTGGGTGGATGGCGCAATGGGGTTTTAGTGGTCTGGTGCAATTTTATATCATGGCTCAAGTGGTAAGCCTCCCATGAATAATTTTTCGTATGAACAGTAATTTAGTCTGCAATGACAGTCGGTTCAATATTGGAAATGTTTTATTATCGCTTAAAAGTTACTATCGTTAATCAACAAGTCCCATTTTTCATTAAATTCGCGAGATTTCAACTAAATGTGTATAGATTTACTATGGTATTATTACCAGTTGTAGGCACAATTACATTTGAGCCTACTGTGGCTAATCAACAAGAAGTCACAATGAATATTTGGCTGGTTTGTTTGTTTTTAATTTTTTTTTCGTTATCCAAAAAATTTTATTCAGAAAAATTCCACTTCCCCACCCGAAATCACATGTTATTCAGTTATCATAGCCGTTTTGGATAATAAAGTGTTCTGGATAACAATACCAGTTTATATAGTAGAGATAATTATCTCTGTAAGCGGATCGGTTGGACCTCTTATTTTTATAGTGAGATTTATGAAGAAAAGTTTTCGGTTGTCGAAGGAAACCATGAAGTTACAGAAAATTTTGATTGTTAGTCTATTTATTCAGGTATTCCATATAAGAATTGTATTTTTTCGAAATTTAAAATTACAGAGCGGTATTCATGGAGTTTTTATCATTATCCCAACTTGTTTCCAAGTTTTTGCGATGTTTTACCATCTAGATACTACTGGTAAGAGTAAAATCTTTAGTTAGTTTACAAAATAATTGTTGTTTAAGGATTTGCTTATATTCTCCTCTTATTTTTTTCATATCATGGGTTTCTTTCAACTTGTGCTATGATAATATTCACCAAACCTTTAAGGGCTAAATTATTATTTTGTTCACGATGGAATAGCAGAAAAGATCAACAAGTTGGACAACATCCAAATCTATGTTTGTCTAAATGTTAACTGAATTTAAAGCAACATAAAATTGAATAAACTCATTTCCTATTTTTTGTTCATATCAGAAATTATTTAACACACATTTTATCGAGTAATGACGCTTACTTGAAAAAAGAAAACGATATTTCTCATAAAAAAAATTCCTGATCATCACAATAAAGAAACAACAATAAAAACAGAAAAAAAAACAGAATTAAATTCTACAACGATCAATTTCTTCTTCAATCGAGCTCAATATAAGGGTAGCACACGTTTTTTTCCTGAGTACTCACGTTTGGTGTCAATGTTCTTAGTAGCGATGGCCCGAAAAGCTCCGTCAATTTCACTGGTGGAACAGGTTGACCAGTGCCCGCGGATCCGTGGAGTTTTTTTTAGTACATCCCATTTTTTAGTAAATGCGGAAATTTATTTGTAAAAAGTAGTATCTTTAAATTCTATCTTTGTTCTATTGTTGTTTTTTTTTTATTTTTAGAACAATAGAATAAAGATCAGTATGATTATATCTACACATCTGTAAAGGCGAAGTTGCTTAAGCTCCGCCTTTTTTGTAGATGTGGAGATTTAGTTTTGAAAAAATGAATAAGTGTTAGTCAGTTTCATTGTTCTCCTTCTTCTTTAATTTTCTGGTCTTCCTTTAAAATCCTTTATTTAGTAGCTTTTTCAAAAAGTATAATTGACAGTATCACCCTCTCTTCCCATTTAAGACATCTAGTCCCCTACGATTCCAACAGCTTTTAACGCTAGCTTATTTGGGTTTACTATATTTTATTGAAACCACTGAAATCATATATACCCCGTCATTTAATACACAACTCAATTCCGTTTTCTTGAACCGGAATCCGTTACCGTATGTCAGTTCCGTTTCCCCGACAGATCTGTTCATTAGCACGGATTGACGTCGTTTTTTCAAAATTCTAGAAAAAATTTCGAATTCCCATGATCCAAAAGTACACTCATTTATGTCATTCAGATTAGTGAATATCATTGCAACATTTGTCAACGTATTCCCAATACTTGGAATGCTTAACAAATTGAATTTCATATCCAAAAGTGTACGCTTTCAGTGTGTGTATGTGTGTGTCCTTCGTAGAATCGAGATCAAGCTCAAAAACTCAATGAGCTGCGAGTGGACTACAAACATTAATCAGTGGAGCATAAACTGGCAGATAACGCACGTTTTTTAGTTTCTTGAAACATTTTCTCTTTCTTTTTCTTTTCGAAAACGCAAATCATGACAGAAAACTGCTCGTTTTCGGCACCGGAGATGTACGCGTAAGTTAAACGCTTCTCTAATAGAAATTAGGGATTTCTTTAGATCGATGATGCACTATCCTCATATACTAAGTGGTTTAGTGTACGTAGCCGGTTTTGTTTTATTATATTTGGAGAGAACGAGATTGTTCCGGGACTATAAAAAATTCCTAGTCTGTCATATTTTGATGTAAGCTGTAAATTCCCAAAATTAGTATTCATCCGAAAGTTCCAGAATTATGATATCCGAAATTTATCTCTCGTTCTTCATGCTCCCAACCGTTGATCTCCAACATAACCTTATACAAACTTCCGGATTGATGGCTGAATATGGGTTTAGTGGATTGATTCAGGTCTATATATTTGCTCAATGCATAATGGGTAAGTTTAGTGGGTTAGGGATAGCTATGACTAATTTTTAGCGATCGGTTGGTCCATCCTGGAAATGTTTCATTTCCGCTGCAAAATAGTGGTTTCACTGTTCACCGATGAAAAATTTTCTTGGGTTTTGACTTTTCAAGTGTGGCTTTATCGTTTCTTATTTGCATTTCACGCTATGCTCTGTGCTTCCACCTTACATCAAAGTGTTCTTACCCAGGAATCAACGCTAGAAGCCTTGCTGATGGTAGATCATAAAATTAGAAGTTAAGGGTGACTATCCAATATTTTAGAAATTCCCTAAGTTGTCACCTGACGTAGCCTGCCACTCTACGGCTATTTACACTTCCAAGGATGACGTTATCCGGGTTCTCAGTTTCTTTTATTTTTTCATGATGGTTTTTGTGATTTGTACGGTTTTCGGTGATCTTTTCTATGTTCGAATGAAGACGAAGAAGAACGCCCATTATTCACATAGTTCCGTGAAGCTACAGAGAATGTTGATATTCAGTTTGTGTGTCCAGGTAACCATTGAAGCTTAATTCATTTGTATATTATGTTTTTCTAGGCAACAACCCATCTGATCCTAATTTGTATTCCATTATCCACCCTTGTATACGCATTCTATTCAAAATATGAATCTTACGGTAAGTTCCTCATAAGACTAACAATGAGCCATGTTTTTCCCTTCTCAGAATTCGCTGTTTTCGTTATCTTATGTTTGACTTATAATGGTTTCTTCTCAACACTGGCAATGATACTCACCCGGCCACTACGTAATAGAATTTGCCTATGCAAAACAAGAGTCTATGTGGCTCGAATTAAAGTATAGCAATTGACTTGGGGGGGAGTGGAGATTAATTTGGATGATTTTTAGATGGAGACGACGACATCCCAAGTGTATTAAGATTACTGTAGTGAATGTTGTACCTTGATGTTGTACTTGATTGACAAGTGGTTCTGGTTTGGAATCCTCATTATTTTTGTTCTAATAGTAATTTTCTATAGCTTCCAAACTATTATATCTGCCATGTTTATTCTCTATCGATTAAATAAATCTTCTATCCATCCAAAATATTTTTTTCCATTTCGATAGTTTTCTGAATCCTTTAGTTCAGTTTTTTTTCTGATTTGATCATTTTTCTTCTTTTTCTTCTTAGCTATTCACCATCATTAAAATTGTCTACCCTTACTTCCAACATCTCCCCTTGATATCAACACTGACGTGATCTGCAATGAAACTTTCTTTTTTTTTCAAGAAAACAAAAAAATTTTCTTCGAGTTAGTCAAAATTTTAATGAGGTGGTCATGCACATCGCGAAAAAAAAGTGTGTGCGCTTGAATGAGCTTTATCAGATGATAACAGTTAGATCTACATTAGTGGCAATGGGGATAAACAATGAATCATGTGAGATTGGGAAGAAAAAGGAGCACGAAGGAAAGCAGAACCTGAAAATTTTAATGAGGAGTTGGCTGAAAGATATAGGGATGATGGGGGACGGAAAATAAGAACGGGAACTAAGACTATAAATGAATCAATAAATTCCAAAATTTCCAGACCTAACAGGAACATTTTTGTATCAGTCATCGGCCAGGTGTATATCAAATTTAGCCATGTCTAATTTAACCTACTCATTTCCTGCATATAAATCAATTTGATTGAAATCGTCAGAAATTCTACAACTGCCATGTGGCAGCAAAAATAATCTAATTTGAGGTCAATTCTTTGAAACTTTTTTCATTTTATTCCATGTATTTTGATTCACCTGTCTGGTTTCGCAGAAATCAAGTAAGTTCAGATTTCTAGACATGGTACTTACATAGAATTGTAATTTACCTATAATTATTTTAATCGACGTCTTTTTGACGTAGGTTTCATCAAAATGAAATGATTTTGCAGAAGTGCTCAAAATTGCTTCAAATTTATTTTTTCAATTCAACTTTATGTTTCAATGAATTGCTCACTTCCTGCTCCCAGTTTCTATGTGTAAGTTCCACTATCTTAATTTTTCTCATTAACTCACTATTTTCCAGAGCAGTCATGCACAATGTGCATTTTATCAGTACCCCTGTCTACATAATAACCTTATTTGCTCTTTTCCGGGAACCTTCGAAATTATTTCAGACTTACAAATATTTTATAATAGTTCATATTATAACGTTAGTTTAAGCTAGAATTCATCATATAATCTTCTTTTTTTTTTCTTCAGAAATTTAACATCAGAAGCATATGTAACGTTTGGGTGGCTACCCATCACATATCTACCATATGATGTATATAGAACCACAGGGTGGTTAGCTGATTGGGGAGTTAGCGGGATTCTACAGTTTTATATTCTTGCTCAGTTCATAATAGGTAACTAAGCACGATCAGATCTTAAGATAATCTGATTTTTAGTTATCGGAGTATCTATCCTTGAAATGTTCTACCATCGCTTTAAAGTAGTCGTAATCCATCATTCTAACAGTTTTATTATAAGATTGCCTTCCTATGGATTACATGTCTTCCGAATATTAGCGGTTGCTCATGGTATAACAATGATATGGAGTACGGTCGATAGCCACACTTTAGTCTATCAACAGGAAAAGAAAGACGCATTATTTCGGGTAACCCTTGCATTCTGGGAATATTCAATAGCAAAGTTCTTTTCAGAAATACTCAAATGTACCTAAAGAGCTAGGATGCCACAGTGTTTTTATACTAGCCCCGGAAGATCCCATATTAATGATAAATTGTGCAATTTATGGTGTTTTAGTGTGTCTTGGGTCGATTGTCGGGTTGAGTACGGTGTTTTTTATTAACCAGTTTTTAACAAAAGCAAGAAATTTGTCAAAGGAAACAAAAAAGCTACAAAGAATGCTCATTTTTAGTCTACTAGTTCAGGTAAGCCGATTCTCTAGAATTAATACCGTAATTGATTTTATTCAGGGAGCCATCCATGTGGCTATGATAGTATTCCCGATATTCGTTCAACTTTATCAAATGATTTTTATCATGTATAATAATGGTTCGTCTTAATTTTCAAATCCAAGTTAACCCATTTATCCCAGATATGTCAACTTTACTTCTATTCTGTGTAGCATATCATGGCTTTTTTTCAACTTGTGCTATGGTTGTGTTCACTAAGCAACTTCGTCAAAGGATAATTAATTACTTTAAATGCAGTCGGAACCAAAAAGAATCTGTTAGAATTGTTTCATCGAATCAAATTGGTGGAATTTCTACTATTGTCGATTCTCAAGTAAATAATGTTTAATAAAGCATTTCGAGGAACTTTTTTAGCTTGGAAAAAAGAACATTGGTTCAAAGACAACCCAAAACATAAAAGACGCGATATTAGTCTTTTTAGTGTTCTTTTTGCTCGTTTTGAAATGTCAGTTTGCTCCGTTTAACATCGTTTTGGGTATTTTTTAGTCGCGCTTCTTTTTTCGATTTTTTGAGGATTTCAAAAAGGGACGAATTTATGACGTTGAAACCATACTATAAAATTCATGTTTTCTTGCAAGTAACGAGTTGCTTGTCAGCTTTTGCTAGCTCAATGACCTCATTCTTCCAATGTGATTTTCTAAGAATTCCCAAATTAGCGTGTATGTTCAATACGTTCCTTATTAGCTTCTCATTCAAAATTCCACCTGATTGCACACCTTCAGCTCATCCACATTCTCTATTCACGTCGGCTCTCCTTCTCTCTTTATTTCCCTTTCAATAATGCCCTAATGACACGCACACTTGACGCCCAGGCCACCGTCTGGCTGCTTTTCGGGGTGCTACATAATTGGCTTCACACAGCGTCGCGCATTCCATTTCCCCTCTCTTCTCGGGACAGTGATTAGCGGCGCGGTAACTCAATCTTCCAATGTCCCAAACATTTTGGGGCGGCCTCTCCTTTTTCGCTATTCCTTATTCTGATGTAGGAACCTTTATTTGATTTCAGATTTTATGAAGAGACAGATGGTAGTTGGTAGCTGAGATTGAAATGCCAAAAATTATAGGATTAGTAAATTCAGGTTATTAGGTTATAGCATATAAGACACCAATTTGAATTCTGGCATTTCAAAATGTTATGACTCCTCATTTTTGATCAGCTGTCATAACAATAGCTATCAAATTTCCGTCTACTTCAAAAAACGCTCTTCTCAAACAACGTTTACACTTTTAGTTAGCCCTCTCAACGAAACTAACGAGTACCAGAACCCCCAAGCTTCCTCATCCCCTTCCACTCCTATGCTCCTCCTCCTCCCCCGCAGCAACTAATCCCTTTCAAAAAGAAACAACGGAAAAAGAAGCGATGCCCTCCCATCACCCTCCCAGAACAACTTCAAGGGACCTATTAGCCGACCCAAATCTTGTGCCATTTGTCAAAACCACGCTCTCAGGGAGGGCGTTGCCAACCCCATCACTCGGTTTTCTGAGACGACTCATTTATGCAAATTTGGAGGGTTTTAAAATCCAAAGAGACTTTTTGAAGAGCCGGAAACCTATTTTGAAGGGTTTTGAGGCTAGTAAGAACTTAAGAATTTTTTGATTTTTTAGCCAATAATCCCCGAAAATTGTGATCAGCAATGTTAATCCTTCTAAAATCGTAAACATGTTGATAATCTTTTTTATATCTATTCTATACTCTAAAGATTTGAGACAACATATAAAAATATTTTCTCTTTTCAATAAAATTCTTCTTTTTTCCCATTCTGTTCGCCTCCTTATTCATTCCTAAACATTGGATTAATCCTCCGTCCTTCAGTATTCGTTCTCTCTTATTTCCTCGTTCTTTCCTTTTATGTGTTTACAATAGTTTGAACACAATAGCTCCGGAGAGCTGTTTCTGGTGTTAGAAAAGAAAATGTGGGTGGCTCATGTTCAAAACTCTTTTCAACACTTTTCAACAGACTTCTTCCGCGAAATCCTTCGACTCTCACTATCTTTTTTGGTCAAATTGGGCCACTTTGGTGCAATTTTATGGTCGGACATTACATTAAACATTACATTTCTTTTCCTCTTTTCCTGTGTACTTCATGACATTTAGAAGCTAAGACGTTTTGTTCGGGAGTAAAAAATGGAATGTACTTTTCCGGTTGTGAACTTTTAGAAATTTCTTATAATAGACTTTGTATTACTTTTTTCACTTGTATAAAAATTTTTGCTTATTATATAAAAAAAAACTTACAAAAAAAGTAATAAAACAGCTAAACAATCCCAAAAACTACTGGTTTCGTATCCAAACATTCCATCTTCTAAACCAATTAGTATTCAATTCGCTAATGAGCACACATCCCTTTTTCCAGTGGCGCCCAATCCTCCCTCCCCTCTTGAGATTTTTAATTAGGGTTGGGAGGCAAAGTGAATCGAAAAACAAGCCGTCCTCACCACTTTTTTCAATAACATTTCTTTTTTGTGGTCATTTTCATTGTCCGAGTTCCAGTTTATTTTGAATTCTATTTCGAGATTTAGTGGGTCAAAGTCCATTTTCTCATTCGTTTTTTTTCACGTGAAAAAAAAAGAGTATCATGTTCCAGGTGTGGAATTAATAATGTTCTTTTTTCACACCTTTTCCTTTTCTCAGTTCATGTTTATTTAATAAGACACCGTATCCAGTCTGGCTTCTCATTTTACTACTGCAATAAAACAACAACAAAGTGGGCGTGGCCTCGTAGAGATTCTTGAAAGATGAGAAGAGTTTTTCGAATTGGATTTTGCTTTCTTTTTTCTTCGCTCTCTTTTTTTTCTCAATTTCCATTTCCCCCAGTTTTCCCATACACTTCGAAGGAGTCGTTTGAACTCGCTTCCTTCCCACTTCTCCTTTGCGCACCCAACACATTTGATTACGTTATCCACTTTTTTTTCCCCAACCCAAACTTTTTTTCACACTTTTCTTTACACTTTTTCATTCGTATTTTTGAATTAGGCAGACGTGTGGTAGTGATTGATGAGTATTTTTGAAATGAATATGCAGATACTCATCTGTGGGGGGTGGGGTGTTACTCTACACCCCCACTTATATCCTATCCAATGTCACTTGGGAAAATTTTAATTTTGTTTCACACATTTCCTTTATTTTCCGGATTTCAAAAAATTGTTTCCCAACATCCTAAATCATTTCCCTCGTTTCTTTTATCTTGTGACAAGATACACTACAACCGCAGAAAAAATGTGTTCTCGTTTCTCTATCCCCCCCCCGACAAAATCATGTTCTGAGAGTCCATTAGCTGTTGTTGATACATTACAACTTTGCTCGATTTTCACTGAAAAGTGCAAGCAATCAAAATGTGTGTTTTATTTGCAGGGATGGCGCTGGGGACCACGAAACTTCTTTTTTTCATTGCTCTGATTTTCGCGAGCAATGCTCTTCCGGACAAACGACAAAATTTGGAGAAGGATGAGTATGAAGATGGTGAGGTTTTTTTTGAAATATTTTTTCAAGTTCTAACAAAAAATCTAAAAAAATTTCATCTTCCAAATTTCAGTTCCCGACCAACCATTCCCGGGAAAAATCGAAATCATGCCGATTGTTCAACGCGACACCAAACACCGAGGCGTCTCCGAAACCGTCCAAGAAATCATTCGAGAACTGCCAAACGACGAGCAATACGAGAGGATCGGGAAAATGTTGAACGTAAGATATCGCGTTACTTCATGTTGCGTCTCTTCAAAATCTCGAAAAGATATCCGTTTCAGAACTCGTACGACGCGTTGAACAAAGAAGTGGCCGAGGGGAAAACCGCGATTCGACAGAAAATGGTGATGGCTGGGGAGAGGTCGGATAGGACGAACGCTGCGATTAAGCATGCTGCTATTTTGATCGCGTTGATGGGACTCCCGATTATTGCACTTGTTTGAACAAAAAATTATCATTATTTATTCTTAATTTTCCTTAACTAGACCCCAAAACATTCCATAGTTCGAATTCAGACATATTTGCAAAAAATTTCCTCTTTGAAACTTAAAAAAATCACTTCAATGTATTAACATCCGATGATGGGTCCCACTTCTTCTATTATTCGATAAGAAACACATTTTCTAATAAAGATACTAAATTCCAAAGTTTGAAAGTCCCTCAAATAAAAAAGATGGGTTCAAAATACAGGAAGATGAGAATGGAGAAATGCCGACAAAAGATAAGAGGAGGCGAACGTGGGAAAACTATTTGAATGTGTTTGGAGCGGTGTTTTTGATGTTTTTGTTTGGTCATGAATAGAAAAAAGGTGTGTTGAGGTGATGATGCAATTTTGAAAATTTTAGTAATATACAGTATCCTCTACAGTAGTTCAGGAATTGTAGAATTTGATTACTGATTATTAGTAAATTTTTATGAAAATTTCCAATGATCGGGTTCAAAAAACCAAAATCTAAAATATTTGCATAAAATGTTCTTTTCATCACTTCCCATTCTTTGTTTAAACCAAATCAATAAAACAATTGGATATTCGTGGATTACCACACGTCTACAGTGCGCGAAATTCCTCGGTCCATAACAGAAACAAGGTCGTTGTCGCACATCAACGCATCCATCCTCCTCCTCCTGTTTTTGCCTTCCTCCAAGGACCGATACGATCGTTTCGTTTTTGTCTGACAGGTCACATTATGAAAACCCCCCCAACCACTGACACCCTTCTTCTCTTCTCCTTTCCATTCAGAATTTTTGTGTTTTTATGAATCATAATCACGGTAGTTGCGGCTTTAGAGTCGAGAATTTCCATATTCGTAGTGGCGGTGTTGCCGATTTGATGACTGGTTTTTGTGTCATTGTCGGTTTTACAGTGTTTGAAAGACCGCTTTTAGAATTATTTTCCGAAAATTTTGAAGTTTTCCCTTTCGAGGTAGATGGTTCCATTTTAAGTCAGCTAGCCATCTCCAAATATTGTCTCGAACTTTCTATTTGAATTTTTCCTCAATAACACCCATTCATAACCCTTTTCTTTACTCAAACTAGCGTCCCTCTTCTCTTTTTTAGTGATGTGCACTTTAACACGTGTGCGCCCATCGTCGACAGTCCCTTTCTCTGCGTTTCCATACTCTTGCTGAACTTTCGCGGCAGGACCCCGTTACGGGCGATACATGGGTGTGAGGTTATTTGCATTAGTTGCCCCGGGGCGCGACGCCATCGACCTAGTTTTGTTACTTGCCATTTCGTCTAATGATCAATGATCTATGATCGATGTCAGAATTTTCTAGACAGTAATTTTTCATAAAAATAATGCAGACAAACTTTTTTCAATTTTTTTAATCTAGAAAAGTGGCTGTAAAGTGCAACTGTGCAAAAAATCGAATTTCATCTTTGTCATCATTCTCTCTCCCTTAACTTTGCAATTCACTAACTCGATTTAACAAAAATCGGATGCCCTTCCTCATGATTTTTTCCACACAATTTCTCTCAATCTCATTCTCTTTCTCTCTCTTTTCTACTCCTATACTGTTCACCTACGTCGCCGCCACCGGAAAATGAAGAGAGATGGTGTCCACCTCGCGTCGCATATATTTTGTACATATTACAATATTGTCCGACGTCTCCAGTCTCCAGTCACTGACATTTACTTTCCCTGAACAAATATGAGGTCGAGAAAGTACTCCTTGTTGGGAATCCAGAAACTAAGAGAAATCGGTAGTGGGTAAACATGGGCGAAAGTGGTAATAGAATTTTGAAAGTCGAAGTTGAAAGAACCAGTTAATATTAATATAGTATTGCCTAATCACCCATCTTATAATTGATACCACTAGATCTTTCCCCAAAAAGTCAGAACAGATCATGTATCCTTAGGTAATGTGCGCTCCGATCATTTCTCGGCGGCTGCCTAATTGATTCCAATCAAGTTTGACCTTCCACTTTCTTCTATCTCTCCCTCCGCTCGATTCCGTCAAGCACGTCATTAGCGTGACCTTCTAACTCATCTCCGTAACTTTCCTCAGCCCTTGTAATTTCAAATTATTTCTTATTTTCTTGTTTTCAACGAGAAGTTTTCTAAGAGTTTGTTATGATGCAATGTTGCTTTTGTTTTTGCTATGAATCATCGTTTTCATTTTTCTATTTCGCTATTCCCCCCAACTATATCAAAAACGGAGAAACTGTATTCCCGTAACGATAAACGGCATTTAATGTGAGCGATTTCATTTTCTCATCCGCCCTCCCTCTTGCATCACGGTTTCAACGCGCCACGTCCTCGCCCCTTGTCTTTCCCCTCTCTAATACTTCTTCTTTCCTTTTCACCTCTGTCTCTCCGATCTTTTACTGTCTCTGGTGTTGTTTTCGACACTTTCCATCGAATTAACCACTTAGCTTGCCTTAAATTGTGACTTTTCAGAGCTTTGACACTCTCAAAATGATTGGGGTTCTTCTGCCGTATGTGCGAAAATTTCAGTGAGTTTTTCCCGTTTTTCCTGAATTCTGGGCTCAAAAATCACTTATTTCCAGACGCTCCGCCGAATCCAATGACATCGTCGACCGTTTTTCCTACCAATACACCTCCACCATTTTGGGATTCTCCGCTATCATGATGGCCGCCTCACAATACGTGGGACGTCCGATTCAGTGCTGGGTGCCAGCTCAGTTCACCAGAACATGGGAGAAATACGCCGAAACTTATTGCTTCATCAAGGGAACCTACTTCTTGCCAGGAGCGTTTGCCAGCGAGGCTGAGATGTCGGTGACGTCACCGGATGATACTGTTACTGCTACTCCAGTGAGTTTTTAAAAAAATTTTTGAGGTAGCTTCGATATTTCAGCAAGTCGGATACTACCAGTGGATCCCTATCATCCTCTTCGTCCAAGCCTTCCTCTTCTATCTTCCATCGATTATCTGGAGAACTTTCAACGAGAGTTGCGGTAAATTTAAAATTGATACATACCAAAACATATTTTTTTTTCTTCAGAACTCAAAATCAAGGAGCTGGCAGCGGTATCCGAGGCGTCTCGTAAAATCAAATCGAATATGAGCGACGATCAAGTGAAAGGAAGAAAGTTCGGAAGATATTTCTTCAACAAACTCATCTTCCGTAACGAATCACCAGTATTCAAGGAGACCGGAAAATTTGTGGCTTCTGGAAAATTCTTGCCATTACTTTACATCTTCGTCAAATTCTTGTATTTGGCTAACATTGTTCTCCAATTCTGGATTCTTACTTATTTCCTCGATACTAAAAGCTGGATGTGGGGACTTCAAACCTTCCAGGTACTGTAGTAGATTTTCTGAGCAAATAAAAAATGAATTTGTTTCAGGATTTGGTTGCTGGACGTGAATGGGAGACAACTGGAATCTTCCCACGTGTCACTATGTGCGATTTCTCTATCATGGACCTTACCACTATCCACGATCATAGCATTCAATGCGTTATTGTGATCAACATGCTCGCTGAGAAGGTCTACGTGTTCTTCTGGTTCTGGCTCCTTTTCGTTGGTGCTTTGACAGCTGCTTCTTTGATCTATTGGGCGTTCATCTACATGTTGCAAAGCGTCGGACGTAACTTTATCTACAGGTAATAAACCAAGCTTAGACGAGCTAGAATAAGATTTTATCGTTTCAGCTATCTCCAAAGAACCCCGGCATTCGAAGCGGAGCAAGAAAAAGGAAGTTTGGTCCCAGCTAACTTTGTCGATACCTGCCTCACCGCTGACGGAGTCTTCATCTCCCGCCTTGTTCAACAAAATTCGGGAGATCTTTTCACCTCGATCATGCTCGAAGAAATGTTCAATCTTTACAAGCAACGTGAAGAAGAAAAAGCTCACAAGAAGGATGACGACAACGCAATCCCCGCTGCTTCAGCTCCAACCGAGATCAAGGATGAGGATGACGACGACATTCTTCCACCTCCAACCAAGGCTACTGTTGAGAACTTGTCTAGTGATGATGAGGGAGAAGATACCGATGTTGACAGCCCGGATACCACTGCCACCCTTCCACGCTAGATTCTTTTCTATGATCAATGTGCATTTCTGTTTCAAGAAATGTAAATCAGTTCAAAATTTTCCCGTTTTTTTAAATCTTCTTCCCCCATTCTTTCCGTTTATTGAAATTGTTTTCTCATTATAGGTTACAAATCCTCACTTCTCTCCACTCCCCACGGTTCCTTTTCTATACCGTTTTTCTTGTTATTATAGACTATTATGTGCCTTGAATGTTTTCCTGAAATTTCTGATTGCAAGATTTTTCGGACCTTTCACACGATTAATAAATGGGATTGCGAAAAATATTGATTTTTATGTTCTGTTTCAGGGAGCCCAGAAACAAAAACATGTTATATAAAATGTTTTCCTTAAATTGTTTTTCCAGGTGCGTCTTCCCAGGAGGTAACAGAAACATGTTTGTGGTACGCGGTCCCTCACCGTTTCCTGGATTTCATAAATCTCATTTTTCTCTTAATTTACATTTGAAATTCTTATTTATCTTGTTTCAGATGCCAAATATGTTTCACTTTGCCACTCAATGCTCTCTTCCGGCTTCATCTTGCAATATTGAAAGTTTCGGATCGAGTAAGACAGAAAAATCAATAATTATTAGTAATTTTCGAATTTCAGATGGTTCCACGACTACTGGCCATGTTATTGGATCGAAATTGGCGAAATTCTGCGACGATTTTGATATTGAAATGACATCAAGCCGCCATCCCAAAGGAATCATCTACTCCATTTTCTCTTCGTTCTTCCCGGGAAATCCGCTTTGTGTGAAATCCGGATCATACGGTTAGCTTTTTCAAAAGTAAGGAAATGAACTGATTTCCTGTTTCAGATGATTCCACGGAGATTGCTTTTCACATTGGAAATCAACTTTCAAGGATGTGCGATGATTTTGATGTCGAGATGATGGCTGGATGGTCCCGGAGCTTCTTCTCGAACATCTTCCAATCCATTTTCCGTCGAATCATTGCTTTTCTCCCCGTTTGAGCTGTTCTGAACACCCCGATCCCTTTTTTCCTGTTATTTTTCTTTTCCGGTGAATGTTTCCTCTTACTGGTTGCTGAAAATATAATAAATATGTTAATCAAAGCCAATTCAAACATTTTTTCACGAAAAAAACCAAAAATCCCATAAAAATGCAAATCAATAGCTAAGAAAACGTCATCCTAAACGTCATCATGGCCGAGGTGTGCGATGGCCGAGGAGGCATTCCTCGGCCGTGTACTCCTCGCGGACAAGACCTAAAATTTTTACTAGGTTTATTTTCCTCGATTTTCAGCTTTTCCTGGTTGATTTTCCTTGAAAAAGCTTTCCAAATTAACTTTATTATACCAAAAAATGCTGAATTAAGGCCCACAAGAAAGAAGAGACAGAATCACTCAAAATTTTTACACAAAAAGTGGTCAAATCGAGGATATTCAAGAAAAATCTCTGAAAAAAACACAAAATCTTGGGACCAAAGGGAATGGAACATGGATTGTTCAGAAGAATGAAAATGATGAGTTTTCAAACTAAAATTCCCAAGAAATTCAAGAAATATCAACCAAAAGAGTAATTATTGTGGGGGAAATACGAAAAATAAGTAAGAGAGACGAGAAAAAGGAGAAAAAATGAATTGGGGGAGAATTGAAGCAAGAAAAAAAAAGATGACACTGTATGGAAGTCTGTCTTTCCAACAGATTACTTCTTTGTCTTCTCCTCCTTCTTAACAAGGTCCATGTAGATGGTGCAATGCTTGTCGTGAGTGGTCCACTCCATTCTCGCAGTGTTGACGTCGGCCGGGTCGAAGAGCGATGCTGGAACGGTGACCATGAATTTATCCCCTTCCCAGATTGACACCTTCCCATCCTTGACAACGAGTCTCATTTTCCTGAATATAGATTTATGTTTACTATGTTTATGACATTGTGACAACTCACTCAATCAAGTCCTTTTGTTTCTCCATATCGAACTTGACCTGATAGAAGACCTCGTAAGTCTGATCGTAGATACGACTTCTGGTGAGAACGAGCATACGCTCTCCGTAGGTTTTCTCCTGAAATCAAAAAAACTGATTAAAAAAGAGATTTTCTAAAACCCACTTCTTCCTCGGGCTCGCCTCTACGACGACGTTCCTGCTTGCGCTCGTACTCTTCATGTTTCATGAGTTCACCCTCGAATAACGCTCTGTCCATATCAGAATCGGAAATTTTCGAAACTGTCTTTTTTTGCATCTTGCCCATGTACTTCTTTCCTTCGACGATCTTGCCAGCCCGGAAGTTCACTTGGAAGAGGAACTGTAAAAAAGGAATTGATTAATTTTTTTTAGGAATTATCCTCACTCTAGTCATCATCAAGCTGTTGGCAACGGAGAGCAAGAAGAGATATTGGGTGATATCCTTGCGATCCTTGATGTGCGACTCGTAAAAGTCAGTGTTGATGAGAATGTCAGCCTGAAAACTCGTTTTTTAGCTTGCTTTGCTAGAATTGAGAAATTACAGCTTCAACTATCTCTCCATTCTCGAGCTTAACCGGGATTGGTGCGTTGTAGCTCATTGGTGTTGCTTTTGGGTGAGTGAAGGCGAGTTGCTGTAAATTTTTGTTAATTGAACTTGACTAGCCCCCGTAAGTCTTACAGAACGAATATTTCCTTCGATCGGCTTGAGCGCTTCGAACTCCTCCTAAAAACAAGTCACTAATTGAAGGGAAAATTCTGAAAGTTACCAACCTTAGTGATCATGTCATTCGGAGCGCGGACGTGTGGAGTGTGGCAGATGTTGAAAAAGAGCGTCTTTTTGGTTGGAACTAGTTTTCCCCTTTCGAGAACCTCATCGAATCTTATAACGAACCCCTCGGAGGGAAGAATCGTCATATGCGGATTGGCGACGAACTCTGAGATACCTTCACGACGGCTTGAAGAGGCCATGATTCCTGAAAAGTCTACTATATAATGATAAACTAGAAATGTATATCCTTAGAGAACGCAGACAAAAAAGAACACAAAAGGAAGTGTAAAGCCACCCCCCAAAAAAATCAATGACCTTTTGGCAGAGAAAGAGAGAACAAAAAACGGAAAAGCCACGCGGAAGGGTATCGCTGTTGTGAATGAAAGAGGAGAGAAAGAAGAGAACGTCGCGGGGCGAAAGAAGGGGGAGGAGCGTCCGTTTATGGCTCGCGGGGCGCAGCGAAGATTAAAAAAGGGGCGTCTCTTCTCTTGATTTCAAATGGGTCATTTGGTGTCGTTTGCACTAGATGAGTATGATATTGACAAAAGTGCAATAGTCCTATGACTCGATATATTCTAGAAAAATCATTAAAATGGGAAAAAAAGTTTTTTCGTAATCTGTGAACAAAAAGTGCAAATTTAGGCAAGACATAAAATTATATCAATTAATGAGAAAAAAAAGTAGAGAACATGTTATCGCACAGACTCCTGGCGACCACAAGGGGGGTTGACTGACTGCATTCGTTGTTTCGATACGAATGCGCCGCTTTTCGAAAAGCGCCAGGCAACGGGAGGGAAAATCGAAGGGTGGCGAGCGGAGTCACCCGCCCCGTTATGGTGAAGTCACTCTTTTTGATTAGAAAAGTCGGGGGTTTGGCTGGCTTTTCGAGGGAAAATGATGGAGTATAGAGGAGAGAAAAGTTTTGAAAGTTTATGATTAGAGTATTGGGAAAAGGGACTCGTGGAAAACTATGATATAAACATATACATTGATTGGTGAGAAAATTGTGTATAGAAAAGCGGGAAATAGGAAATACAACTATTCTGGCTGTCATGGATACCGCGAGAAATATATATATGAATTTTCGAGAAAAGTCTTATGATTGAAAGTTATGAGTTTCACCATGGGAAAATGAAAAAGGACTTTGAAAGCAATTCTAATCTTATGACACAAAAAAAGCCTGAGAACCGAATTCCCTCGTGATTGATATATACAGAGTATAAATTATAGACCAGAAAAACAACAAAAAAAAATGGTTAGAGATCAGAGATCGACTGTCGATTGTTCTAGCTTGGTTTAGAATAGAGATAGGGAAAAGTTTTTAACTGATGAAATGTTCATTATTGTATGCTGATCATTTCATCTGTTGACAACTTTTCTCAATTTCTATTATAAAAAAAGTTATGATGGCTCGAAGTTTTTTTTTTTGAACCGATACTTGGAACCGTCATATCTCGGTTTAGAGAAGAAATAGAAAAAAGTTTTCAACAGATAAAATGTTTGCCAAACAATTTACTACAATTCATTAGTTGACACCGTATCCCTATTTCTATCCTAAACAAAGTTATGTCCTATCAAAGTTTAGGTGTCGAGTGCGGCGACCCAGCACTCTCGCTTCAGAAAAATGAGTGAGGGAGAGAAGAGAGAAGAACAGGGGAGGCCGGTGGTACACATTTCGAAAAAGCTATGGCGGGTTTGCTTGATTTGAATATAAACAGTGTAACGGTCATATCTAGGTTCAGAGAAGAGATACAAATACATTTTCAACTGATGAAATGTTTATCACGTAAATTACTGCAATTCTTTAGTTAACAACTTTTTTCTATTTCTATCCTAAACAAAGTTATGTCCTTTCAAAGTTTAGGTGTCGAGTGCGGCGGCCCACCATTTTCGATTGAGAAAAATGGGTGAGGGAGAGAAGAGAGAGAAAAAGAGGGGACGCCGGTGGAACACTTTTCGAAAAAGTTATTTCATTGGAACATAATCATTATAACCGTCATATCTCGGTTCAGGGAAGAGATAGAAAAAAATTTTCAACAGATAAAATGTTTGCCAAAAAATTTTCTACAAATCATTATCTGACAACTTTTTCCTATCTCTATTCTAAATTGAGATTTTTCCTTTCAAAGTTCAGATTTTGTGTGCGGTGGCCAAGCAGTTTCGCTTCAGAAAAAGGGAGTGAGGGAGAGAAGAAAGAGACGCAGAAGGACGCCAATGTTACGCATTTCGAAAAAGGATACAAAATTTGTCGATGAGCCCTCGAACAGCATCTGTTGTAAATGAGTGTCACCGAATACAGCTGTACCCAAAAAAGGCAGCTGTAACCTGAAATTTTGTACAAAGAGGTTTTTGTGTACTCAAGAAACCATCAATACCGAGCCAAAATGATGATTCATGTGATTTTGGAGATTTGTAAAGAAATTCAACAGAGAGGGAGAGGAAAAAGTGTTTGGTGTAAAGCTGCAGAAAGTATTAAAATATTGTATTTCAGTTTTTTTTTTCAACAGAAACACCCTGGTTTTTTAGTATGTTCTCATAAGAAGATTTGCAATTTAAGAAAGTGACGAAATTTTGAACCTTCAATCTGACATTAATCCAGAAAACAAAAATAGATTTTCTACGGTTCATAAGAAATATTCTTTTTTTCTATTTCTAAAAACACTATTAGCATAATTGAGTACACATAAAACCACCGACAATTACGAGGGCGAATGTCGTAAAAATAATAGAAATTGATTGCTGTCAATTATTGTGCGGCGGGACAATCTTCGAAAAAAGCGGGGCTCGATTCCACGAATTCAGCTCGGGGTTTGCCTTGCTAAAAGTAGTATTTTTTGATTGAGATTGCTCTTTAGTATAGCCATTTTTCATATGTAGCATAAGAAATGCTGACTTTTTTGCTACAAAAGCCTCCATCATTTTTAATCATGTACCTAGCTGTCACATTTCATCAAGAATAGGGTTTGCAGCTTGACTAATAAATTTCTCCGAATTTCGACATATTTGTACTATAATAAATTATTTGTGAGTGTCAGTAGACACTAATCCCATGAAATTGTCTGAAAAACGAATGTATTCTTCCACTGTACTTTTCCAGTCTGCTATAGCTACCGTACCCCCCAAGTATCAAAAACCAGTGATATTTGTCTTCTGCCCTGTGCTCGTAATCTCGTGCTCAACGACTTTTGTATTCAGTATCACACCCATTTATTTGAATGTGCTCGATAAAATTAGCATATTTATTGATTTGTGAACCATTTCTATTGTGATAAAACGATAAAAAAGAGCTTTTATTATGGAAATATTCTCAAGTTCATTTGCATTCGATGTCAATACGGTGTTTCTCCGTCTCTTTCTTTCATTCGATTATATACACTCTTCCTTTTTTTGTTGGACTCTGGCTCCCCTCTTTCACTTTTCTTTTCTATTTTCTGATTTCCAGGGGAACATGTCGGCGCCCGAGTTTCAATTTGCGAAACCAAAGCTGCCCGCGAAAAAGAATACTATTCCAAAACCCTCGAATCAAGGGGAGCCTGCAAAGACGGTTGTTAATGAGAAGCCAAAAGAGCCGGAAATGAAGAAAACGAATCAAGAAGCTGCTCCAGTCGAAAAACCTGACGATAATTCACCGGCTCCACAGGATTTTTTGAGAACTTTAAAAGTATCCAATAACTGTGAGTTTAGAAGATTGAAAATTTAAGAGGATACTTTAAAAATAGTTTTTTAGTACTGCTAATGGTTCGCCATCTTCGAAAACTAGGTCAAGAATTTATGGATCAATGTATGGATGATCAAGCTGATGATTCTGGCAATAGACTTGCAGTTGTTCGAAATATGGGAATGAAATTGGAGGATGATTTGATGTAACTTTTTAGGATCTATTTAGGATTAGAAAAAGCGGCTGAACTTTCCTATACTTTACTTTAATATCAAGAATCGCTGTTTCTAGTCAAGATTCTTTTTTTCTACTTACCGTAGTCACTCTTATAGTACGGCATGCCTAGATTTCTGACCTTTGCAAGCTAATTAAACTGCAATTATTAATAAAATTCTAGAAAAATGGAGAAATTAACCCATCACTTCCCGGAAAGCATGCCAAAATTGAAAATGTTACAAATGCTCAATATTTACAATGAGGAATCCGCTAGAACCAGTGCAGACTACACCATGAGAATTGATAACCTAGTCAATGCCAGCAACTGGACAGAGGGACAATATGTAAGAAACTACAAGCACTAAGCCTTAAATAACTATTACTTACAGCAATATTTCTATTTCTTATCAAGATTTTTGATGAATCCGATGAGTTTTCATGTCAAGAAAGTCTGTGAGGTTAGACCACCACTCCCGCCGTTGATTTTCACTGATCGTAGTACTTCCGAGCATAATAAGTACATGGAGGCTCATGCAGGGTTGAAGGCGAATGATTATAGACCAGAGTTTGGATTTCATTCAAATATTTTGCATGAAACAGCATCGGATTCGATTATTGAGGTTTGAAAAAGCTGATATTAGTGATAAATACAGTATCCATTTCAGTTCCTAATATTCGAAAACATTAATCCTAAATTGGTTGAGCATGGTTTCATCTCCCCCTACACAATCAAAATCACAATGATAGAAAAGTTTGGGAAAGTCAAAAAAGTGGTTCTAATGTCTCCAAACCAAGAATGGACCGTGTCAAATCACTACTATGGATACCCAGTAAGCGATTAAAAGTTGAACCATACATTTAAAAAAAAGTTTCCAGCAAATCGACCCAATGATGGTCCCAAAACACAAAGTCTATCAAATGCTGACTAAATCTGCCAACACGCATCTGGCTGAGTACTACTTCCACGTTGCGGTTTGGTCAGAGTCAAGACTCTATCATTCTGTTTCATGTTTTGCAAAATATCGTAAGCTGCTTGCTCTCAAATGCAAGGAATGCAAGTGAGTAAAAAAAAAGCTGAAACAGAGCAAATCTATTTTTGTATTCTATTAAAAGCCTAGAAAATTTCCTCAAATCTATCTTAAATGAGATTACATACGTTTCAGCCGTTCACTGCTTCATTTCATGCCACCCACATTCCTGGATCGCCACCAACAGACCGCATGGCACGAGGAATGCAGACTCTCCTCCAAATCCTCTTTTAGATGTTTCTGATTCGTTTTTTTTTCCTTCTAAATGTCAGTTTTCCTTTTTTTTCTCTTCTCGAATACTCTCATTTAAAATCTGATTTACTATCTAATTGATTTGTATTTTGAAAATTAAATGTGTTTTCTGTTTCAAAAAATTTGCATTCAATTCTAAATCTCATTTTCTTTCTGCTGGATGTTACTCAAATTACATGAATTATTCAGAGAGCGTGCATCAAAGAGGTTTTCGATGTTTTTCTCCGTCTTTTTCGTATTTAAATTAGAATGAGCCGAATAATTTTAATCTTTGAAATTTGACAGTAATTAGGTGCTCATTAAAGGTTATTATGACAAAAAAGCTTAGCTAATGGCTATAAAAACAAGTTACGAGTTTCAAAATCAGATTTTTTGTTGTCGAAAAAGCTAACTTTGTTTCCAAGCGCGCTTGAATGCATCTAGGAGACGCTCCTAGTTACAAACGACATCCCTTCCCTTTATTCATGTGTATTTGACACACCAGTCATCCAGAGTTTCGCAAAACTGCACCACTCCAATAACTTCTTCAAGAGTCTAAGTTTTCTAGTATTTGTCAAGTTTGAACAAACAACGTTCTGCTAGGTAATCACAGAAAGTTTCGCTACACTGGTTTTCAAGTCCTCTCATTAATTTATGTGAACAAAGAGGATCTGATGGGTCAGATAAAAGATGACGCCCCTTTAATTTGTTTCTATTTTTATTTGTTGCAATTTGTCGAAAACGAGGAGACAAACAACACAATAACGTAGTAATGTGCGAGTTTTACTGGGAGGAGCAAGAGAGAGGGGGGAGAACGGCCAAGATATTTGCTCTCTCATCCCCCATCGAAAGTTTCAAAAAAGTTTCTTGTGTGCAACATTTTTGTTTACGTTTTTTCTTTTTTTTTTCAAAAATTTTCTTGATTTTGAAACAAAATTTAAGGTTAAGTTATTCATTGAATCTAGTTTGATCCCAAGCCAAAAAATCCAAAAAAAAGATGTCGACAACAAAAAATATTGGTGTCACACTCCCACAAACCCTAAAAATTCACACACCCTGAGCTTTGACGGAATTGTAGTTGTTGTTTACTACACCAATCTAGGGAAATGATTACGTAAATGGATCTTTGGGAAAAAGTCATTCTTTTTTGTTCTCTTCTTCTTAACTCTCTTTTTTATACATTTGTTTTTAAGGATGGATATCCCAAACATCCGGGAAACAACAATCCTCCCGTTCTCCGCCATTTTCAAGCATTGCCGGTTGAGTAGCTTGTAAGTCTTAGCTGGTAAATTCCTCTATATATTTTTTTTCCTAGAATTAAAAACAAGTCACCAGCAGACTCATTAGGAATCATTCAAAACTTGGTCTGGAAGAATGTATTGTTCTTTGCTCATGTTTGGACAATCGCCGCGAATAAAGTCACCTTGAAATTCACTGTTAAATTGGCTAGAAACACTGAGCAAGCGCAGGAGGATGATGTTGATGAGAGTGATAGAAATTTGAGCTATCAAACTATTTCTATCGTTTTCAATAATACTAAGTTCAATGCAACTGTTGCCAGAGAGCCAGGGACCCAAGCTCCAACTTAGTAAGTCGATTTCATTGAAAGACATATAAAAATATTCCTTGTTAAGCGTCCGAAGCGGGCGAAACAATGTTTTATATATCAAGCGTAACTGGTCGAATATTTCGGAAATCGCTAAAATGATTATCAAGTTCAAAGGACCCCTCGAACTTCACCTTAAGACCAACGCAACTTCTCAAATCATCCCAATCCTTCGAGGAATCGAAAAACCTTATCAATTCCGTATGTTGGAAATGGGTTACAATGATATGACCGACTACCACGCTAACCATATTTTGAGTGCTTGTGGTTCAGTGGAGACTATGATGTTTGAGAATTTCGATGAAACTTTTACTGCTATCTCGGTAAGTTATCCATTCTTTTGATATTAAATTAGGAAAAAAAATCAATATTTCAGTCTATCCCAGCTTACACTGTTCTATTCAACAATTGCCCGGAATTGAGAATGCGTGATCTTCTCCGTTTCAATAACCCTCGCTTGGAACTAATCAACCCAGTCAATATTACCAATCAAGACATTTGCAATTTCGTTACAAAATGGGTGCTCACTGAGTCATTGGCATTTGAAAAACTTCGTCTTGAATATGTAAATATGGAGAACCCATTTGATATCAATGAGCTGCTTAGCTTGTATCCGGATTACTTTTTGGCATTTGACGAGCAGCGTAGAGATTGGCAGCTTGAGTAAGTTAGATGAAGCTATTCAGTTTCAAAAAAAGTTTTTTCAGTTTCATTGACACCGATAGATGCCATGACTACATGAACCTTTTTGATCTACCAAACTCTATTGACGTTTTCCGCACCACTGACTCAACCATTGGGACCTTGGCGGTGGCTAACAATTCCCTTTATTTTGTTGTTTGGCATCATACCCAATGAATAATCACAATTCCTGTTCATACTAACCTTTTTATGTTTAAGTACTTGATCTCACCCTTTTTAGGAGTCTACCTCTCATGACCTATCTCTCATTTATTCTGGCTACCTCTATTCTTATTTTGTGACCTCTGAATTGTGTTCTACCTCTAGCTTAAACCAATCTCCGTTATATTTTTCTACCTCTGATACTTTTTTTTTACCTCTAGTTTAAACACACCTATAGTCTGGTTTATCTTTGTAGAATCTACATACATTCTCTTTTTTTAACTTGATTTCTCCATTTAATTCTTTAAATTCGTATTTTTCTTATTGTATTTAGTATATGATTGGGAGTGATTCAAAAAATGAAAATAAAAATAGAACAGGAATCCAAACATCATTTTCCATAATCTTATGACTAAAAGTCAGAATTATAAGATTTGTATTTAAAACGTCAACTAGAATAGCTTTAGAGCCTACATCATCTTGATTTTTCATCTATGACAAATACATATGGGAAAAATAATGATGTGAGCTGGATGAATAAACGGGGGATAGCTGTTTGACTAAGAGGGGTTTTTTTCTCCGGTCAATCAATGGTCCGTCTTTCCTCCTCGCCCTGTTCAGTTAGCGCAATAGCAAAGGTCAACTGTTCGCCGTCGGTTACCTCTTCAATCCGCACACTCTATGAGAAACGGTCCCCCGTTCGACGGACCACTTCACTCTTGATCTCTTTCCCTCGACTTATACCTACGACACTCCTGTGATGTTAAGCAAATTTTCCCGAGTGCTACCGAATATTCAGAAACTAGTTAGAAATATTTCTGTGAAGAAGAAGAAAAAGAAAAATGGACCTTTATTATTACTGCATCTGTCATGGCTAGCGTTGGAAATTGTTTTCAATCAATTAACACCAGTTGAATTGTGAGTTTTTTTTCTTACAAATTTGATCCGTTTCATATTATTTTTCTACCAAAAAGTCCTAATTTTCTCAGATTGAACCTGTCTGCATGCTCAATGGCCTGTGCTGATGCCATCAGTATAGTCTCCAAATGTTATTTTGCTGAATCTTGCATCATCCACCTCCGTAATCCCCGACCAAGTATCACAATTAAATTTCAACATTCAAAACAAGATTTGAAATGGGTATTTGAAAAGAGCGAGAAGTTAACGAGAAGACACGTGGTTCAAGATAGAATTTTGTCTGGATACCATTTCTCAACCTATTATGTGAATAGCAAGCCAGCCGAGATAATGTGTAGAAATGAGGATGTTCTTGAGAGTTTCCCATTCATTTTGAAACATTTACTCGATATATTCACTGTGCCGATTCAAATGGTTATTGAACCGAACCTAGGGACCCTCATCGGTTTATTCGGAAATCCAATTTTCACTTTTTGCAATGATCTGGAACTCACTCGTGGATATAAGATGTGTTACTTCCCACATAATGAAGTTCAAAAAATCTGCGAACAAGTGAGTGTCAAAGAAACTCTTAATATCGGAGTGGATACAAATTGCCGTTATTTACGTCACCAGGTAACTTTTATTAGGAAAAAAACGGCCAAAATAAGGAATTCAGATCTTCTCCGTGGAAAACTTCTCGCTTGAAAATGCTATCTGGATGAATCCGAGCGATTTGTTCCGTCTTGACTGCAAAGTTGCAAAATTCCGACGTCATAGTTTCAACCAAGAGGATATCGAGTCACTTGCTATGAAATGGTTGGAAACACCTGTTAGACCAAAGTTGGAGAGGATGGAGTTTGGATGGGACCAGTTCGCCTCATTTCGGCTGGCTAACATGAAAACGATGAGATGGGATAGAAATCGGCGGTCTAGACGATGTTGGTAAGTATTTTTTAAATGTTCTAAACCTTATGAGGTTTCTTGTGAACTTTTATTGATTTTTTAAAACGAAACTGAGTTAAAAATTAGTATTTTAATGAATTTCAGGAGAAACACCGACATAAAAAGTGGTGACACTATCGATTGCTCTGGAACCTTCGACATCGTTAGAAAAGATGGGCTAATCGCAAGTCTCGGAACAGTCGACTCTCTTGGAAGATGCATTCTCATATTCCACGTTTGGCACGACCCGTTCCCCACTAAAACTAAACAAGAAACTCTGCAAAAATCACTGATCGATCTTTACAATGAACAAGGCGAAATTAATCGACTGAATGGGGTTGGAGGCTTGGCTGAGACTGCGCTGACCAATCCTAATCTTGAGAGCACAGAATTTCGAACATTGCTTCATGACACTTATGCTCATAGGATTGCGTTGTTTGGAGAGTCACCGGAACTGGAGCGTTGGCTTGATTTCCACGTAAGGATTCTTAATGTTAAGAAGGATATTGAGCTTTATTTGTAGCACTGATTGTCTGTAAATTGTTTACTGGAATTTCAATAAAGTCACTTTATCAGCTATGATTAGGCTGCATGATGATATATTTACATGATTTATTGCCGGTGAATTCAAAAAAAAAAAATGCCAAGTGAAATGAAAAGAGTTGGTAAAACCCTGTTAGAAAAAAATTATTTCTTTTTTTCGATGATTTGAGGATTAAAAAATGGGAAATTTTGTAGTGTAGAAAGTAGATTCAATTCTCTAAAAAAAGAGACCTTGAATTCTGACTAGGGAATAAATAAGTGAGAAGAAGTCAAGATAGAAGTAGAAAATATGGAAATGAAAAAGAAAGTATTGGAGAAAAAATTGTGAACAGTCATAGCGAAGATAAGAATTGACAATGTCGTTATGATAGATACAGATTGACAGCTAATTATGAGCATAACTCCGTTTCCAAAAGAGTTTTCAAAAAGTTTTCAATTAATGAAATGTTACTTATAAAAAGAGCTGCAATTTCTTAGTTGACAACTTTTCTTTAGCTCTAATGTGGACTGAGTTATGAGTCCTAGAATTCGAAACACTTTTTCGTAATTAGTTGTCAACCTATGACCGTCAGTTACTTCCGCTTCGAAGGAATTCCTAAACGCATCTTTGTTTCTTTGCAACAGTACTTGTAGTGTTTTTGATGCCAAGCCAACAATTGAACATACAGTTCAGTGATTATAACAGTTAGAATGCGTCCATCTGTTGGTCTTTTGATATCAAACGTTGGAAAGCCAGTCAAATAAGCACGTAGGCGGAAGTCAGCACGTCTGAAAAGGAATATGTTAACTGAATATCATTTTGTTCATTTATATTTACATGAATTGAGTTGGTGTCACAGATATTCCTTCGAACAATTGTTCTTGGGTGGTATCAGGTACACAGATGACTAAATGTTCCAGGTTATCGTCTTCCTTGGTCATCCAGCTTTTCAAAACTGTGTTTAAATTTACGGTTTGTGCGTCACGTGGTAGGATTTCAATCCTTGGAACATCCAAGTCGAGAATTCTATCCGTATCCACCCAGCTAAGATTATCCAATTCCATATTATTGGCGTCTACTTTCTGACAATACTTGAAATCGGTCATATTCACATTGATATTAAGATTTGTGAATTTGAGATTGTTGAAAACCCAAATAAATTCATCTGGTTCCAATTCTGTTTTTGGAGGGTTACGAATGATGCGGAGATTGTGCAGAGTTTTCGAATATTTCCATATGAACAGGTTCTTCATATCAATTTCAGCATTGATCGAGAACGATATTAACGACTTATAGTAGCTGAAGACATTGAAAATATGGTCAGCGATAGTTTCCGATAATTCCAGAACTTGTGAATAAGTTTCAGAGTGGAACACCAATATCGTCGAATCTCCTTGTTGAACGAAAACTCCGGGAATTATTCTTCCATTCAAATTCAGTGTTATGTCTTCATCTCCTGGAAGCAGTGCAGTTGTGCAGATTTGGATTTGGATGCGAGACGATTTGAATTCCAGCTGGATTACGAATTCAGAAGATTTCACAATCCATTTAATTTTTGGAATCGGCAAAAAGAAGGAGTGTAATCGGTTGTAGATTATCAGATTACCAAGAATCAATCTCAGTCTGAAATAGGTTACTTTGTAAAATATATTCTAGACATTTTTTGCGTTTTGAAATTATAAATTTTATCAAAAACCTTTTTTTTTCTTACTGTATTTATAATATAATTTTGATAAAACTCACATAATGACTGGATCAATTTCCGTGACAACATGCCAAAGAGCCACATACGGTAGGAAAAGCAATTGAAATGGATCCATTGTGGACCCCACCAATGAAAAAACCACTCTGGTCCTGTTTTGCTTCTGATGAATACGAAATGATTTCGTAAGCTCGGCCGCCGGCCGTGGATACAGTATTGTCGTCCATGTGTACCACGCCCCGCGGCCCCCAATATCAGTTTTGATTTATGTAAAGCAGAACTGACTATTATTAAATTTTAGATATTTAGAGAGAAAAAAAAAATGAAAAAATGATTTTTGAAAATGTTAGTTAGTCAAATGATGAAAAAAATAGAATTAAATTTGGTCAACTATTATAGAAAATATCATAATTTTTGTAGAAATTCTATGTCAAGTAGATTACTTTTTATCAAAATCACCTAACAGATGTTCCGTATTTTGAAAAAAATCTCTTAATCGCTGAAAGACATCGGAAAAATTCATTGATTCTCAAAAATCTGGAAAATATAAGGTTTTGATCCAATTAACAGTTTTTATCCAGTTTCTAGTGCCATAAACATGGTATTTATGATCTTATAAGCCATTTTCAGCAGAATAGAAACTTTTTATTCCAGATGATGGCTTGCTGGTCTAGGTTAAAAGATTTTTCGAGCTCGGAATAGACTAATTGAACACTTTAGGACCATCCTTCTGAAAATTTTCGTGTATAGAGGAATTCTAATCAAAGTCTTTTTTTTCAATCGCGATATGCAGAAAACACTATATTTTTAATCCCAACTGAATTCCCTAGCGAAATCACGCCCTTCAAATAGGCAAAGAACATTGCGACATTTTCCTCTGACCATATGCATTTTCACTTGGACTGCCTCTTGTTCAGATAACATCTACTAGAATACGGCAGAGTGTCTTCTCACTTAATGCCTTGACCATATATAAAATATCTATTGTGGCAAGGGAGAAGGTCAGCCCATCCACTGTACTTAATTCCATTTCCACTTTGCTGAAGGATAGCAGTTGAATGTCGAATTTTGATGCTAAAATACTTATTTTATCCATTTCGAGACCTTATTCTAAATTTTTCTCTCACAAAAATTCATTTTTTTAAATGACAGCTAAGTAATAACGAAAAAAGGCAATAAACAATTTTACAGAGATGAGATGTTAGTAAATATGAAGATATCATTTAAGACACATGAATCGGAAATGGTGTGAGATCAGAAATAACTGAGATGTGCTGAATCATAGAAAATGATATATATATTGATAATAATCAAAAATAGAGGTAAGTTTTAGACAGGCACTGGTGGTTTCTAGAATCTGGGTATACTTGTTTTTAACAGACACGTAGTTGAATGGAATTAGCTTAAAATTTTGAAAATTTGCTTAAATTTAACGGCAAGCTTCATGGGCAGCGTTTGTTGGGGTCCGGATGTCGAAGATGAGTGGTGGCATGAAGTTTTTGAGGTAGCGTCTGCAAAAAAAATCAATAATCTTTGATAACTCAATAAAAAGGGTTACCTGCACACCCGGCATCTCGTGGTGAACACCTCTCGGAACTTGCCAAATAGAGAAATGAATTGGAGGAGAGTGGTTGATGACCAACGGTTGGCATGAGAGCCGAAGCAGCTGAGAAGATGAATGTTGGCTTGTCGGGTCAGGCGACGGTAGACTTCGTAGCAAGATGGAGCGAATGGATCGAACTGGAATATTGATTTTATGTTAATTTGATACTAATGGTTAAGACTCACTTTAGTGGTTCCATAATTGCTATCCGAGATCCATTTCTCGTTTGGAGCCACCATATTGATGTATTCAATGCTTCCATTTCGTTCAACAAGAAGGAATTTCATCGTGTAGACAATATCGCTTTCGGTGACCACTTTGGTGCCGCCGCATCCGAAAAGGAACTGGAAAAATTGAATTTAGAAGATAAATCCCTAAGGATACAGTAATCACCTCCACAACAAGACTGGAAGAAGAGCGATTCAAAGTCTTCGGATAAATTCCAAGTGACTTATTCAAAATATCCTGCTTCATCATAGCGTAAGCCTTCTCAAATGTCATATGACTTGTCGTCGCTTGCATATGGAATATTGGTGGAGGAAGTGGCTTGATGTCCGGATATCTGTTCGGCTTACGATTGATGTTGACACGAAGAAGTTCGGATAGGTAGTGGAAGATTTGCTGAAATCCAGAATATTGCTAAATTAAGCTTGGAGTGTTGAAAAACTCACGAAATTTCCCTCATTCCAGTTTCCAGAGTCGATCATTTTCTCAAGGAGTCCATTAATGTCAATATGGCACATGGTATGTTCCTGGCTGTACAAGGTCCGCATCACGTTGATATTGTCGGTTGGTGGGACCACTTTTGGAAGACGGCGAGAGATAGCGTCGAGTCTTCTGCAAATTTTTTTGAATGAATAACAAAATTTAAGGGTGAGCTTACTCATAAAGAACCATAACTTCTTGCATCATAAGTCCGAAATCTCTGTATGCTTGGATAATCCGAAAGAAATTGTCCTCGTTATCTTCTTCTTCAAGGAATAAGCTGGTGATGACGTTTTGCTTGCTACGCAATTTTCGAACCAGGAACAGGCCTGAAATATAAAATTAGTATAGAAAAAAAAATATTTTGGTTAAAAACTTACAATTATTCGACTTTTTGATAGCATCATTGAACAAGAAATCATTTGAGATGATAGGTGTGATTCTTCCAGTCGGGATAGTAGTTGTTGTAGTAGTCGTTGTGGTAGATGTCATTGCATTGGATGCCGCTGATGTTGTAGTAGTTGCTTCAGTGGTAGATGTAGCTGTTCCATCAGCTGATGTCGCTGACGGCTCAGTTCCCGCGGTATTTGCAGCAGACGACGTTGCCCGAGCTTCTTCCGAAGTTGGAACTCCCTTCGGATCCGTGGCGGCTTGAGAAGTTGGAACTGGTGGTCCCGGGTTGTACAGAGTAGCTGGCGGTGCAACCTGTGACGCGCTACTTGGCGATGTGACCGGTTGAGATGTAGATGTTGCCATTGTTGTGATTGGATCCGAATTGAATGGTGCACCCGGGAAATGTCCAGTTGACGCCGACATCTGAAACCCAAGGGTTAATGTGAAGTGAGCAAAAAATTAATAAACAAAATTGGTAAGATAGGGTGAATGTGATTTAACACAGAAAAAAACAAAAATAAATAAATAAAGTTATATAAAATAAACAATAAATATTTTCATTGACTATTCTCTACACCAAAGAAACCGTTTTTTCTTAGCAAAAAAAGTAAAATATAAAACAATCGGCGGGAAATAATATCAGTACTCACAACAAAAACTTAGTGGTGAAAGTAAATAGGATACTTTCGCATCCACCACCAAGAAACGATATTCGCTGAAACTAGAAAGAGAGAAAGTAACCCATTGAGGATAAGACAGTGGTCGATAACAATACAAATAAGAAAAAATCAATAAAATAAAATAAAAACCCATCCCAGTAGTAGTAATGGTCCAAAGATACAATAAAAAAGAGAATGTAGCCAAAAAATCACAAAAAAGAGCACTTAATTATTTTTTTGTATAAACCGCAATCATTCATCAGAAGGCATCGGTGTGTACTGCTGTATTGTTGGATTAGCTTGTCCACTAAACGGATCAACCGCCTCCACACCATCATCAATCGGAGCAGGCATGAATCCAAAACTAGCGGTGGGAGGAGCTTGTGGCATCATTCCAGCTGGTGGTTGGGAAGTGTTAGAAGAAGCGATTCCAACTTTTGCGTATCGGGATGCTGAAAATAACATTTTATTGAATTTCTGGGCTATAATCAATTATGTACCTCCTCTAGCAGCTCTTAGGCCTCCTCCAACTGGCGGAGCTCCTGTAGTCATTGCTGGTGGCGGTGGCGCTACTGCTTGCTCTTCGACACCAGGCCCAACATATTTCTTTTGTGCCTCATCCCAAACTATCGACGGGTTCTTATCCTCCGGCAAATTCATTGGATTTTGTCCAGGAATTGCTTTTTGGACAGTAGTCTGAATAGATTTCAACCATCCTTGGCTATTAGCTTGCTCTTGTTTTTGTGGCTGTTGTGCGTCTTGCTGCGGTTGAGGTGGAACCGGAGTTGGTTCCAATGGTGGTGCAGAAGGTAGCTCGTGAGTTGGAGGGTACGCTGGTTGAGAAGAAGTCATAGTCAAAGGGCCATCATTGAAATCCGGTGGTGTAGTGAACCCATCATCCGAATTTGGGTTTCCAGATGCTGGGTAATAGGAGAACGCGGATTCCTTAGCATTTTGATCTTGATAGACGGATCCTGGGGTTGGTGGCACATGTGCTTCCTCTTGCCGTGGCTGTTTATGCTCAGTGGGAACAGTGAATGCAGATGGCGCCAGTTCAGGGATTGAAATTGGAGCTGGAGTTGGTGGCAGCCTAAAAACAACTCAAATTTCTTTCTCATTATAATAAAATTCACTCACATCTCAGTTGGCTCATTATACACTGGCTCAGGCTGTCGGTGCTCGTAGACCTGTGGCTTCTCCTCAAAAACTCTTTGCTGAACGACTGGCTCAACTGGAGCTGGAGCTGCCAAACTAGCTTGAATCATATCTCGGAAATTTTGAATCCATTGAGTTTCTTGCTCATTGACATCGGCTTTATGCTTGATTGAATCAGCCAAATCGCACAACTCGAATAAATATTCAACTTTGAAAATGTTCCAATGGTACCAGATATCACAAGCGATTTGTGTGCAATACCTGAAAGTCAATAGTTTATAACCATCTAAAAAATATTTTTCTTACCGATAAGCGTCCGAATTGAAACCATGGCTACTCAAAAGCTTAGCGTACTTCAGACGAGTCGTTTGGTATTCAGTAGATCTTGCCAAAAGAGATTCACGATGTCCCTCCTTCAACCGGATAGCATAATCAAAGATCTCTGTGGCGTGAAGATCAGAAATAAGGAAACCATATTGGCATTTTGGATTTTGCTCGTTATCCGGGATATCCGAATTTACTAATGGAATATAGCCGCGATAATCTTCCTCTCCTTCTCTGAAAATCTATATTGAGAAAAATCTCCGATGAAGAAAAAAAACTCACGGAGCAGCAATCGGCTCAAACGGATTCTTTCCTCCTAACACTCCACAAACAAGGAAACAAAAATCAGCAGCACAATTATAATCTCTCTTTGCCAACGCCTCTCCAAGCTTGTGAATTGTGCTCAGCGCGGTTTCACGTTGTCCCAGGTTAGCTAGAATGATAGCAGCGTGGGTTCTCCAACTCATATGATCATCTAGTGGAGGATTAGTCAGAACTGGTGGCTTCTCTCCTTTCGCAACAGATACCAATGTGGTCACTGGGTTGTTTAATGACCTGGTTTGCAAGAATCTGGTTTCAATTTGCTCAATTTTTCTTTCATCATTCGGGAAAAGTCGGCGGGTCAGAATAAGAGCGTCAGCGAATAATCCATGTCTCATCGCATGTTCAACAGCTTCATCGATATGTCCTCCAAGAAGGAACTCAGTGAATACATTGAGAGCTGGGGTTATATTTGTTGGCTGAGCTGGCGCCTCAATATTCACTGGTTGACTGGCAACCTTAGCAAGAAGTTCGGCAATGTCGGGACCAGTGATGTTCTGAAAAAAAGTTATGATAAAGTGGTCCCAAATATTCTTGTTACTTACTCCTTGCTGCTTAACCATTGTCTCGAGCAACTGCCAAACCAGTATTGATTCCACTACATCATTCGACTCGGCGTTCTCCGCAACAGCAGAATGGCTAATACTCTCAATTTGTTTAGTGATATACAAACGGACGCTATGAGAAGCGGATTGATGTGGGATTAGTGGTCCCTTGAATGACATAGCGGCATCCTTGACTTGAAGAGTATCAATATCTTTCAAAACCGACTTAATATCATCGAAAACCACTGCAGACACAGATTGATCGGGTTGAATTGAGATGACTTGTCCTCCAGTGGAAATATTCAAGAAAGTATGTGGGCAAGTGAATTTCAATGGACCATTGTTATAGATATCGTATGAAGTGAGTGATTCATTGTAGACACTGTTGATCTCGCTTTGTCTGTAAATTTAGGAAGTAATCAATGAAAAATTCCCGATCATAACCCAAAGACAGAACCGTACAAAAGGAAAAAATCCCGACCGATAGTTAAAAGACAGTTTAACAAATAAGGAAGAAAAAAGCCCAGAAGGAAATTTCGCTCAACCTTTTCACAATTATACTTCTCGGTGGTTCGATGGAATTCAAGTTTGTCGGATAATGCATTTTATCACTAAAATTGTAATGTTTTCTTTTGAATTCCAGTCCCCATTCAAATATTTTGTAACCTAGTCTTACTAACCCATCTGTATCATCACTAAACAAAGTGGCTCTCATATTTTGCTCGGCAAGCTGCTTTTCCTTGTGACGCTTGATGTACAATTGTTGCATTGAGCGGCAAACCTGTAAAAAATTTGATTGTTTAGTTTCCTAGATCAAGATGATTACCTTAAACAACGCATCATCATTCGAATCTCCAGCACAAGTGCATTTGAAAAATTCGCGATTAAATCTATTCCGGAAATCATCAACTCTCGAAGGTTGCACCTTGAAAACCACTGTGTTAAACATGAACGCAGCTTTCTCAATTGGATTCAGCTCATAAAACTCTGGTGGAATCCCTTGTTTATCGGTAAGACGACGCCAGGTATCCATATTCACGTGAACCACTCCACAATAGTAAAGAGCGTCATCTCCTGGTTGTTGCTGATGATGTGGAGCTCCATGACCTCTGTGGTGTTGCTCTGGGCGCATGTTGTAGCCGCGGATCTCATCGTCACTCTCTCCATTCTCCTCCTCCTCTTCACTTTCCGAAATACTCGATGTCTCCACTGGTTCTTGTCCATAAGCTCCTGAATATGGGTCTTGACCATAGGCGGATGGAGGTCTTCGTGGATCGAATGATGGTACTGCCAATGCACTATGACGTCCATGCCTCTGCGGCTGGGCATATCGTTGATCATAATTATTCATTCGTGGATCGATATAACTATGATTGACAGATTGATATCCAGCATGACGGGAAGATGGGCGACCATTAGGATCCAATCGGCTAATACGACTTCCTCTACCACCATTCTGTTCAGTATACATGTTATCATTGAAACTTTGGCTATGATGAAGTGGAACCGATGCTCTTCCATCATTCCGTCCTCCAGTCGACTCTCTTCGAATCGCTGGATGTTGTCGTGACATCCCAGCTGCAGCCAACAACGGATTAGCCAGTTTCGAGTTTGGACGGAATTCCGAATGATGCGAATCGGTTCTCATGATATTAAGTCTATCCCAAATCGCAAGGTACTTTTTCCGACACTCCCGATAACTCGCTCTTATCTCTCCTCTAACCAGCTCAGGTCTTGATGCAAGTGTGCTATCACTATTATTTCCAGATGTCTCCTCTTTCTCAGCTAGATTTTCAGGTTGCTTCAATAACTGTGGTGCGTTGTCAGCTTTCTTTTTATCAGCGCCAATTGTTCCTTGAGATGAAACTGATGATCGTCTAAAACAAAAATTTGATGAATATTTTTGGCTAGATTAATCTCACTTGTCAGTTTTGAAATCTTTGGGTGTGCTGGTTGCAATCGCTTCAAGTGGACCGTTACTGGAATTCAAGCTAACTGAAGCGCTTTCATTGGGAAGTCCTGCTTCTGGAGTTTCCTCACGATGCTCGAATTGTTGGGGTGGGAAGTTAGTTGGAGTTTGCTCATGATTCTAAAACAAAATACTAAAATTCAGGGGTTCCAAGCTAATCTCACCTCTGACATCGATACTCTCGGAGTTTTTTCTTCAACCTCCTCTTTCACAGTAACCGGATGATCTACTATCTCAACTGGCTCCACTGAGCTTCTATCGGATGGCTCGGTGTCTTGTTGGGACCAAGATCCTCCTAGAGATGATGATTCCCTGGATTCCACTGGCTTCTCGATGGTTGCCGTGGTAGTTTCGGTGTTTTTCAGGCGTTTGTTCTGTAAATTGATGATTTAGAGGTCAAGTTAACAAAGGGTGACCAAAGTGTTACTAAAAAACTACAAGCTGGATAGAAAATAGCGAAAAAGCATGCGTTATGTATAGAGATCACATTCAATGTTCACAAACGATATCTAGTTAATTCTCATTATTAATGCTTCCTACCTCTTCTTCAACACGTTGAATTTCCATATCCGCTTTTTCCCAATCGTCTTCAGAAGACGTTGGTGTCACTTTTGGTTTCGCTTCTTCCACAATAATCGGCGCAGCGATGCTTAGATGTTGCTCTTCCTAGAAATAAATAAGCATGCGTGTGAACTAAATTTATAGGGAAAAGCATGCAAGAAATAAAACTCAGAGCCTACGGACAAAGCTAAGGATAATAAATTATAAAACAAATCTCTCGGCCCACCTTTTTTGGAGTGGTAGGCTTAGCTAGCGGTGTTGAAACTGGCGCCGATGGATACTGTGGAGCCATCTGTGGAGCACTAGGAGCCACCTGGGGAGCAGGTGTCGGCTGTGTTTTTACTTCTTTTTGCTTCGGTGGTGGTGCTTGGAAGGGAGCAGCTGCCGGCTCCTTCTTCGGTTGTTGTTTGGAGCTGACAGCTTTTTTTGGAGGGACTTGTTGGGGTTGTTGCTGAGGGACTTGCTGAGGGACCTGCTGAGGGACCTGCTGATAGCTATGTTGATTTGAAACTTGGGGATACGATGGAGTCAATACTGGTGGGACAGGTGTAAAATTTTGTTGTTGTTGAGGTGGTTGGGCTTGATGAAGGATCGGGGTATGCTCAATCACAGGTTGTTGCACCTGAAAATATCAATTTGAAGTTTATTTTTTTTTAAATAGTGTACAGTACCTTTGGCTGGACTTGTTGAGGTTGTTGTGGGACTTGTTGCCTTGTTTGTTGGTATTGGTCCCATTGTCCTTGGTAAGTGGGATCTACCCGTTGAGGGGGGTTAGTAGCTAAAAATAATATATTAAGGTGTTACCAGAATAAAAAAAACTCACTATTAGTAGCTGCTTGATGACCGGCATAAGCTGTAGTTGGTTGATGTTGATAATAATAATTCTGCTGTTGCTGCTGCTGTTGTTGTTGAACCTGATGTTGATACTGTTGTTGAGCGTTTGGATTCCATTGATGTTGTGGCGCCGGCGCTCCGCCGAGGTTTATAAAATCCCATTGTCCTTGTTGAGGTTGTTGTGACGATTGGCCGGTGTCCTGTTGCTGCAGTCCTTGCTGCCAGTAGAAACTCATTGGGACCCAACTGAAACATTTTTCCTTTCAATTATTTGAATGCGGAAGTAACGAAAAAAAAAATATTTAAAAATCAGAAGGCCATCAAAAATTGATAAATGACACGGAAAACAAGTCAAATTATCTTTTTCTAACGAAATTCTGTCTTTTCTAAGGGAAAAATGACCGAAAATGAGTGTAAATCGATTATTCCCGTATTGAGGGCAAGCGGTGACCCCCCGGGATGAACAACGTGTAGTCTCTCGGTCTCTTCACTGAGAGAGTGGCCCTCCCTCGGGTCTCGCAACGACAACCCGAGAAATAGCGTGCGCCTTTAAAGAGTGCGTGCGGTGTGTCGATTTACCCGGCGTGTTCACCCGATTATGTTTGTTTTTAATGAGATTCCGCGAGGTTTTTTGTGGGTTTTCGTGTAATTTCAATAATTTCTGATGTTCAAGTATTATTAACCGTTTATTAAACCATTTTCTCTACAGTATCCAACTAGCTGATTGATTTGAGAACATGTAACACTTGGATAATATAAACGAATCAAAAAACAGTTATTTTTGGCGAAACTTTCGATATCCGAAATTCCAAATCCCTTGCTAACATGCACAGTTTCCGAACATATCCTATTCAGTTCCGCTGGTGTGTAAGAAGTTCCAGTGTCCGCGTCAAATATCGGCTGAAATAGAAAATCTATCATTTTTCTCTTTATTCATTATCTCACCGCTAAGTTTATCACGTTAGTTGTTGTCTCCATGGTATCAACGTCTATTCTATTCTCTTCTATCATCAAGGGACGTGGAGTTGTTGTTATCAATCCTGAAATTCGAGTGTATTTCGCAATATGAAGAAGATTCTAGAATTGTTTATATATTTCCACACCCACTCGTTTTAAACACTCGACGCAAATGCATTTTCTTCGGCTTTCGACGCGGTTTTCGTTTCGTTTTTTTCTTCTTTGGAATTATTGGCTTCACACTTTCCGGTATTATCGTAGCCTGTAAAAAATATTTTTTTGGCATTATAGTACCATTTTAACCTTACCGTATTCTCAATATTCATAGTTCGAAATTGATATGTTGACCCTTCTAATTCATTAGAAATCCTTGGAAACTCTTCCGTTCGAAAAGCGGGTATATCTTCTTCTGGTATTGTTGGCTCTGCTTCATATTTATATTTCTGCTCTTGATTAACGTATTGATATTGATATGGTCTTAAGCCAATTGATATTTTTGATAAACCCTAAAAATTTTTGTTAGGATTAGATAATAAAAGGTTTAGTTACCTGTGAAAGCTGGCAATTGATGATAAATATTAAAACGGAAGCTTTTGATATCTGGTTCGTCATATCTTCATACTGATATGGCTAACTGGATGCCTAATAATTGAATTAAATTGAATTTGAGAATAGAGAAAAGCGGAAACGTCTCTTTGAATAATGGAAATGAGTGAAATCAAAAGCAAAGAAGAAACGATGCGCCGAGACACACACAAGTAATGGGCGATCCGAACAGATAGTCTTAAGGATATCCGACATAACATCTATGGCGCGAATGAGACAAAATGGGCCTTATCTCATCTGTAGGTCAACTTATTAGAGTGACGCGAAGGAAAAGCGCGCGCAATGATACATACTTGATGATTCGCCATTTTCTCGTCCCGAGAAGTTGTAACTTCCACAATTGGCTTATCCGATTCCACTTCTATGCCTATTTCCGATCTAATCTATTCTAATTGAGTCTTCAATCGCTTCCTTTCATTTACATAATACTAATAACACTTGATTTTTTTTCTTTTTGTAGGAACAAAGACGACATGGATTACGGAAGTATTCTTGAGGAGCGGACAAGTCCTGCTGCGTTAATGGTAAGAGACACTGTCATGTGAGAGGATAAGTATCGGCTAATGATAAAATAAGGAAGATAGGGAGAATGATCGAAGATCTAGATAAGCTTTTTGGAAAAATAAGACAGAAGCAAGGGGAATAAGACAATTTTAGAAATAAAGCATCAATAAAAATTGTTCCAGAACGCCCGGGAGCAATACATGCGTCAATGCGCTCGTGGTTCTCCAAGTGCCGGTTCGACATTTGGCTTTGCCCATGCGATGATTGGATCAAGGAACAAACTGGACGTGAAGGAGGGAATCGTGTGTCTTGAGAGTGAGTAGTGTGGAAAGTATTGAAAACTCATTCACCTGAGAGCGAGAAATGACGGAAACCTCCTAAACTAGCCGTCTCGAGACAGGGCAAAAAGTGGCGAATGGCTAATTTGTCTTTTTTATGAAAAAAGCGTAGGAAACTGGTGTGGTTAGGAAGGGGGATTTCCTCCTCCTCCTGTCTAAGCTGTTTTGTCGCCCCTACCTGTTTTGGATGGGTGAAAAGTGCAAGGAGAACAAGAAAATGTCTCCTGTGGTGATATATGTGACCCATTTTTCAACATGTCACTTTTCAAAGAATCACTTTCAATTGAGGAAAAGATGTAAATGGATTAGGCTAAGCTAAGCTAAGCATTTTCTTATAGCAATATATGTACATATCAATATTAATAATATCAATGATAAAGCAGGTTTTCGGGATGTTACGCGAATACATAGATAAGAAACTTGTCTAATAGATTTTTTTTAGAATTGCTTCGTGATGATGAGGATAGAACTAGCAAGCGTAACTACGTCTACTATTTGGCAGTGGCTCATGCTCGTCTGAAGCAGTATGATGTTGCTTTGGGATATATTGATGTACTTCTTGAAGCTGAGGAAGATAATCAGCAGGCGAAGACGTTGAAGGAGAATATTAAATCTGCTATGACTCATGGTAAGAATTTTTTATCGAAAATATACATCTTCACTACTTTCAGATGGACTAATTGGAGCCGCAATCGTTGGTGGAGGCGCACTCGCTTTGGCTGGACTCGTCGCCATCTTCTCAATGAGCAGAAAATAATTTATTGTCTCTCCAACTTAAATTTTCCTGTATCTCCGATGCAGTCTCGGGTTTTCGCAATTTCTCCACCCCCCATCTATTCTTGCTTCGTGGAAAATAAATATCTTTATTCATTACAAGTATTCACAAACTATGGTTTTACACGGGGTAGGGAAAAGAGCTGCTGAAACGGATAAAAAAAGAAATCTACAAGCATGAGTGAACAGTGTTTCTTGGTTATGAGATTAAATCAACATTATATCACAATTGAAGCGGAATAGAACATTTTTTTGGTGTGTCATGGAATAAATATAGAAATTTGAATTTGGTCTTTTTCGAAGTGTGTCTTTAGAATGTCGACTCGTAGCTTTTCATCATTACCGGAAAACTTGGACTACGGTTCACACGTTGTTTCTTCGGAATTGCCGTTAGTTTTGAGTTGATATCGGATAATGTTGGACGTTCTTGTGGAGCAGTGTTCCAGCACGCTACCAGAAGCTCCTAGAATAAAAAAATATTGATTTTCATAATTTTTTCTATCAAAACTCACTTTCAACTCTTGTGTACACTTGATATTTGGTAGAACTGGACGAATTCCTTGACCTTTTGCAAAAATCATTTGATGAGGAAGCTCAGTGGAATAAACCATGCTTCCGGTAAGCATCTCGAACCAAACACATCTGGAATAGTTTTGATGTATTTTTTTCCTAAAATGCGGTATATACCCGAAAGAATAGACATCGGAGCTCTCGGTGAACGGGAAATCATCGCATTCATACTCGTCGTACTCCGTACGAAGATGCATCGCAATTTCGGGAGCAATGTAGTTGGCCCAGTACTTTGAGGTATAATATCCGGATTTCCTAAAGCATAACAATTTATTTGATACGTCACCCAATTTCCTTACCATTTCGGATGAGCCAATCGTTTCATGGATAGAATTCCAAAATCAGTGATCACCACTTTATTCTTGTTTTCGAGAAGAATATTTTTGGTGCGAAGGTCCTTGTGAATGATTTTTTTGGTATGTAAATATGAGACAGCTTGACAGATTTGTTGAGCGAGTTTTCTGGTGGTGGCTAAGTCAAGTTTCTCTCTGACCACGTGAAGAAGGGTGTACAATGATTGGCTACCACGTGTCAGGGACATCACCATTCCGTATTGACCTTCACTCATGAAGTAGCCCAGGAAAAGTGCAATATTATCGTGACGAGTGTTCTAGAAAAGAAATTTTAAAGTGCATTCTGATTAGATCTCAAATCAGAATTTCTCTTCTTGATGTCTTGACAAAATGTATTAATTCACTATAAGGATACAATTTCCCTAGACAGTGGGTGTACTCGTCTTACGGTAGTTGTTTTCTAGACTCACTTTATACGCGGACACTTCCAATTTGAACTCCTCAGCTCTCTTTGATACATCGGTGATATGATCCATGTTGTAGATTTTTACAGCCACATCACCATAATGATATCCGCGGAGAACTTTTCCGAATCTACCACGACCAATAATTGGAGCTGACTTGTCAAACTCAATTGTCTCGAATTGAATGGTAACTTCATTCCAGCTCGCCTAAAATAAACAAGGTAAGCTTTTTCCAAATAATATTATCTTTACGTTAGATTCCATATTACGAATAACTGATGAATACGTTGGTACTAGATGTGAAAGAAGGAGTAGTGTTTTTTCCCCTTTTCTCGAAAGCTTGTGGCACAAATGAGAAAAGAAAAGCAAAAGGGCTTGGTGGCTCCAGAGACGGGCGGCCGTGGAGCGGTGAGCTCATAAATTTTGCGTGTTTTATGATGTGCCTTACTATTCCGCCTGTCCCATTTTTCAATTTATTAGTTTTCCTAGGATATCCGTTTCATATTTTACTAGAATTCTTCCTAGCGTTAACTTACTTCTTCAGTTGATCTAGCACTAGCAATTTGATCAGGAAATGATATTTCTAGAGACATAGCGGAAAGAATAAGCTAGACTTAATGAGCTGAGCAGAGAGGGCAAAATGAAGTTTTGTACTTTGGGGCGGTCCCACGGAACACATTCAGGCGCCGTGGCTCCAGGCGAGAATCGATCGACGTTAATATGCGCGCCCCACTACTTTTCCCCTTTCTGTTCTTTTTTTCTGGTAATCCATGTGAAAAGGAATTTTCTTCCTTCGTCGACTTAGGACTACAGTAGGATAGACGATGTTTTAACGCTGACGTCGAAGGAGACATTTTCGAAAAATTTTCCGTTTCGTTGAACATTTTATCTTTGGGAGAATGTGAAAGGGCTAATCAATAGGTTTTACCTTTTTTGAAACTTTATAATTATTAGTGTATGTTTAGGAAGTTTCCTAGAATGTATGACGTTATTAGAACTTTTGAACTCTAGCTACCCTTCTACCAAGACTAAGCTTCCTTACCTGAGCATTGGGTCCTCTGATAGTGCTCATATTCCACGCGTGTCGTTCCCAGGTAAATCCACCGTCCGCTCTTTTATTAAACTTATCCACGGCTTCTTGACTCGGTGGCACTTCTGCGTCGGTATCCTGACTACCAACCAAATCCTCTTGATTCGCCACAATCGTACCTTCACTCTCAATCTTTCCTGATAAACTGGCTGTCCTATTGTGATTTTCGGTCTCTAGTTGAATTTCGGACGATGAGGGATGGTCACCCTCGCTGATGACTAGGATGGGGACACGATTGTGAACCGAGTAGGATTCTGTGTCGGGGAAGAGGAATTTACGCTCCGAGCGATAGGGTGCCGTGAGAGAAGTGACGTTCCCTGGAAGAATGGGAATAGGGAAGTAGATAATTGAGCTTAGTACATAATCTGCGTGGAAAAGTGTTCTTTTCTTGTGACATATCCATTTCCTCCAATTTTTTATGGCTTAGAGTTGTCATGAACAACGGGAAACAACATATTCACTCTTTTCTCTTTTTTGGAAACATTTTCATTTCACAATTTCTAATATTTCTAATATTCTAAACTTACCAGTGATTCCTGCAGGCAGCGCTGGTGTCGACGGAGCCGAGCTGTTCGTTGAGGACGACGAATCAATTGCTGTGTCGGGAAACTGGAAGGCGGGCTCATTCATGCTCCGCGAGCCGGGCACAGATTGAGGGTCTTTCCACATGCCCTAAAAAAAGAAGGATTACACCATCATCCGTCTATCTCGTTCCAACTAACCCCATTATTCTCTTGGATCAGCTTGTCGAAAAGGAAACGCAAATGGTCGGGTGTCAATCCGCATGAATCGCCGACACGTCCCTTGCATTGTGTGTGCACTTTCCATCTGCAAGTTATAATGATGAGCGGGAGGTAAGTTCTCTTTTTTCCTTACTTGCAAGATCTGCATTTCTCCCATGCGTTAAGAAAACCAAAGCCTAAAGGCCGTTGGCAGAAATGACAAACCGCGTCACCGCTGAATCGGAATTTTGTTGAACGATGCCATTTGTGTGGTATCGCGTGTACAAGTCTTGATGATGCTTTTGGTGATTTTGGGGTTGTCGCTGGAAAATTTGTGGGGTTAGGGTTTTGAATTTTATAGACGTTCTGAGGTAGTATAACTGGAACTACCGCATTCACTCTGAAAATAGGGCGTGTCATGTGGCCTAGTTGGTGCCTTGAAATTAAAAACTTTCTCTTCTTCCTTTGTAACGAATGACAAATGAATTGATTAGTGATTATTTTCGATTTTTTCCTTATAAAATTAATCAAGACTCCGAATTTTTAGAAAATAAGTTTTTTTTTGTTACAAATTGTTTAAATAGCTTGAAATGGCTTATCAGAGACTGAGCAACGGGAAAGAGAGGCCATTCAATTAGGGGGTGTCGGGTTATTTTTGACATATATCATTTTTCTGCTGGCTGAATTTTGAATGACTAATTTTCAGTAATATAATTTGTTCCCTAGCTTAACAAACGTTGCTCAGCAATCAGAGGTGCCGTTATAATAGAATAAATACAGTATTTTTCATTATATATCAGCTTAGAAGCAATGATCCTTTGTTCTCCATACTTTATCTTTCATACTTTTTTTTCATAGTTTCTATTCCTCTTTCAATCAAATTATTTTCTAGAAACTTATTTTTTATAATAACTCGATACTAGGGACCATTTTTTCCCCTGTTCCCACTACCCTTCATCCACAAAATTTCCAAAAACACCCCACCACTCTCCAAATTCCCACATTTCCCCAAAATCACATGTGCCTCTCGAAACCCTTCTCTCCTCAGACAACACTTCAAGCCAGAATACCCAATTCAATCACCTTAAGTGTCTCCGTTTTTCTGAACTTACCAAAACCCATACTAGACGATTGAATCATTTTTGCGCTGGTAACTGATAGAGATGGAACGTTGAATTGTGGTGTGATGATGGCTGGGGTTGATGGTCCGGGGGGTTCGTCGACTGTTACGCTTGTTGTGCAGCTGTGGTGTTCTGGAATTGGGATAGTTATGAGTAACTGGGATAGTGATTAGAGAACATCAACAAAACAATTTTTCCCAAAATTTTCATAACTTACCGTTCCAGTGATTCTGTAGGATCACAGTAGATTGCAACAACTTTCGTTTGGTTTCCACATCAAGGCGACCACGATCAGCAAGCGATCGTAACTGAAATTTGTATTTAGAAAAAAAAATTCTAGCAAAATCTAGTAAAGGAAAAAAGCAGTGATAGACAGACAAGCAGCACAATGCGATTGAAAACAAGTCGTAAAATTGTAACAGGTGTTACTGGAACACAAATGACGTCCAGAGAAAAAGGTGGCGATAAAGAGAAAGAGCGAAAACAACAGAATTTCCTCGATTTTTATCTCACTTTTTGTCTGAATTTAAACTGAGTCAGTAGGTCAGAAAGAGATGATAGGAGTGAATAAGAAGAAGAAGAAGTGATTTATGAGATTGATGAAAAGGAAGAAATATTCGTTACACACTTGAAGAAAAAAAATGTTTCTCAAGGCCTTTTTGATATGTTCTTTGGGTATCAATTATAAGGAATTTGACCTTATATCGTATCTTATATCAATCACATTATAAAAAAATTTGAATTTCCCAATTATATTTTTTGATTAAACTAGAATAAATCTTAAGACCAAAAAATGTTGTAAAACTGCCAAAAAATCCCAGAAAAACGATAGCATTTCATTAAAATTTTGGTAAAACAAGTCAATGTAATAAAAAAAGGCTGTAACTCAATCCTCTTGGGAGTGCTAGTTAAAATGTATTTCTTTGTAAATTTTTTTTCCAAAAAACTGGAAAATTTTTTGTAAAAAAACACATTTGCTCGAAAAATGGCGGGAAAAATTTTTTGAATGGAAAATTACGAAATGCGATGATAATTAAATTTCAGAGCGAAAAAAAAAACCGGAAAAAACGGCTACTCATTCACTTTAACAAATGAACAGAACGAAAATTCCGAGTGGAATGCAAAAATTAGCTTAACCTTCGTGTTTTTCCAACTGAAAATTTGTTCTGAAAAACAAATGAGAGCAAAAAAAAATTCAGGAAAAAAAAAGAGCCGCAGTTCTCTGGCCTCTAGAGAGAAAGAAGAGTGAGAAAGAAACAGAGAGAAAGTAGAAAGTAGAAGGTGGAAAGATAGAAAGAAGAGACGGGGGGGCACACACAAAAAAAAGAGACAGAAAAAAAGAGGGAAAAGAGCGTGAAAGCGTCTTCCCAAACACCCCAAACCCGATGGTGAAACGTAAACGAGGAGAAACTAAAGGATAACGTTTATGAACATTAATCAAGAAGTGTGTGTGAGAAGAAGGAAATGAAAGAGTTTGTGTGAAAAAGTGTTTGTGAGTCAATTGGTGTAAAATCAGGAAATGTTGTGATGTGTAAGTGTAAGAAGAGCAAAAAAGATAGAAAAGAGTGGAAAAGAAAAGATCAAACCTCTTGGTTAGTGATGCTGAACAGAGCGTTGAAATCAGTGATCGAGCATATCTCCAAGTGTCGGATGTTCTGAGCACTGAGACCAATGAAAGTGAACCAAATCGCGTTGATCTCACGTTTCTCGCGATCAATCAAACCCACTTTCGTCATTTGATAGACTGCGGAGAAGATTTTGCGCTGCAAAGTGACGGGAAAAAAAATATTTAGAAACATATGTTATGGATCAAGTGAACAAGAAAAAATGACTTGAAGATTTTTGATTTCATAAGATATTTGACAGTGGAAAAATGTCGGGAAATAGGAAAAACTTAGATTTTTTGATTCAAAATACTTTTTTTCACAGAAAATAGACATCGAATTGTTGAAAAATTGAATGTCAGTTAGTACTATTAGTTTAAAATTTCAGAAAGCTCACTAGTTCAGTTTTCACGAAATTCAGCTCCAAAAACTTTTTTTCCATCTTAAATTTAGCTAGAATAAAAATAATCACCTCAATATTTTTCGCTTCCTCATCATAACTTGATGTCAAAAACCGATTGATTGTTGTCAATTTCAAGCAATCTGAAACCAAAAAAATGACTTTTTATCACTTAAAACCTTCCAAACCTTTCAAATTCTGAACTGCTTGAGCTTTCACCTCAGCAGACACGGTATTTCCATTATTGTAGCTGGAACGAGTCAGTGTTTGACTCTTCATCTCCAATCAACTTTTTTTGAATCGATTCACAAGTTTTTGATCCGTTTTCCCTGTAAAAAAAAAGCCAATGAATGTTCATAGGTTAAGTCAAAGTTCAAATAGAAGCAATTTTCGGTCAGTTCAAACGCGAAGAACAAACTACAGGCCTTGTAAATCCGATGTTTGTGAGTAACTATTAAACTTGTACATATTTGTTTAAAAGAGTTAGGAGATAAGTCCCAAGCACCAAGGTTTAAACACAAACTTCATCAGAACAGAACATGGTCCATACATTCAGATCCAGTGTTCTGTTCCAATATCTCTCATTCAGTAGTAACCTTCTAAGTCGAAATCGTGCGGAAAGTAAATTAAAAGCTTTCGCCGAGGGGCTTTTTGCCATCGAAATCGTGAAGGTTGCGTAGTGAGACAATTATGAGACAGGTTATGTACATTACTCAATTTAGAAGCGACGAGAAAAAAGAAGGTATTTCTCTACCACATTTTCTTTTCCGGTGGTTAGATCATATTCATTACATCACTTTCCTTTTTTTTCCTTCACAATGGGATTTTTTCCACAATGGAAGTTTTATTTTTTCGACTTTTTGAACTTGAAATTTTTTTTGAGTGGTTTAAAAGTGACCTTATTAGTGAAACTTGACTTGAGAGAAATAAAACTGATACTAAATCCGAAATATTTCAAGGTAGAAATATCAATTCTATTTTTGTGACTTGTTAATTTTATGTTAGAAGACATGGAATTAAATATATAGAGTTGATTGACTATTTTTGATAACAAAGTCATTATCAAGATGAATTGTGGTCTTAGAAAACCTAGAAATCAGCTTCAAAAATTGTTCAAGTCGTCAAAATAGACCTTAACGGCCCTAAAATTCCTAGAATTTAAAAATCAAAACTTTTGAAAATTATATGAACACAAAACTTTGGCTACAACAAAGTCGAAGTTCTTATCGGTTTCTTTCATATTAAAACAAACGTTTTCAATTCCATAATAGAAGAAAGAATGAAAAAGATGTTCGGAATGTGAATGACGCGTGAAACAGGCAAAAGAAACATTTTCTTAGTCACATGTTTTGAATATTCTTGTGTCATAATAGGGAACTGTGCAAATGAGAAAAAGAAAAGAGTGCGAAGAGTCGTTGAGAGAGAGTGATGGTGGAGGTAGAGGGAGGGGGGCATAAAAAAAAAGATCGCGTGCAAACAAACAAACTGTTTGAGCGTCGTGGAGGGGGGAGAAAGAAAAAGAACGGTGTGGATTGACAGTAGGAATGGTAGGAAGAAAACGAATGTCTTAAGAAGAGTGAGAGAGTGTGTGAATTGTGGAGACGCAGATCATAAGTATTAGATACGTGAATGCGGACCACGATGACCGCAACAGGTGTTTTTGGAATTGTTGCGTAATGGAGACTAGGTTGAAGACTGGGATATAGAAGAGGTTAGCTGTGTTCCAAATTTCAAAATGAGCTTGGGATTACTGTAGATATAAATTCCAAAATGAAAATAAGAAAAGTGTTCCAGTATAACAATAAATATGAACTCACGAAATGGATAGCCCAAAAAAATTTCTTCGCGTTTTTCTTTTTTCATTTGGCTCCAGTTTCAGAAATCCATGCCATTTTAGCCGGAAATGTGCAGGCAAAGTGGTTGTCCGCTATATGTATTGTGTATTATGTATTTTTATATGCGAACAAAAATGAAATATATGCAGGATGTGGTTGGAATTTTCAATTTCCATTTTCGAAATGATAATCCGTGAAATATATAGCAGATTAGGTTCAAGAGTTCAATTTGAACTTTGGTTGGGGGGATAAGGAGATGTTCACACGCTGAGTTCAGAATTAAAAATCCTAGTGAAAGGTGATACAATTTAATTATTCATAAGTGGATAATATTTCATGTTCAGCTGTTTTCTTTGGATTACGGTAGCAGAAAAAAGAGTCTGGTTTTTTGGTACTTGAGAAGCTCCCTAACAAGAAACACCAATTTCTAATAAATGAACACGAATTTCATTTTGAAAGCAGCCACAATTTGAAGCCCAACTAGTCCAGATTTAGATCAGAACACGTCTAATCTTGGACAAACCCTGGATTGTCAGGTGCACATCTACCAAATCCCTTTTTGTATGTTTTCATATGTTCGACGTTTCCATAAAATGTTCATGACATCAAATGATGATCATCCTTCTTTAGATTTGAGAATTCGCAAATTCACAAATCTTTTCATGTTCCTGACCCTAATCACTTTTGTTGCGACAATCCGAGAGCCATTTTCACCAACGATTAAGAGCGATTATTTCGGATTTGGACATGTCGAATCGAAATCTTCGATTGTCGAAGGTCAACATCTTCTCCACCTTCCGCACCGCCTCTCTAAGACGACCTGTGCGATGGTTTCTAAGCCCTTTCTATTCCTTCTGTCACTGCTTACCGTCTGTCGTCGTAAACGCTCTCGGAAATCGGGGGAGAAATGAACGATGTCTCTTCTATCCTTTTGTGTCCTCTTTCTCTTTTTATTCTCGGGGCGTGTGAGAGGTGGCTCGCCTAACCTATATTACTGTAATTATACCCCCTTCCACCTCTCAGCCATTTTGCATTCCCTCTCTCTTTCTCTTGCTTCCTGTTTGGTTTTCCTTATTTTCTAATTTTCTTACCTTTTATTTAGGAAACAATTTTTTGGTACTTGGAGTGATAGGAATATGCTGATTTTTTGGTTATTAATATGGGTAAGTAGATCCTACAATATGCCCTACTATTAGAGCAAATTCACTAAATTCAAATAAAATATTGAAAAACGAAGATCATAGTTACAAAAATCGGCTATCAATGATCTAAGGCCCCCTTAAATAGCTGCAAAAAGCACGTGTTCCTCCCCTCCAAATCTTGTACAGAAAACATGAAAATCCTAGATTATCCTATTTAGTTCCATACTATTTAGCAATGATTTCTGATACCTGAGCTATTCTTTGTAAAACAAGCAAAACCACTTACGATTATTACAGACAGTTTCAGCCGAATTCAGCGTTGTCCTACTAAAGACAATGATCAGTGGAATGAAAAAAAACACCAAAAACCTTATCCTCGTTCTCAAGTGTTTTGAAGTGTAGTTATAGTGGCAACTAGACTAGAAAAAAACGTAAACAACAAGGAAAACAAACAGAATAACTGATGAGCCTCCTAGCAAGAAAAAAAAATTAATAGATGAGAGAAAAGAAAAGTGTTTTGTGATGATGAGAGAGAGAGAGAAATTCGAAATGAGTGGAAGAGGATGGGGAGAAGAAATTTAAAAATGTATATACTACTACGTAGAACAATTGATATAAGAGAACGAAAAAATGAAGAGCTTCATGAAAGCGGCTCTTTTTATACTGCTTCTTTTTTCTGAGAGTTTCTTTTTTCTCTTAAATCCATAACCTAAGGGCATGAGAACCAATGAAAACGTTTCTTAATGAAAATTTTTTTCTTTTCTAGCTCATCGACCCTTCTCATGGAGAAGCATTGATCACAGGTTAGTTTTTTTTTCTATATTCAAAAAAATGTTGACTATTCCAGAAAAGAAAGTAACTTGCACATCATCTAACATCGAAGTAGCTCTCACATTCGCTAAATCATTCTCCGGTGGCATTTTAACCGAAAACCCCAGGAAATATGAACAATGCAGGTGAGTGGAAAAAAAGACTAAAAGTTACCCCCCAATTTTTGTTTCCAGGTGGAAAGGTAACGGATCTAATTCGATGTCAATCAACATTCCATTGTTCAACTCCACTAAATGCGCTGTGGTGGCTAATGAGGTATGTAAAAAGTAATGAGGAAGAAGAAAAAAGTGGGCTGAGAATAAGGAGAAAAAGCTTTTTTCGGTCAAAAGGTCACGTTTGCCAAAAAAAAAAATCACTCTGGAGCAGTGGAGAAGTACAGGAAATTGATAATTTCCTGCGATTTTTCTATTTTTTATTTTCACAAAGGATGAACGGAGTTGACACTGGAATTCGATTTGGAAAACAATATAGTTTATCAGAACGAAAATATTATTGAGATTTGTCTTCTAGACACTGTAGGGAATTGCTAATTAGGCATAATAGTTGTTTTTCTCGCATTTCGTTCTTAGTAGACATTCATAACAATTTTTTGATCTAGAAAAGAGCCACATCATTTGGAAAAACTAGAGAACAACTGTTTTTGCCTGGGATTAATGATGATTTCAGTCACTAAATATTTAAGAGAAGATTTCGGAAGAAAAGCCGAGTGGAAGGAAACCACTACTAAATCTATGTATTCGTCAGAATTTCCAATAGTTTCTGCTAGAATGAAGAAGAAGAATTGGTTTTGGTTCGCTTTTCTGGTTGAAGAGTTGAGGGGAAGGGCTTTCCGATTTTTCGAGTTCTTTTTTAGGGCCCCCTGCCACTTTCTTGTACTTTTTCGAATGACGAGCTGACTCGGCTTTGATGAATTACCCCTAGAGAACAAAGTTTTTTCGTGAAGGAACGCTTAGCCTAGAATCGAGAGTTTTAAAGTCAAAACTTGAAACTATAGGATAAAAGTAGCAAAGGCAGTGCGAAAAAAAAAATGATGAGGACTCGGAAATATGAAGGGTGGCAAAAGAAGGGACGTGAGCAGAAAGAGAATGTGCATCATTCATATTGCAATATGTGTATGCATATGCCCCTTCTTTTTTGCCCCCCTTTCTCTCCTTCAGTCGTAGTAATTAGGTTACACGCATCTTTCTCATTAAGAGGCATCCCCCCTAAGAAAATGAGCATTATCCCCTTTTTGTTAAGTATCTGAAAATTATTGCCTTGAAGGGTCCAGGGGATCGGAAACGCGGATTGTTTTCATACCATAGATATCTATTGGTCACATTTGCATTCCGCTTGACATGATCTAGAATTTCAGTGTTTGTAAAACTATCAGACTGGAAGGAAAAAAATTTAATATTCTAGCACCATATGATTTCTGACATTTTGGATTTTTCAGACTAGCGGAACCTACAGTATCAAGTTGTTAGTGAGTCCTGTCGATGGGCTTATCGTGGATGGATTTAGTGCGATTAATGTGAAATGTATTTATGCTACTCAGGATATCACTTTGACTCTGCCACCGATTTACAATGGAACTAATGCGTTACAAGTATCTAAATCTAAGAAAAAGCTAGGATTGAGACTAAGCTGTTTTAGATAACTGCAATGAACGACGACAACAGTGTGGTAACTGGAAGCGGCGGCTCACCAGCGCTCACAATGCAAATTCTCGAAGGGCACGGGATCAGTGGCTCACCAGTGGTCAAAGCCGCCGTCGGCCAACGGATTACACTCGATATAGCTCTTCAGAACACAGGTGAGCATCTCTTTTCTCTCGTTTTGGTGCTCTGACGCTTCAAGTCTCTATTAGCCGTGTCTCTCGGTTTTCAATGGTATATGTCGGGAAACCTATCATCTCCTTTCTCGTCAAAAAAAAAGAGAAAAATGGGAAGAGAGAATGGAATTAGATTAACTCGAAAACTATAATTAGAATAGTCCTGGTCTTAGAAGAGCTGGAATTTCTAAAGTTATAATAATATTTTTTAAAGTAAGTCTAGGTAAATACAGATTGTTTTAAGGAAATTAGTAATAGAATCTTAGAATAACATATTTATGGAAATCTAAAAGAAAAAATCAAAGTACAGTAACCCAGAATTTGGGTATTTTGAGATTTTAAGATTTTAGTATCTATATTCATCACCAATAAAAACTTTTTATCCAAATTTCTCATTCCCAGCTATCTACGACTTCTACGTCCACTCTTGCTACGCTCACGACGGAAGCAATTCCCCAGATGCGTCCATCAACATAATCGATTCAAATGGGTACTGTCGCAAAAGAAATTGTAACATGAAACAAATTTAAATTTTAAAGATGCGGAGTACGCCTGTCAAGGGCAATTGACGTGCCGGCACTGAGTGCGCAACCTACACCGAATGGCCCAAAACACGTCTATTTGCATATGTAAGTGAGAAAAAAAAGGGGGAAGTAGGAATAGAAAATCAGAAATAAGAAAAAAGTAAGAAAAAGGAAGGGAAAAGTGTTCTAGAAAAAAAGCCGAGAACCGCCACATGTCAATTTCGTTTTAAGGTACGGATTTCAATTCACTTCCAACAATTTCGTGCATTTCGAATGTCAAGTCAAACCATGCATCAAGTCGTGTCATAGAGAGGTGCGTTTAGACATTGAGAAGTACGGGTATCAATCAGGAATGCTTAACATGTCCCAAGGGTAGAATACAGATGTTTAGAACGTCTGAGTCATTGAAAGACGCATAAAAAGTGAGTAACAAGTTGAAAATGTTTTAAAATAACACAAAAGTTCAAGTTTTAACGGATGTGATGATCTAGATTAGTCTGGTAAGCGTTTTGATCTGCACTTTGCAAAAGAATTCTAGAAAACTTCATTTGAATCTTAAAATAGCTCCAAAACCAACGCAAACATTTAATCAAACAAGAAAATGAAATGTTTTCTGGATGAAAATGAGAAAAATGAGAAAAAATGTATATAGTGGTTGTATAGTCAACCAAAATCTATCCAAAAACGTCATTTCACATTGATCTAAGCTATTTTGCCATTTGCAGAATCTAGGGGATGAGATGCGTAGGGGGGAAAATGGGTACCATTATTGAGATGGAGGCAATATGCCTTATTGAATGTGTTGAGAAAGGATTTGCACTGAGGAGACAAGAATAAAGTTGGAATGACACGACAGAATAGATGAAAGACTGATTTGAAATTCATGTCGTTTATCATAGCGTGTCATCATTTTTTTTTCTCTTAGCCAGAATAAGGCTAGTAGCTAACGATAGAATAAAATGAGTTTTCTCAACTGAAAACTTCGCCCAGGTGAAATGAACGCTTGAAGACGGCTGAAAAACTAGGAATACATCTGCATTGACGCATTCTTTTCCACCACAAATAATGCCATAAACCCGTCACGATTTTCCAGGAAATAAGAGGGAATACGGTAGATAATGGGGTGGTTGACTTTTGAGGAGAGTGGTGAAGTGAGTGGAACCGGATTCTAGGAAACGATGTCGTTCAAAAAAAGTATTTTTTATGTTTAGTATGTGCAAATGACAATGTTTATAACAGAAAATGAAAAAGTTTTACAGAAAAATATAAAATCTAATCCTTATGAATGTATTGCAAGTATGATTTTGTGATGTATCAGAGGATGAGAACAGACGATTAAATCCAACAATTGTCGTACTTCGGATTAGGGTTAATTTTTGTGTCGTAGATCATCGAAACTTTTTGTTCGCTCTCTGTGTCACCCTCCCTTTGACCACACTACTCATTCCAGCAATGCATACGCGAGCCCGACACGAAGATCCCTGTGATCCCGGCACACCGTCGCCGCCGTCACGAAGACAACTCAACTGATGTGGCGACACTTCGCCTTGAGACAGTGCTCGAGATCTCGCCCCAATCAACTCTCTCAGCTGCTGCCCTTGGTCAGTTCAAACTTATGACACCATGTGTCGTTTAGTGATTTCGTTTCACGAGACACAAAGGAAGAGGTACACTGGTGTCTCATCATCGAACACATGATAGGTGCAAGCGGACCTTTTGGTCGACAAAATAGAGCTGAAGGATCACCTCAATGAGATATCAATTTTTTTTTAGTATCGTCCGAGGACTACACTCAACCTGCAACCTGCTACTCTCGACCATTTCTCATCGCTACCTGCACTTTCGTTTTTGTGATGACTGCACTCCTGGCTTCGATGGTTCACGTGGTCTATCGGCGATGGACAAAGTCCGGCAAGGCGAGCAGTATAAATGACAATGATAGCGTCGACTCGACCACTATTTCTTAACTTAATCTCTGATTATTTTTTCTTGAAATTTTCTCTAAATGATCTTCATTTCTTTTGTGTAACTCTCTTGATTCGAAGTACATGTTGTTATGGTCACTTTTCTCTCATTCCAAAGTATTTCCTGCCTGTTCTTTTTAAAAAATAAAGTTTTCAATATTATTACCCTACTTTTACATAAATTCTTATAGAACGTCAAGAAGAAATGTGCTAATTCGTGCCATATGGTTCAAATTACCTGTTTACAAGGATCTATCTTCTCTCTTGTTTTCTATTTTTGACTTCTCGTCCAGTTCTCCTCCTAGACGTTCAATCAACATGTTTATTCATCCTCAGACCTCTTCTCGATTCCTTATTCCTCTTCCACCATATTCCGATTCCTCATCTCGATCTGTTTAGCCGTTGTTTTCAAAAACAAACAAACAACTTCAACTCTATTGATGATTCTTCTACTTTCTCCTGACTTCTATTCTTAATTCCTGTTTCCCGTTTTGAAAAAAGAGCGGATCCTCTTCACTTCCTCCCAAATTTAGTAGTCGCGTTCTAGACGCGAAAGGTGAGATCTCTTTGGGGGGCCCCGTCTACCTTATCCCTGCACTATCTCGATCAACTTTGACCCTCGCCGAGTGTCTCGCGGCTGTTCGGGGCGCCGGGCGGCTGGCCGCACGAGTCAAAACCAGCTGATCCAAGGGAGGAGAAAAAGTGGTGGATGGAGGACTTTTCGTCTCGTTCACTTGTTTCTCTAACCGTTCGGGGGGCCCGGTTTTCTTTCACTTCCGAATCTAAATCTCTTCGCGATGAGAGAGTGTCGTTTGACCACCAAAATTTTTTTGTGCTTCTCCAATAGTTCGGCCCCTTTAGTCGCATGATCAATTGAGCTCTAGTTCAGTCACTCGTTTTTTTCTCGTTTAACCGTTTCACGGATCAGTCTCTAGATATACTTTTATAATAACTTTGAACATTTTCAGTTATGATGGAAAGCCACGACGATTTCGAAAGTCAGAGTCAGCTTCAGGTATGTTAATGGTTCGAAGGGTCACTTTATTGAAACCTTGAGAAGTTTTGAAGTATCAGGTTACCTTTCCCTGTTCATCACAAATTTTTGCAATTTTTTTTAATCTGAGCCTCTACATCTAGATTAATAGTGTACAGTATGAATCGCTACCATCATAGACCTGTTCCAAAAGTTTTGGTTTTTTGAATGGATCATAGGTCAATGAGTGACTCAACTCCATTATTTCAACACCAACCAACTGATCCCCCCGAATTTCAGAGAGCGCTCGCCGACAAAATCACCAACTATGCGCCGATCGAGGAAATCCGCTACGTTCTATTGCGTGGAGCACAGGTTTCTTGTTTTGTTTATTTGGCTTTGATTTGTTTTTTCTCCCCACTTATATCAACTAATCATTGGCGCCTCGGAGCCTAGAGCATACTTGTTTTTTCTTAAATTCTTATTGATGGTCAGATAAAAGAGACCAGAACACGAAAAAAAAAACTAGTTTTGAAAAGTACACATATAGAAGGGGAGACATAGATATAAAAACTTTTTTAAAATATAGATTTTTACTTTTTTAGGTCGATGGACAAGTCACCGCCGGGTTGACACCACTCCATTACGCCTGCTATATTAACTATCAGGCAGCTGCCAAACTTTTGCTTAACCTTGGAGCAAAGGTAAGTGAAACCTGGAGACTATAACATACATCATATAGTGGAAAAGGAAAAGAAATTTCTGGTGTTTGTCACTCCATTTTTAGTTTTATCATTGACAAATAAAACAACTGCAGTCATAAGTCAGATTGGCTGTTTCGAAAACAGGCTCCAAGTCACGGACAGGCCTAGTACTAGCAAGGGGGTGGAAATGAGTAATTGAAATGTGGTATATAAGATGGTTATAGGTGCAAGCTGTCGATAATATTGGTTGCTCTGCGCTTCATCTCTGTGCCGAACACGGACATTATAGAATGATCAAACTGCTTCTTCAGGTGAGAGTTTCACGGGGAATGAAATCATTTTATTATTATTTCAGTATATGAAAGTAGTAGAGCAGTACGAGACTCCAGAGTTCCGCGTCGGAGACAAATATCCACAACGCGAGAATGTTGACGAGCCACTTCGACTCGCTATCAAGGTAAAGTCCAACCCCTATCTTCATTTTGTCTGGAAAGAACTGTCTTACTAGAAAAACTTTTGGTCAAGTGACTTTGTTGTCTGTTCTCTATGAAAATTCTAGATAGTCACATTGGTAATAAGATAAGGAATTTTTACACTGTCTAAACCCCCCAACATGTCGGTTTCTGAACTAATACAGGTAAAATTATTTATATATTTTTTATTCTGATCATTCTAATCTAAATAAGATTATTTCAGAATGGTCATTATGACTGTGCCCGTCTCCTCCTTACAAATGGAGCTAATCCAAATGCCATCTATTTTGACGGGCCAGAAATCACCCAAGTGAGTCCATTGGACACTAACTTTTTGGAGATGCTTCTTGAATTTGGAGCTGATCCGAATGTTTTTGACCGGAAAGGACTCACTCCGATCATGAAAGCTTGCCGTATGAAGGATAAAGGAATTGAAGCAATTCGTATTCTCTTGAAATACGGAGCTGATATCAATAAGTTGTCTCCAGAACGTCAAGATCATAGAAGTGCTCTTCACTTTGCTCTTCTTTCTGGAAACCATGAATTGGTCAAGTTCTTGATTGCAAATGGATGTAATGTAAATATGGATGATAAGTATGAGAAACCATCGCCAATTGATATTGCTGTGTTGAAAGATGATCCGATGCTTCTCAAAATCGTTTTGGACGCTGGAGCAAACCCAAATGCAGTTCATACTTATATCGGATCTTGCCTCCATTTGGCTTCCTGTTCAAGTAAGTCTACTTATAGCTTTCATCCTAAAAAACCTAAAAATTCAGCTCTTCTCAATCAATACGCAATCGTTGAGCTTCTCTTGGAGCATGGAGCTGATATGAATCTCTCCCATCAATTCCCAGATGGCTCCCGTCTCAAAAGCCCATTCGTCGAGTACTTCCGCTCAAATGACAGCATTGACGCTAAAGTGGTGAAGTTGTTCATCACTCACGGAGCCAAAGTGGTCATGAAAAATCCGCTTCACGATTGCCGTGGCCAACTTCGCAACGTGCTTAAACTCGCCGCTCTTCAAAATCAACCAGAGGTTTTGGAACTTCTTTTGGGACTTGGAGAACAATATGATAACAAGGCGATTGAGAGACTCCCATTGCCATCCGAGTTGAAGACTCATATCAGTGAGAGAGCCAAGTAAGTCTCAAATTAAAATTGTAATTTCATTTGCCACATTTCAGAAATCCACACAGTCTCCAACATCTCTGCCGTCTCAAAATCAGGGACACTATCCAAACCTCTGAATACAAAGCCCTTGAAATTCCTGAATTCTTGAAAGCCTATCTTTTGGGATTGATCCCATAGCCCAGACCCCCCTTCAAAAAAAAAACACAAATTCATCAAAATTTGTAATTTTTTATGTGTATATACATTCTCTGTACATTTGTGTAGCATAATAATTGTTATCTGTTTCTTCTCCCCTGACCATCACCTGTTGAAGTGTACAAAAATTTGTTTCTCATTGTTACCTCTATTTTCATACCATCTTGCAAAAAAAGCCCCCCTTGAACATTTCACTGTTAGCTACAAAATTGCCCCCACTTTCTGTCACTTTAGAACAAACGGATAACGACATCTCACATTGATTTCACAAAAAAACACTTTGTTCATTCTTTCTAATATTATTGTCATTCTTATTATTATTTGGAAATTGCTTATTTTGATTATGATATTTTGCAAAAATTATTATATATATTTTGGAATTGATTTTTATAATATTGTACTATTTATTTTGGACTCAAAAAATATTTGGACTCAAAAAAATTCGAAAATAAAAAATAAACGGTTTTTTTTCGGAATCTCTTTTTACTTTCATAATATCACGTACGAACAATTGGAGTACATTGCGAAATACTAGTTTTTGTTAGTAGTCATCCACTGAGGATCTTTATCCACTTGAAGAACCGAAAGCACGACCACGTCATATGTTGTGCTCCTTTAGTGAAAACATCACTGATTTAAGTAAACAATTGACAGGTGATGAGTGATTTTTTTTCTACTTTTCGTGTTGTTTTCGATGGTTTTTAATTTCCTATTATTAAAGAGCCAAAACATGGTCCGTTAATATATAGTTTATTTTAAGAAACGTTATATTTTTTTACATTGTGAGAAAAGAAGCGACAGAGAAAAGTGGACGAGAACAGCTGTTAAGTGTTGCTCACAAGAAAAGTTCAAAGAGAAAGAGCATAGAATGAAAAAGTGCAGAGAATGTAGTGCAGAAAAATGAAAGGCGGATGAAATCACGTTTTCGGTGAAAAATCAGGAAGTTTGATACATAAATTATAGAAAAAATGATTCCAGATAGAATTTTAAATAAAAATTATATAATAGAAGTTCTTAAAAGTGTTGTAAAAGTTTTTTTTTTCATTTTGTAAGAGAGATAAGAAAATTTGAAGGTTTGAACATTCTAAAAATGATTTCATATTGTATATCGTTGAAAAACTCCAGAAGTTGATAAAAAAATCAGTAAGACCGAAGAAAATTCTTAGCAATGTTTGATTGAGATGATTGGTTCATTTTTAGGAATTGGAAGGGATCCAGTTCTAAAATCAAAATCAAAATTAAATTTGGAATTTTAAAAATTAAAAAAAAAACTAAAAATGACTCACTGTTAATTCTCTTGACAAAAAGTAGGCCTTTCTCATTCAACTCCTCCTTAGTTAAGTGTACAGCCAGATGTTTATACATAACCTATAAAATTATCTTAATTTGAGAATTAACCCTTATTCTTACCTTGGCAGCACTAGCATAAACGAAAGCCTTGAAAACGGAATGTAGACGTTTTTCGATTTTCAAACTCGAATTAACACTTAGTTTACTAAGATAATCATTAAGGACTATCCCAACATCTACAGCTTCCGGGCGACAATGATATTCAAAGAAATTAAGGACGACTCGATAGTTGCATTTCAATTGTAGTAATCCAGATGGTTTTGGGATAGCGTGTCTAACCATTTTGTCTTTCTAAAATTCAAAGGTATTGCAAGAAAAAATTATAGTTCAATACCAAAATATTGAAGAGGGATTCAGCTGCATTCTCCACTAGGAACAGTCTAGCAGGCTTGAGACGTTCAGTGATAATGATCATATGACCAGGAAGAGAATCACTTAGATCAACTCTAATCAGACAAACATAGCATAAACAAAACTGCTCTCTGTTTTCATAATAATCAAATCGATGCTTGTTCCGACATGGACGCTCCACAAATGGTCTTAGATTCGGGATGGGTGGAGTAAGATGAGAATTATAGTCAATGACCTCGTCTTCGATCTGTAAATCAGTAGAGATACATTACCGTTAAAAATTTCATAGAAAAAAGGGTTTTCAGTTGATTTTCGGCCATTCTGTCCATTTTCAGGGGTCTGGAGCTCGGCTCTCAAGCTTCCAATCACTCTGACAATTTTTGGGGGTATAAAACAAACCTAAATGAACAACTTTGCATTTACAGAATTTTCAGAAAATGCCTAATTATTCAGCTATCCGGCAATTCCTGACTCATACCCATTTTTCGGCTGTTTTTGGCCGTTTTTGCACTGAAAACGGGCAAAAACTGGTGTGTCTCAGAAAACTCCGCATAGCTGAAAAACTAGACTTTTTCGAAAAATTCTGTGAATGCAAAGTTGTTAATTTAGGTTTGTTTTGAACCCCAAAAATTTTCAGAATGGAAACTTGAGAGCCGAGCTCCAGACCCTTGAAAATGGTCAAAATGGCCGAAAATCAACTGAAAAACACTTTTTCCGTCGAAAAACTTACCAGATGCTGTAGTAGTTTTTTCTCTGCTCGTTGTCTCTTCTTCTTACTCATCTCAACTGGAATTGGATCCCAAACTCCTACTTCGAAGTTTGAGTCAATAGAAATAGGTTCAGTCCAGCTGGTATCATCGTTTTTAGAATAGTCGGCACAGTGGCCAAGGCGATGAATTGCTTTTAAACTTTCGACCCACTCTTGCTCAGTTTTCCTATCGAAAGACATTTTTTGGGCTGAAAATTTTAATTGAAAATTGAAAAAGTGTACTCAACGATAAGAAAATGTAAAATGCGAGATGACGATTGTGATTGAAATTTCATTAAAACAAAAGATTTTAGAAGCGTGATGACCTCTTCCACCAAAAAAACCACTCAACAAAATTGAGAAATGGAGTAAAGCTGAGAGCTCTTTGTGTTCAAGGGCACCAAAAAAAAAAGAACGGTTGTTCATAAAAAAGAAGAGCCTCAGATTGGCAAAAGAAGGCGATGACACAGAAAACAAGCGAGGGAGAGAAGAAGAAGGGTCTTGAGCAAGCGAGAGGACGCGCGTTCTCCTCTGAAGGCCATATCTTTTTTTAGAGGCATCTCTTCGTGTCACGACTCGAAAAAACAATTCAGCTCTTAAAATTAACAACTGCCATTCCGGCCAGGAAGGGCTAAAAGTAGTCAAGGGCATGAGAATTCAGAAATGAACCGAACGAGGACGTCTAACCTTTAGAGGGGGCCTCCTTTCATTTTCAATGAATCCTCCCCTTTCCAAGATAAGATCTTGAAAGAAAATTAAGAAAAAAAAAAGAATGAAGATGTACGAATGATGACAGAAAGCCTTGAATAAAGGCAGAGAGAGAAAGAGAAGGAGAAACTGGTGAAATGGTGGCAGGGGGGAAAAAAGACAATGAACTTTATGACTTGTGAGAATGTTCAAAGGATATAATTTTTCTCATGATTCAAAATTTTTTATCAAAAAGAAAAAAAAAAGATTTTATCAAAGAAATTACAGGTTTTTTGACAAACGATGCACTTTGCAAAATGAGAAAAACGGATATCTGATTGAAATAGATTTCTTATCAAAAAAACATTTTTGTAAGAATTTTAAATTTCCGATTTTCTCCATGTGTAACCGTTAAACTAACAAAGTTCTGAATAACTAGCGTAAAAAGGAAAACAAAAGAATGGAAACTTTTGAACTAAGCTTTTCGTTGCTTTGCGCAGAAGGGCATGCGTAGTGTGAGTGTGATGAAGAAGGCCGTGCCTCACGCTCAAATCTTTCGCGATGATGGGTGAGAAAATGAAAAAGTTCATGTGTTTGAGGCCAAAAACTCTTTCTTTTCGGTTGTCTAATGGGAAGAACATTTTAGAAAATATACATGAAAAAAAGGGGTTCATCAATCAAGTGATGTCAAAACCAACTAGGACATGAAACGACAAGGCTTAAGTAGAAAAAGGGGACGGGGGAAAAAAGAACGTTTCGAGAGTCAGAAGAGTGCATGAAAAAAGACGACGACAACCCACAAAAGCTAATTTGTTCCATCGCGCAGCACTTTTGCATTCCCTCTTTTTTTTCGGATGATGTGGATTTTATGAAAACACAGTGTATTGAGAAAAAAAATTTTCGAAAAGGTAGAAATTCAAAATATGGCAAACCTTCCCAATTAGTCATGGTGACTAAAAATCCGGATGAAATTTGATCTACGAAAATGCTCAGAACACAAATTAGAACTACAATAAATAAACACAAAATTTTTTTTGATAAAATCTACATAGTGAACGGGAAACCACCGGAAATATGTTATTTTTTGAGCTCACCTAGCTTTTTTTGCGCTCACATAGAGCCGAGAGAGAAAGCCCAACTTTTTCAAATTATGTCAAATGTGGAGCAGAAAAGGGACAAGCCATTTTTTAATCTTAATCTTGGCGAAAAGTTGAAGGTTCTACATAGGATTGGATTTGGGTTGGTCGTAAAAGTTTTCGGATTGATTGTGTATGACAAAACTAAAAATGACCTTTTTAGATTGGCTAAGGCTTCCAGCTGTCTAGTTGACTAGTACGGTGAACATATGTGAATGTAACTTCACTTCGTCACAAAAGGAAGCTCAAAAGGGTGCAAATAAAACTAGTCGGAAGTTCCTTCAAAAAAAGAAGTGCATGACATAGCTCGAACGAATAGGACGAAGAAAACGACGAGATAAAAGCGGGGTTGGATGAAGAAAAAGTGTTCACTTGTTCTTTTTCTGGTCATGCAATGCACAGCATATAAATTGGTTCTCTTTGACTTTAACAGGAGAAGAATGGGTTTTATGGAGGGGAATTCTTCTTAATTTTTTAAATTAGAATTCTTTTTTAAGGAACGATAAGAATTATTCTATTATGAAAAAAGGGGATTTTCAAAAAAGTCTAAAAAAGTCGTAGAAAGCTCTGTAGGTTGGAAATGATCTAAAATTCACAAATATCTACATTCCCTTATCAAAAACGCTTAATTTCTTTGATTATAGCCAATATCTATAATTACCGTAGTTCCACCATCTGGATTTCAAATTATTGTCCCTCTTCATTTTTTTCTCCACATTTTCAAAAATTACAAATCTGATTCACAATCCCTTTGCACTTCATCATATCCTTTTGTAATAAGGATTATACACGATCAATATGAACCCAATTGTTTTTGTTTCGTTGGCGGGATTCGATAGGTTTTGTGGCCTAGAAAGATGATTCGCTAAATTTGATACCGTTTTTGTTAATTGAAAACATTAGTAGCTACGTAGAAGAGAATTTCGAATTTTAGAATCTGAAGTCGATTTTTAAGCGGTTCATATATAATATAAAATTATTTAAAAATTATTTTCTATCCCTTAGCTACTCATTCTTCATTTATTCCCTTTCATCTCTAAAAATTGATGCATAATAAAACAAACATCATGATAATTAAGAAAATTACCTCTTCTCTTATTCCTTTTTTCTCTTTTACTTTTACTTACCCATCATTTCCCTCTCTATTAGCTTCTTTTGCCTATTCTCTCACGTTTTCGTCCATCACTTTCACCCTCATGTTCTGTTGTGACATTACATATTACCGCGTGAAGGAGGGTGTGTTGTCTCGTCGAAAGATTCTTTCAATGTAAAAACCTATAAAGTTCCATTTGTCTTCTTCTTCTTCTTCATCTCATTTCTTCTTTTTCATATACTCTCATTCTTTTGTTCTCGAAGGACACATCCATTCTTTTCATCTATGTATGTCTTCATCACTTTTTTTTGCTTCTTTCATCTCAAAAGATGAGAAATGTTTGAACGAAGAGTAGAACAGGAAATGATGTGAAAATCTAATTTATTCATTGAATTTCTAAAAGTTCTGCTCTCCCAAAAAAAATTGTCAAAAAATTTTCGATCTTTATGATGTGCATCAAGTTCCTTTTTTTGAAGCACAGCATCAAAGTTGATTTGATTTACTTACTAGTCTGAAGATGAGCAACCGAGTGAGAAAACACTTCAGTTTTTTCAGTTTTTTTTTGGGACTTATCCATTGATCTAGTCGGTTTATCTTCTTTTTTTCCTGTATTATCGGATAAAGTGAGACAGAAATTTTGACTTGGTTAACCAAAGTTAGTCATTTCCTTCGAAAAAATAGAAAAAACAGCTGTCAGATTCTATTACATTAAATCAATCAAATTTCTGTTAGTTTCAGGAATTTTAATTCGATCAAACCCTATTTTTCATTTATTCTTGATTCTTGTATTGATTTTGGTTAGTTTTTTCTAAATTCTGAATCTTTAATCCAAATTACTGTGTTATTCATCATTATGGAAGTTACTTAGGTACCTATTCAAAAAATGATTTCTGCTTCCCTCCATTTCCTCAAAAACTCCCTACGTCATCAATAATTGTGGCCTGCTCCTTTCTTCTTGACACTCTTACTCGTCACAACACATAAACTTGTATTTGTTATCATTCCATTCTCTCTTCTTTTTTATACATATTCTATCAAAACAATCTGAATTTCAGCGTGATTCCAACCATCTAAAAATGCAGTGTCATCCAACGGAGTATGCAATAATTGAGGAGAAAATGAGGTGGGAAGTACAAATAATGCAACACGATTTGTGTCAAAAAGATAAGAAAGTGTGTAATTAGGAGGTCACGGTTTCATTTTTCTAGTGCTTTGTGAACTTGAAATTCGTATTCAATGTCTAAAATTGAAATAAAAACCAAAATTATGTGAGTTTCCCTATTCTTAAAAAATAGACTTCCAAAATTTTGAACTTTGTTATTTTCCCGCGTTGCTGTGTTCTAAGTGCCGTGGTCTTCTCGTAAGCTATTCCATAACAAATAACGCTCCCTTTTTTGGACGCCTCCACGATTTTCCGTTCTTTTTTACATAGATTTTTTTCAAAATATACCGCGATTTAAGCTTGAAAGTAATATAAAATCAGGTGAGAATTCTTAAATTTCTTTCAAAAAATAAAAAATAATATTAAAATGCATTTTCGGTTACCATAGTTTCTTATAATAAGAATTTAGTAATATTTCCACTTTCCTACTTTATAATTATTCCCACGCTACTGATCATATGAGCATTTTCATGCTCAAAACTTTTCTATTGCATTTCTCAGTTTTTTCTTGTTAGAGCACCCATTCTTCCTCTTTTTTCCATCTATATTCAATTACTTGAACGGTAGTTTTCAAATTTTAAGAGAAAGAAAATTATAGATGTTTTTGTGTTTGGTATTTCAAAAAAAAGGAAATAAAACGAATCGTTTTGAAAAAAAAACATGGCAAAGTAAAAATAGTGTGTTGCTCCGTGAGCATGAAAAGAGAAAAACAGAAAAAAGCAAAAAGCAGGAGGACATAAACCAAAGCATTCTTCCTCCTTCCCCCCTTCCCCACTTCAAACACCAATATTGCAACTAGTTATTCATCTCCTTTACTATTTCAATTCTTACTTCACCACAAACACTCCATCCTTGCATTTCCTCCTTCTCCTCCTTTTTCCCGACGTCGTCGTCAATTTCCACTCGATTCTGCGTCTCCAACTCTCTATCGGATCTCTTCTGTGTCGACGCGCACGTCCTGCTGCTGCTGCTGCTATCCGCCGCAAAACCACCCCGTCCTATCCGCAGCTGATTTCATTCTTCGTTTGCCCCATTTGTCCTACTCATCTTCCCCCCTCCTACTTTTCTTCACACCCCCCCCCCCACTCCCCTCAAATTGCCCTTGTGTGTGAACCTGTACAAACTACTTGAACAAATCCGAAATTCAAATCGGCTACTGGTATTCTATGTGAAAATTGACCCCTGAGAAATGTGCACCTCTTCTTCGACATCCCCATCACCACCGAATGCACTCACGAGTATCAGGTATTGTTTTTTCTGTGCAACCCACCTTTTTGTTATCACTTTCTCATTGTTTGCTCGCGGGTCTATCATTAAGTTTTTTTTTCTTTTCAAGATTGAAATAACCTCGAGAAATGTTTCCTTTTTCTCTGGTTTATTGGTTTCATCATATTTTTTCAATATTAAATTCTTCTCACCTCCAATATTGCATTCAAACAACATTCCATGAGTATTATATTATTTTTGTTTCACAGTCTGCGTCATCTTTTCTCATTCTGTTTTCCGTTCAATAAATTGTCAGTCAACCAACAAAACCACCCAGGCACTCTGGTTTTCCGGTTTTTGACCAACTTTTTCTCTCTTTTTTCTACTAACAGAATAATATAGCGAAAAATATTGCTCTGGTTTACTCCCATTTGTTTAGATATCAGATTTCTATCACTTTTGTTACTCATCTTTCACAAGAAATCAAGATGGGGGAGATAAGAACTAATTGAACTTTTGGGTGTCTCGAAATTCCAATATTGACAGTTTATTGCTCATAGGCCAGTTTCAAAACAATGAAGGGCTTTTTTGGTTGAGTCATTTATTCAAACGGAGTGAATCTAGACTAGTTTGCATTAGAGCGCGTTTACCCGTTGTTTTGAGGAAATTTCTAGAAGAAATGAGTCAGAATTGGAAAAAAACAAGTTTTTTTCTAAGAATATTTCTAAGCTAAAATGGTTCCAAAATAAGTACTGGTCAAAGAAACCTTTAAAAAACGTTGTATTTGAAAGAATGCGTAGCACACAACTGTAGTTATTGTAGTCTTTTTCCCCCAGGATCTCACTCCGATCACCCTTTCAAATCTCTCAATTCACCCCCCCCCCCCACTTTCTGTCCGTTGTGTTTGTGTACATACATTGCGCAGGGGGCCCCGCAAAAGACCGTCAACTTTATCGTTTCCTGCCCCCCTTCATGTGCTCTTTTGTGCTTTCACTCCGCCTCTACTCCACATGTTCCAAAGAGGCGGGCGTTTCTAGGACGAAACATTTCTCATTCTCTTGACCCCTTTATCAGCCGAACTCAAAATTCTTGCGCTATCCAGTTTACTGTATTTTAAGATGACTATTCCGACAGATACTCAGAAATGTTGGAAAAATCATAATCTGTAAGGTTTTATGAATATTTAGGGTTGATACTTTTTGCAAATATTATTTATCAAAGTGTATATTTCAGGTTACAACTTAGTCATCTCAAAGAAGGACGTCTATCGGAAACAACCACAGTCAAAATGTTATCTTTACTAAAGGTGAGATTTTCTCATAACATAAAAACAAAGATCCAATATTCCAGGCTCTGGCCAACATTCACGTCTTCCTTGGCATCATCATGATAGTCCTCAGTGGCTTGGCGGATTATGCTAGTACACGGATCAACACCATCCGGTTGCATGGCCTCGAGGAGATTTGCTCATTTTACTTTGTTCTCGTGGGGTCAGTCGGCTCAAAAATCTTTCGTAAATCTACATGAAGTACAAAAAAAATAGACATTTCAAATTCTTCTAGGAGTTTTCTGGGAGAGCGAGAGAGACGCAGCAGCAACGAGTCTGTGACTTAACCGTGATTTGTGAATTTGAAGAGGGAGGGAGAGAGAAAGAGAAGGAGGAGAGGGGTCATGACATGAAACCATGATTTGTGTGTAGTGTAATTATCGCATCTTAAAGCAAATAAAAATGATTCTATAAAAAAATTCCAGATTGGTCGGTATTTGCGGAAGTGCTTCTTATAGAAGGGGTCTTGTCATCACCTATTTGGTTATGTGCATCCATTCTATATTCATTTTTGTCCCCGCAATCATCACCGTCTCCAGTTTCGATATTCACTTTTATCAGGTATGTTATTCTTTGAAAAATACACCTTGTCAAGCAAATATTTTGGTAAAAAACGGTATTTCTTATTTTCCAGCACGAATGTTGGGGAGAGTGCGACTGGCACTTGCTTGCCACGTCATTTCCGACGAACAGCAGGTGTCAAATCATGTGCGGTGATCATGTCGATGACGCGATGCGGAGGTGAGCCAGTTTCTGTAGATTTATTACGTAATTGAAACAAAAAAAAGAAAAAAATGATATGGGAAGCTCTACTCTTTTACTGTAGCTATCCTCCTCAACACAAAAAAAACAATTTCAGAAGAATGACGCGCCTTGGAACGGACTATCGTCTTGACGCTGGCCTCATCGCTGCCGCCATTCTTGAGTTCCTTCTCTCCATCGTCACTTGTGTTGTCGCTTCAAGGACACTTTTCTCTCCATTGAAGGTTACCAGTTGATTTATAGGATTCTCATTTTCATTATTTTTTTTAGGAATTGGGAGATCAAGGAACGCCGGCTGAACTGACTGTCGAGATGCAACCATTGAATCAATCGGAAGAGAATACGGATTCATTGCCGAATGGATCGACGCATTGAGATAAGGATTATAAAAGTTCAACAACGCATAATTCTGTACGTAGTATTAAAGCTCCCCCGGTAGCCAATTATTCAACTCATGTACTTTTTAATCAACAAATATTCAGCATTTCATGGAAAGTAATAACAGATTCTCAAGTTTTACGGTCTGAATAACACTACCAACTGTTATTCGTTTTTTTTTCTAACCACCCCCATTTTTTACTGGTTTCTCTTTTTTAAATGGCTCATTTGTTTTGAGTTTGATAACAATTATCATAATAATGTTTTCGAGTCAATGAATTAGTTGATTTAATAAATTTCCATCAATTTTTATTAAAAAAATCATCACATATTTAAACAAAAACTATTATCCTGGATACGCGGTAGCCAAGCAAGTTCCAGAACCATCACCGCAAGCTTGAAGATATGAAGTAACCATGATTGGGAAGTTGGTGATCTTGAAATGACAGTTTCCTCCATTTCCATGGGCAAGAGCACAAACAGAGAGGATTGAGAAGTCGAATGCTGTAAACAATGATTGAGTACACTTGGCTACATAAGAGTATGATCTAAGGTTTGTACAAACTACGAACCTGGTGAAGTTCCGGTAAAGAATCCTCCAGTTGGCTTAGTAGCTCCATTCCAATGGTATTGGAAAGTTCCGATGAGGTTCTACAAAAAATTATATACTTAGCAATAGAAATAGGGTCTTACATCATCATGGGAATAATATCCATCATAAACCATCTTATCCCCCTTTTGCTCAGTGTAATATCGAACCCAATCGTGTTGTCCATCGACTTCGCTGCCCTTGATCTCACCGGAGAATACGTGCTCCCATCCTACAAATATCTCATTTAGACTTTGTAGCCAAACAGTAGTTTTTAGTTTGTTCACACAAATTGTCACACTATTTTCTGAACTGTTTGGTGATTGTTTGCCAATACAAACATACCTGAGCTACCAAGTGGACCTTTGCATCGCGAGTACGTTCCGAACCAAAGAGGCCACAAAACCTTAGTCTTAAAGTTATCCAATGAGCTTGTCTCTTTATAGTTGATGGATTGAAGGTAGGCAAAAGCCGAGGCGAACATTGGGGTTGCTGTGAAGGTGTCGAATACAGCTTGGAGGTATTGCTTGCGGAATCCACTCATTGGGGCTTCAGCCTTGCAGACGTCAGCGGTGAAGAGCTCTTTTTCATAGGTGTTGAGAAGATCGGAGTATTGTTTCTTGGTGAACAATGTCTCATCGACAGTGGTGAACAAGCTACAAAACTAGGATTAGGATGAAGTTAAAATTAAGGATACTCACTTTGGTTGCTTAGTTCCAGTCTTTCCACTAATCTTTGCTCCCCAGTTCATTGTCACTTGAGCAGCACTTGGTCTATCCTGGTCCTCACTCCACATTTTGTCAACAAGAGTTTGGAGAGCAGCATCAGTGGATCCACCGTTATGCTTAGTGGTTCCTGATCCGGAATGCTTAGTGGTAGACTTGGCGCTTTCTCCGAATGAGATTTCAACTCTGTCCAACTAAAAAATAGGATGAATAGTCCATTAAATAATTCAAACTAACTTACAACAGTGACTCCATTAACCGAAAGAGTAGCTGCTAGAATATCAATACTCTCTCCTTGAATTACAACAGTTGGTTTGGTGTTAGTCAACGCGGCAACAGTGTAAGCGGCAAACTCGAAAGTTGGAGAGCTATTCAAAAGGAATGAGGTCTCAAGGTCCTCATCAGATCCAGCAACGAATTGAAGGTCGATGGCAATGCCCTGTAAATTGAATCAATTGTGTAATCCGGTGAAGGGTGTCGTCGACGTTATCAACACGTCCTTATCAGTATTTTAAATACCAATAAAATGTCAGTTTTTACGTGGTGTTATAATTGTTGCGATTTCTATGCATTCTCTGACCATTGACGATCCAGATGATTCAGAAACGGAAGTTTCCGATAAAATTCGAAGAAGATCTACAATTAATCTAGGGAATCAAAGGCAGCGGTAATTTAGCCATAAAAATATTTTGATTTAATTAATAACTTCCAGAAATGTCCGACGATTCCGGTTAAAAGTATATAATTTCCTTGAAAAACCTCTAAACGCCGCGTCAGCACCATATCATTTTTGTAAGTTCCGGTTCCGGTTATTCATCTAAGACTTAAAGTTTTTTCCAGTGATTTTTGGGTTAGTCATTGCTAATATTATCTTGGGAGCTGCAACTAACGAAAATGATGGTGTCATTTCTCAAGTCCACTTTTTTCTTGAAATCTTCATGATTGTATTTTTTATTCTAGAATTTTTAGTGAGATTATGGTCGGTTAGAGCTGATGCAAAGTATCGGACTAGATATGGTTAGTTTTTTTTTCTAATTTTTTAAAACAATTTTCCATGTTTTTCAGGACGAATTTATTATTTATTCCACACCGTCACCCTAATCGACATTTTGATTATCCCTGCTACAATTCTACTCTTAGTATTCAAGGGCCATGACGTCGATGGTTCCACTCTGGATACACTACGCTTTATCCAGGTTTCTTAGTACCCTGACACCAATTATAAAACTTTTCCCGCTAAACTTTTTTAGATTTTACGGCTTTTCCATGTCGATCGACAAATGGCCACATGGAAACTGCTACGGAAAATGATTATTCTTGGAAAGTAAGTCCCACCTACTTTTCGCAGTTTCTTAGAACTCTGTTTCACCACGCATGTTCAGATGGCAGCTATTGGCCACATACTATATAACCCTTGTTGTCGGATTAAGCCTAGCCACTATTGTCTACTCAACTGAAGCGCTCGCACAGGGAATTGAAGACACGGGATATAGTTTAAAGGTGCCCGAGGGAGTCAGTAAGTTGTTTTATTATTATGTTATTTTTTCATTACTTCATAACAAAATCTGTATTCAGACGCCACATTTCCAACAATGGCGCATTCCTGGTGGTTTACCGCGGTTACCGTACTCACTGTGGGTTACGGTGATATCTATCCGGTTGGAGCACTTACTAAATTTCTGGTTTGTGTTTTGGGATTCATCGCGTTTTGCACTTTTCAAGCGGCTAATACCCAGATTTCTGTTGGTTAGTCAAGATTTTTTCTTAATTAAAAAACTTCCTTAAATTTGATTTAGGACTAACTTTGATGATGGAAGAAGAGAACAAGAATCAACAGACCAATAGATTACGAAATCTGGCCGCTTCAACTATCCAATGCTGGTGGAGATATCACTTAGCCACCAACTGGAAACCCCCTCGTCGCTACACTTACTTTGTTCATGTCTGCTATAAACTCTATGTCACCGAAGAGCGTATTAATCAAAATCGAGTTTTGGCCAAAAAGTTGAGAGAGAAGTTGGAGAAGTGAGTTAAAAATAGTTTAGAGCGTTCATGCAAGATAATTTTTTCTGTCTAGAAGACGTCCTATCAAAAAGAAGTCGCTCACTCATCAGAATTCGGTGACTGCTGAGATTTTGAAGTTTGGTTTTAAGGGGATGGCTAGACCAATGTTGGAGAAACAAGATAGTTTTGATAAGGTTGAAAGAAAGGTTTCCTTAAGAAGAACTGTAAGAGCCAAGCCTTTTTTGCTTAAAAATAGTTAGAGTTTAGAGAAGTGAGGATCGTCGTTCAAGTCTTCCTGATGCCCTTGCAGTTGTCGACCCAGCTATCGTAAGCTTAAACATTAGCGTCCTATATAAATATCGTGACTATTTCAGCGCAGAAGAGTGTTATTCGCTGAAGCCCGTAACAGTTCCGTTGAAACCTCGATGTCCTCTTCCTGTGATGTTTCTGAACTTGAGACCCAATTCGAAATAAAAAACTTCCTGGAGCAAAACGTCGATGAGCTTAGTTCCAAAGGTATAAAACCAGAAAAAAAAACAGCAGCTGCAAATTTTCTCATTTCCAGAAGTTGATATCAGCTTGCTCATGAAATATCGTCCACTTCTCCGCTTCTATTATTTTGTCATGTTCCGCCTGAGCATGAACAAGTTCCATGTGAGCTTTTTTTTCTTAATTGCTTTTCAACTAGCTTGATATTTTTAGAACCAACGTATTGCCGGCCAACTTTTGATGATTGAAGCTGAGATTGCTGAGCGTGAAAATCAAAGAAACCAAAAAATGAAGGAATTGGAAGCGGCAATTCTAGAGCTTACTGGAAAGCCTACTGTCTCTCCATTTGATGATTCTGGTGAGAAGCTGTCGATAATAGAGCGTCTCGAGTTTTGTGAGAAGAGAATGGAGGAGTTGGAAAGGAAAACCGATGCTATGAATGAATTAACGATTAAGTGTTTGAACTTGGTGATGATTGAGTAAGCTGTCATTATAATCTTTGTGTCTAACAATATTTCTTGCAGCCAAGAAATCGCCCGGGCAAAGGATGAAGGCCTTCCACCAAAGCCACCCGGGGCCCCAAACAAGCGAGCCAAACCCCCCGCCGGGCCAAGACGGCAGGTGACAATTGTCGACCAATATGACACTTTGGAGGACTGTGCAACCGTCAGCTTGGATAGAGTCTAACTATGTCATCAATGCTATCACCACGTGCTTCTCTCTTGTCACTGATTTCTTATCTATTTTTAATACTAACTTTTGCAACACACACTATTTTCTGTCTCTTTCCTCTTTGAGTTTTCTGACGTTTGTTCTGATTTTTGACTAAACTTTTCGTTTGGACGAGAACTGAATAAATGAACTCACGTTAAGCTTGGTGAACCATCCGTGATAGTCGAAAGTCTTAGCATTCTCATTAAGGTAGAATCCGAACCAGTTGGAGAAACGGTTCATAACAGTTCCGACGGCTTCTCCAACGAAAACAGATTTGAAACCGTTGCTTCCAGCGACCTGGTTTCTAGCGTATGGAGCAAACCATAAGTTGTAGAGTTGTTGACGGAAAGCAGTGGCGTCGCTGGTGGAGACTCCTTGAGCTTGGAGGAAAGTCCATGCTTGCTTAACTGCGTCAGAAGCAATGTAGTTGGTAAGGAAGCTATCAACAGCGTCAGTGTAGTCCTTGGAAGTGGGGAGAGCGGCATCAGCGTCGAATTGGAAGTATGGCTAGAAATATAAAAGATAAGAAACATCTAGATCAAACATAGTACCTGAAGATTAGCAATGACGATGTAATAAGCATTTTCATACACGGAACGATCGACAGTGGTGAAAAGTGGGTCCTTAGCATTATCGTGGTCTGGATTCTTCTTCGAAGCCATATTCTGGTAGGATAACGTCACAAGAGAGTCAGTACGGGAATCCGAAGCAGCCAAATTGGTTAGGAAGGTATTTACAGCGGCGAGATCGACATTCTGGACAGGCTTGGCTGGAAAGAAGGGTTTTGAATGTTTATTGAAAGGTGAAATGGCTTACTGTATACAAGAGCGGCGGCAGCCAAGATGAGGGCACAATTCCTAAGGATCATCATTTGTGATAGCTGGTTTATCCCCTGGAATATATAATTTATAAATTATTTCTAAAAAAAAATAGAGGCTAAAAGATTGATGTGACCGAGACCAACTTCTTATCTCCACTCCTCGCCTTGCTTTTATCTTGCTCTTCGTCGACCCAAACGATTCTTCTTCTTCTGTAACTGTTTGATGACGACAAAGGGGGCGGCTACTGGTGATGTTGGCGCACATGTCCTGGACAAAACGTGACTATTTCCGAATTGCTGATAACGCACAATTTCAGCACCATCGCGTTTTTCGCGTTTCAAAGTACAACCGTTTTCGATGAAATTGAATTTTAGGAAGCTGAAAGAGAAGGGGGGTCTCCTGAATGATGTGTAAATAGTGGCGAGACAGGAGTTTGTCATACTTTGTGCAAATTATCATTGAAACAGGGAAGAAGGAATTTTTTAATTAATTTTCTAGAAGTTTCGGGAAAAAGAAAGGGTTTTGTTTGATGAAATTTTAGAACCGTTAGTTCTCCGAAATTTTTTATTGGGGGGAAGTTAGATATCAAAAAGTGATAAAAAATGTAACTATTATTGGTATTTCAGGAATTTTGACTTAAAATGGAAGAAATATACAATGTCTAGTTCATTAGCCAGAATAATTACCTCTATCTAATTTAAGTATTTTCCAATTAATTTTCCATTTCTTAGGGTTAGAAAATTTGAAAAAAAAAGATAACAAAGTTTTTTTTAGCAGTTTATTTCCACATGAATATTATGAAAAGAACCATAGCAAGATTAATAAGCCTGACTACTTCGAAAACTTGATTAAACCATTTTCAATCTGCTACATATGTAACTACTTTTCCTTTTAATCTGCTTATTTCTTTCTGGTAGTCCATATCCAGTTTCCTCGACACTTTTATTTCTCATATTTAAAATGTTTCATTTTTTAATAATTTGAAACCTAGAAACAGTTCTTGATGTCACTAAGATCCGAACACACCTATATTCACGTAGGAGAAGTTCAGTGTCCAATTGGCACTTCAAGATCATCGACCGACAGTTTTACTGATAACTGAAACTACCTCCGTTTTTCTTTTCCGGTTCAGTAGCAATAAAATTATATTGAAAATTTTCATTAGGGACGTTCTTCCTCTTTTTGCAGATACAATACCGTTCAAAAGTTTACAGAAAAAAGTATTTTTAGTTGATTTTCGGTCATTTTGACCATTTTCAGTCGTCTGGAGCTCGGATCTCATGTTTCTGATCACTTTGAAAGTTTTAGGGGGTATAAAACAAACCTAAATCAACAACTTTGTATTCACAGAATTTTTTGAAAATGCATAGTTTTTCAGCTATGCAGCGTTTTCTGGAAGATACCTGATTTTTTAACATTTTCAGTGTAAAAATGGCCAAAAACAGGCCAAAAAGGGGTATACTTCAGGAAACGCCGCATAGCTGAAAAACTAGGCATTTTCATAAAATTCTATGAATGCAAAGTTGTTAATTTAGGTTTGTTTTATACCCACAAAAATTTTCAGAGTGATCGTAAACTTGAAACCCGAGCTCCAGACCCCTGAAAATGATCAAAATGGCCGAAAATCAAATGAAAAATACTTTTTTCTATAAACTTTCGAACGGTACTGTAGTTTTGTTAAACATTCCCCTGATTTGCTTGCCAAGAAGGACTCGAAATTTCCCAAGATAATTTCACCAGATGTCATCCATACGTGTGAATCATTGAATTGTAAAGGAGGACACTAAAAACCAGTGCAGATGTTTTATGACTCTTTAGAAAATCGTCTTGTGTAACACGGATTGAGCCACGTCTAACGTTTCATTTCAAGTGCTCATATTTCGAGATTCATTTCTCACTTTTTCCTGTTAACTTACTTTCTTGATTTTTTTGTCTTAAGTTTTTTTTTCCATTTTTTCTAAATGTTTCTAAGTCATGACTTGTACTTTTATCTTTTTTTCCTTCAAATTTTCGATTTGAAAATGAAATAGATCATTGTTGATTAAAATTAAACTACTGATAAGAACTATTCTGACGTCTTGAGCTTGATTGAACATTTGATTCTACATCATACATTAGACCATTTCAAATCCCCCAGATCAAAGAAGTTTGCGAAATGACTTGTTGTCACGTGAGGTGGAAACGAATTAAACTGTTTTGTCGAAAAACTCGTTTTGATCTTCTTTCTGCGAAATTTTTTTCCAATGGGACGTGACTTTTGATTCACAAAACCGATTTACCTACCTGAAATGAGTTGCGGTGAAAAAGAGAAGAAAGGAGAAGAAGACGAAAGATAGAAATTCTTCAACGATGACTGTTTGGCGACCCGGGTTTTTTGGTTCGGGTTGAGAAATTTAATTGAGTACATCGGATAGAGGAAAACAAAAAAGCCCCCAACAAAAAAGTGCACTGAACAACTGTTCTCAAAATATCACAAGATGACGCTTCCGTTTTTTTTTCAATATGTAGCCAGCATATGCTTTCAGTTAGTCATAATTTGTGCTTTGTGACTAATTTTCTATTTTTTTTTCATACACAACAATATGAAGTTTACACTAATGAATGTTGACTAACAAGAGAAATGTTAGGATGGTATTAGAGGCTTCAAAAGATAAGATGGTCTATAAATATAGAAGGTTAGAGGAAAATGACTTTTGAAATGTTTTTGAAGAGTTTTTAGAGAAAAATTAATTTTTTTTATCCTTAAAGTATTTTTTCAATAAATTTGAACATTTTTCAACAAAAAAAAACCAAAACCGTTCCAATTACACAAAACTAGTCCATCCATTTCACCAGATGTAAAAAGGCCAAAGGATTATATTATATTTAATTCCATAGCAAGAAACAATCAAACCAGCTTTAGCTCTGTGCAAACATCCAGTACACTGTGTCTCCAACCAACATCAATTCCCCTTTTCCAAAACCTATTCCATTAGGAATTGTGACCTCTCTTTCACCCTAGACACTTTCAACCAATTTCATTTTCTTTCTTGGCGTTGCAAAGTAAACATAACAGTTTTCTTGAAGAAATGCCCCAAAAATGGTTGGTAAATACTAAATTAGTCATTTCCGTTTGAAATCTTTTAACCTGACTGTCAATCCATATATTATCATAACCCCCGCAGTCAATTTGAAATAAAAGTGACTATATGGTCACCACTCCCTGTTTTTTTTTTTGCCTTGCGGGAGGGAATTTTTCACATGACACTTGTTTACTCTTTTTCGGGTTGGAGTAATAAGAAACTCTTCTTTTGCTTTGTTCTAACCATACTTTTTGTTTAATATATTCTCAAGCGGTGGTTTTTTGTAAGAGCTTTTGTATATGTCATGACTAATGTTCAAGGCCAGAATGAAACATTTTTGCTTGTACAACACAAAAAAGGTTATTTTTCTATATATATATATTTGTTCTGATTCATTCAATATTACATGTTTCTTCTTCTTTTTGATCTCTTCTCGACAAAGTTTTCACTTTTAATTATCTTCCCACGTGTTAATATCTTCTTCTCTCTCATTGATTGTTTTTCAGATATCATATTAAATACAGACAAACATTTTTCAGATGCCAATCATCACCACAACCACCCGTACCACGCGCACCTATCATACCACCTCCAATGGATCTCCAGCGTAAGTATCAACAATTGCGAAATCTTGATGACCAACATGACAGATGACAAGGGCAAGCCATAGCGATTATTTTTTTTGAAAAACCAGTTGAAATTCATGGGTGGGGTGAGTAGAGAGAGGGGGTGTCCGTTTTCTTTTTGATGTGCGAGAAGAAAGGGCCATCTGCGCCTAGGGGTCACATGTAAGAAGACCTCAAAGATCAAGAAATGAGTCAACCTCAAGAATTCAAATTTTAATGGGAAGAACACGAACGGTGGACATGAACAAGTAGGTACTTGGGTGGACATGCGTTAGGTACTTCAGTAGGTAAACATCCTTTAAGTTATTGTTAGTTTTTTGCACGTCATCTGTTTTTTTTTTATATTAATGATCAGAGAGGAACACCAAAACCTTTCTCATTCTAGAATTGACCACCATGGTCCTTAAGCTAGACATGATAAATATTTTGTATCGATCAGAATAAATAATCAAGATTATGAATATCAGATTCACTATTTTTAATCTATCATCATCATGGTGCTCATGAGAAGTCAAGAATCAAAAACAGAATAGATAAACAATCAAAACAAATAGTGATCATTGGTCGCTTAAAGACGGGGAAAAAAGAAAGAAGAAGGAAAAGCACTGAGAAACAATTGTACAAATAAACAATATTCCTGACTCTTTGAACTTCAAAGATTGGATTATTGACAGAAGGAACTGTTATAAGTATCGGAAACATTTTGCTCGAAGATAGGAGGCTAGACAGGGGGTTTTTGCTCGATTTTTTAGTTGAGTAGATGTGAAAAAAGCTAAAATTGTCGGATTCCAATACCTTTTCAAAAAAAAATCCTTTTTTTTTCATTTTAGGAAAGAATACACTAGAAAAACTTCAAAGTAGATTAAATTGGTTCGTTCTCTAGCCAAAACTGAAGTCAGCTAGCGATTTGTATATTTTTTGTTAGAAAAAAAGTATAAATTCATGGAATATGAGTAATTTAACAAATATAAAATTTTCGAGTTAACAAAAAACGGATAAAAAAATTTTAGATTTTGAAAAATTCGGAAGTAAATCTGACGTTATTTTTAGATAATTCTCAACTTAAAACCGAAAAAAAGGATTTTAAGAGATACTAAAATACAAAATGAACCAATTTCCTCAAAAAAATTCAGAAAAAAAATCCAAATAAGCTCATATTTTCACTAATTGGCTCAAATTTCATTTTCCTAGTATCTAAGAAACATTAAAAATAAATAAAAACTAAACTAAAGAAATTTTCTAGTTTTAGATTTTAATTTTAGTGTAATCTCCACTGTTTCCTTTGTTTTTCCCATCTAATATCATCAACTTTTTTTCTAAAGTATCAAAGTTCCATCTCTGATTCTATCTTCTTTCACACAAACAATTCCATTCAAATTTGTTTACTGATTATTTATTTCTGGATTCCACTGAGAATCCATGTTCCATTCTATTGTACAAAAACCAATATTCATCCCACGTATATACATATATTTCGACATCCACATCTCTCTTTTTTTTTGGAATAATAGCTATGACCAATCATAGCGAAAGTACATGCGATGTATGTCGCTTTTCCTATTCCACAAGTCCGGGAAGCAATTATTTCTCAGGGGTTAGGCTCCAGAGCCCACTCTCCAGAAACCTCAAAGAAAAACATCTTTGTATGTTTTTTCAACCTTTTTCCAGAATGTTTTCCTCCATTTTTTTATTTCGACCGTGGAAATAAGGGGGTCATTATATTGTCACGTTGTCGCTCTAGACGCAAAAAACCTTGAATTCTCTTTGTAATGTTGTTTTTTTTATGCTGAAAAAGCGGTGAGGAAAATGAAAATGAATGCCATGTGTTTCTGCTTGGTTCTTTACGTTCTGTTTTTTTCTCCCCCCGGAATTCTGCGTCTCTTCGTCTCCCAAACTATTTCATCGAATTCCGGACCATAGATTTTATTGTTCGCTTTTTCCCTAGTCTCTGATCGTTATTTTCGTTGTTCGCGATCGCTTGCGAGTCGGATTGCGAAAGTGCCTGAGTCAGTGAGGAATAGAAAAACAAGTAAAAGTGGGCGGGATCCCAAGGACCACAGGCGACACAACAACAACAACACATCACAACGGCCGCGAAGGTCGTTATATTTGGAGAGAGTGACAGAGTGGGCGGGAAGCCAAGCCTCCCGGCCGAATCGACTCAAAAACCGCAGCCGTTTCATTTCAGAATCAGTCTGGCCCGCCAAACCGGTGGTCGCCTCACTTTTTTCTCTTGGTTCTTCTCCTAGCGAGGTTCTTATATATTCTGAGTTAGCCAGACTAGGCTACTCGGTATATAAGTCACTCATATAGATACCTTAGTTTAGTTCTTCTTATTCTAGATTTCTCTAAACAGAAATTCTAAACCAATTCTAAAATAGAATCCAATTAAATTTCTTTTCACTGGAGCTTCTTTTTTCTTCTTCTTCTGGCATCCAGAAGAAACCAACCCAACGTCTCAAAGACCACAGTAATTTAGTTGTTTTTGAGACATCCGAGCTCTTTGACCCCTTACCAGGCGGTTTTCTCTTAATACTATGCATATCTAAACAACAACAACGATGCAATTCGAAAATAGCACGCCAATCATCCGCCCTCCCAGTGAAAAAAGAGGTGTGGCTTATGTGGGGGCATCGAAGACCAATTGTTTGCTACGTCCTTTTTCCTCAATATATCTTGGAAGGATATCTTTATCTACCCCGGGGCGTCTCGTGGCCCGCCATCTGACATGTCATTTCATTTTGTTTTCTATCCCTCGCCGGATGCCATTTCTCTTGACTTTTTATCCAGTCGTTATTCTAAACTTCATTTCTTCTTTTCAGAATGGGCGAGATTTCATTGAACACCCGCTACCTTTCAACCAACCGCGGAATCATCAAGATTCTCCAAATCGTCGTCGGATTCATCATCTGCTCTCTTCTCTGTTCCCAATGGTACGGAGGACGTTCCTGCTTCGGAGAGGGTCGCCTCGGATTCTCGTCTGGACTTAACTTTGTTTGTGTCATCATCAACATCGTCCTCTTCATCTTGAACTTCCTCAACATCCGCGCCTGGGGATTGGTGAGTTCTAGACCTCTAATCTAGACATAATCTAACTTTTGAATATTCCAGGAGAGAATCTACACCGTCGTGTGCACCATTCTCTTCCTCATCGCCTCAATCCTCATCATCTGGTTCATCATCGAAGTCAACGCCTCCCGTGGAACTCTCATCGCCAGTGCTGCGCTCATCGTCGTTCAATTCTTCTTGTTCTTGTGGGATCTCAAGATTCTCCAAGGAGAATCCCCGAACTAGATCACTCTTTGTTTACCTGCCACTGAACTTTGCTTTTTATTGAACTGTATCTACTCAACATTCACCAATTATAATCATTCGCATTATTGCATAATTGCCACCTCCCGAAAAATTTCTCTCTCTTTTTTTGTAACTTTCACCTTTTGTCTTTGGCTATACTGATGTAAAATTCATTCTTTTTTTGACCAAATAAATCTGTACAAAAGCAAAAAGTACTCTAGTCGACCAACGATCGAAAAATGGAAAAACAAAAACAATACTATTCAGTATAGATCATAATAAAAGACCGAAAATCATCAAATTTTCTGTTTTTCATTTCGTCTTCTATTCATCCATTGCAAAAAGTCACGTGGATACCCGAGTCTCTAAAAGACAAACAACCCATCTCTCTCCCACTCTTCAACGAAAAGCGAAAATAGTGAGGGAAGCGGAGAGAGGTCGCGTATCGATTCCTGCCTCGTGTTGTGAATAACGGCCGCGGACCGCGTGTTATTGTTTCCAAACTTTCTACACTATTTCGTCTTTTTCTCCTCGTTCGAAACTTGCCACTCAGAAAAGACGCCAAGGAAAAACGTATTATTTTTGTTTCACGCTTTCTTTATTTTCTACCGGAAAACGATGGAAGGCCCATCAGGATTTAATGTCATTCTGCCGGATGAAGTGATTGAGGATATTTTCAATCGACTTCCAGCTAAGAATAAGGGACGATGTTCTCAAGTAAGTTATTTATTTGTTTGTGTTGTAGTTCTCCCTCATTAGTTTTTTACTATCTTGAACACTCCTGTCTTCAAAATCGGGACCATTTAGGTCTGCCGCCAATGGAACCGAGGCTTCCACTCGAAACACTCATGGCGCACTTTCACCTTCAAAGACGGAGTGTTCGTTCGTTGCAAATTCACTCAACACTCCGGTTGGCAATATCATATTGATCATTGGCGATTGAAGTAAGCGGTGACACTGATCTCTGGTGTTTTTTTCTTTCTTCTTTTTTTCGATATTTCTGAAAGCTACTGTAAACAGTAACATTTTGAGGGAGAATGTTATGACGTGTTGTTTCTTCAATAGATTTTTTATGTTGTTTGGTCCTTGATAACAAAAAAATGTGTCAAAAATAATAGAGAAGCGAAAAACAATTCGAGAACGAACTTCTACGAATCACCGAAAAACCTTTTGAACTAGAATGATTCTTTCAGAAATCTGATCACCAACACCACACATTCATGGAGAACTTTGAACATCGAACCAGTCACCAATATCTTCAATCTCTACGAGTTCTTTAGAGTTCTAGCTAATTACTCGGAGCACTATGAGAAGTACGGAATCTTAAATAGAACTTACAAAAATATCGGAGGATTTCAGATTCAGCCCAGACTTCCGACCAATGGGTAACATTCGCAACTTCAACTTCAAATGGCACCTTCACGTTGATGAGAATGAAACTGGAGGATTCATTGCTAACAAGGATGTTGGTACTGGAGGCCAGATTCTTCATAGTCTGTCAACCGTGCTCAAGTACCTTCATGGACTCCAATCATTGACTTTGGAGGATCTTCAGTTGACTCATGATGAAGCTGATGATTTTATGTTGACTGTTAGTTTAAGCTCAATAGGAGTTGATTTTTTTTGGTTTTTTTTCAGATTAAATAAGGAAGAGTGTGATCCCAGGGGTTTAGTCCTATATCCTTTAGGTATAGGGGTCTCTAGGGATTCACAACTCTATTAGGGAAATAGATCAATGAAACAAGCTATAGAACAGTAAGGGAGACATGCCACACTTAGGTGGTCCTTGTTAGCTTAACACTCTGTCTCGTTGGCAAGAAGAATATTGGGCTCATCATTTCTAAATACTCCTAGATTCACTATTGTGGTCTTATCTGGGATCACACTCTCCATTTTTCCACTTTCCAAACTGAACTTTCTGTTTTTCCAGCTACTGGAAAAGTTCCATCAGAAGTTGACCAGTTTGACTCTTCTAAACCTAACTCTCCACCCAAAGCCATTCATTCAAGTCGGATGTTTCCTGAAACTCAGGAAACTCTCGGTGTCGCCGCAGATGTTGTGCACCGACACGCTATCGGTGATCGCTTGCCTTGAGCACCTGGAGACGCTCTCCATTGTTCAGGTAAACGATGCTCCTATTATCATCCTTTTACTCCCCCTCCCACCACTTCTTACTGGCTACTGGAATCGTTCGTATTTCAGGATGAGAAGAGTAGCCAGTCACCGGATACTAGTCGGAATGCGTGGAACCTGTTCACTCATCAGAACATGGGACGAACACGTGTCTGGCTTATCCTACGAGGTTGGCTTTTTGAATAAAATATGTTTCCCTTGAAAAAATGGAGTCGAGAGGATGTTGGGTTCGCAGAGCACCTGTACCGCCTTGTAGTTTGGTTTTTTGAGGTTTTTTTCTTAGTTTTGAGTGTCGATCTTAGATTTTTCGACTTCTGAAAAACACAAAAGCATATGGAAGCAGAAAAAGACATTTTCAGTTGTCAAATCCTATAGGGAACTAATAAACAGACTGAAAAACAACAAAAATAACTTAAAATAATTGTTTTGAAGGAAAGCCAAAAAATTCGCTGATTATCCAACCAGGCGCCCCGGTCTACGGTATCCGAATGGAGAATAGCGCTGGACAGCTTACCACTGAGCTCGCGGAGCAGGTATTAAGCCTGAATAAGAAAAAATAAAAACAAATGAAACTTTTTTTAGATCGCAAACTACTACCATCCTACACTCCGCCACTTCATTCAATCTGGATTGGAGAGAATGAAAAGGGGCAAGAAGATGGAGGAGAGAGTTGATTCAGCTATTGTCGAAGTTGTTAGCAGGTAAGGTGTCAAGATTAGGTCCCTGTCTACAAAACTCGTCATGGTGCTCCCCCGAGACTAGACAGAAAACCGTGGGTGGATCAGTTAAGTTGAACATGGGATAATAGTTGATCCTAGTTGTTTGGGGGTCTCCCGGCATGGTCCACATCAAATCCGAAATGGCTGACTATAAACAATCCGTCTTATGTCTAACATTGACGTTTTTACAAAGAAATTATGAAATGATCATTGAATTATTTTATTTCCTGTTTCAGATGCACATTATTGGAACATGTTGCCTGCCGTGAAAGAATGTCTTATGGTACAGCAATCATCTTATCCGTTTATGCGGCTAGAAATGGTTTTAAGCTATGGATTAGGAAGAATGCAATGTTGAAAAGAGTGAGATCCTATGATTATCTGTAGTGCTTATCGTAGATTTTTTTTAAAGATTTGCTGGTGCCGTACGGACATGGAGACTCATGCGATCTTCTTCAATTGGCTTCGAAGTAGATGTCAATCGGAAGAGCTGGCAATTGGAACCGTTCAAGAGAACACCGGTCACCTCTCCGTCTTAGATGACAAAACTTATAGAGCTTTGAAAGCCTAATTAATATTTTCCCCAGTGTCTATATTTTGCCCCCTGATGAGATTTTGTATATAATAACAACGAACCGTATTTTGACGCCCAAATTGTCCCTTGAATTTGGAAATTTGTAGATTTTTACTTGAGCAGTGCTTAGTTATGTACATAAATAGATATGGTTCATTAAGTGAAGTGTTTTGGGAGGCCAACAAAGCCGAAATTTTTTGTTATATGTTTTTCAGATACAGATAATGGTTTCTGCCATCGTTGAGCTTCTTCTGTCTGGTTCCAAAATAAAATTTTAGTCTTTTTTCTGATTTTAGTGAACTCAAAATGTAAAAATGCTCCTGGTTAAAGTGTTCATGACGTTTAAAGCTAAAAAAAATGGTGTCGCAGCTGATATCGATATACAATTTTCCGTGTCCATTTTCAGATTCAAAATAAACAATCGTCTAAACGGAATACAAAAAATTGTGTTATTATTGTCATTACTAATAATTGAAATTAAACCAGAAAACGGTTTGGATGAATAAGAAAGCTAGGAAGATCGCACAAAATTTTTTACTTTAGTTTTGCATTAAAAACTGAGTAAAAAACCATATTTAATCATATTTTGAAGAGGATAATCTGATTTGAAGATTTATGGAAAATAGGATTGATAAATTTAGTTCAATTTTTTCTTTTAGCTTAATAGAAAAAAAAAACTAATTTTAAGACCCTTAAAACTTTGATAACTAATGTTTTCAACTACATGATATTACATCGGTGGGAACCATACAATTCCTGAGAATGTTGCTTCCAACAAAACACACTTCCGGATCAAATCTTGTTAACAAAATTCTCAGAACTTTCATTTTCTAATCTCTACTCGTTTAGAATATCAAAAAATTGAATTGATCAAACCACCCTCCGAGTTATTTTTAACATTTGTATCAGAGTCCATTTATAAAATCTAATAAAAGTAGTTAGATACGCCTACTCACTTCTAATCTGGAATTACTCTGCATACTATGGACTTTGAATGTTCCTGTTACTAGGATAAAGCGTCAATAACACATCATGATCCATAGAAAAAATTGATAAAACCTGCAGAATGAATGAATGACGATGTTTATTATTCATAATCAGTTCCCTTGCAGAAGCGATCAACAAACAATACTTTTCCGAAGAAATAGTTTTGTTGGTTTTGGCTTTTGCCCCCTTTTTCAACAAGCACCTTGACTAATTGCTTTCACATCCAAAAAAACAATGGCAATGAGGAACGAAAAACGTTGGAAAAAAGTGAAGTGAAAAAAGAAAACAACTATACAACTTCCGATCCTTCGATGAATAACGTCTAGGAAGTAATCATCCGGTTTAAGACAAAAAGGAAGTAGTAAAAACTAAAAATTTCGATAACAAAACTACCGTAATTTGTTTTGGGGCCTTGAATGATTCTAGGATTCCCCTGGCTAACAGGAAGTTTGACCTGTTAACCTTCCAACTAAAATTCGCACTACTTTTCGTGGATGACTGCTTCCAATTTTGTTGTGCAAAGTGGATCTGACGTTATTCATCCTGCAAACTCCTTGACTCACTATTGCATCAAAGATTCCTGACCATTCAGTTCAAAACGCTTTCCAATAATTTTTCAGTTTTTGAACGGTGAATCTGATTAAGTTGTTTGTGGTTTGTGCGATTTTCGCGATCTTCCAGAAATGAAAATGATTCACGAGACCAATATTGTCATTCGGGGAAACATCACCTAAAAGTCATTGACATAAAGCATTGAGCTCGTATCCTTCCATGAAATCCAGATCAGCCGAAGCCTCGCCCCCTTTCGCGCGACAGAAAGTCTATAAAGGGCGGTGCTTTCCACCCAGTCACTTCATTCTTTTTCGGCTCTCTCTCCTCGCCGCTCCATACGTTCACTCCCCGCCCTCTTTTCTGCTCGTGAGTCTTACACAGTTCAAAATGTCGTTCTCTTCGCTTGTCCTCATGGTTTTGCTTGCCGTTCCTGTTGCATCCAATATTCTGATGCCTCATAGCTTCTTTGCTACAAGGTCCGATGATTTATTGGAGAATCCTCAAGTTTATCCGGAAATTGAGGGGAATAACAGTCAAGAGCTGACGCAATCCAGTGGTCCCAGTGATTTCAACGATGATGAGAAGAATGGTTTCCAAACGTGAGTTACAATCTTAATCTTGTTAGAATAGCTCTAGTTTTTTTCTTATTTTTCAATATTCTATATCTCCAAATTTCAGTGAACACGCCCGAAACTGTTTCTTCACCCCTGTCCAATGTATGCTACCTCTATCCGATTCTCACAAAGACGTCCGTTCTCTTCACGGAGTCTACTCCCCAACTGCTCCACACGTCCGTCGTAGTGTGGATACCATGTTGACTTCTCCATGGGGCTACACGGATCTGATCAAACGCGGAGGAGACAACCGATTCTACCAGTGGCTAAGCAGATACTAAGTTGACCGTTCTCTTTCCTCACCAATAAATCTGTTATCGAGCTTTACAGTTGTGAACATTTTTTCATTTCATCGGGTTCAATCCCCCATTGAGATTTTTAAACATTTTAAAACAATAAATATTTCAATGTGTTATATCTTTCTAGCTATTTCAAGCTAATCTCTACACTTGTGACAAATAGAAAAAGTTTCTAGAAGCCAAAAAAACAATCTACGTCCTCCAGATTGTGAGATTTGTTTGGTAACTCAAAAATAGATCCCCCACGCGATTTGTGAAAATCTGCGTTGTTAATCCTGCAAATCCCGTTTTCCAGAAACTGGAAAGTTCGAAAGCTTGGGAATTATATCAGGAAGTTCACACGAAAATGTGAAACCTGAGTAAACAAGTGTGCACTCGGTGCATTTTCACTTTCCCTGAAACCCATCGAAACCGGGTGATTCACAATGGAGACATATATCCTCATTTTGTATTCCTCGACTACTACGCATACCAAGAAGTGGATGTTTGAGATAATTGAATTCTGTTTTTCGAGTGGAGAAGAAGCACATTTCGAACTTCCAGTTCCAAAAAGACAAGTTTTTAATCTGATACCAAATTCAGACACTCGAAATACTGCGTCATTCCAGCCTTCAGATTCGAATTCCTTCAAGATGTCACGTCATTTTCAGAATATCCTAGGATGACCCATGGGAAAAGCGCTCAGAAGATGATTAGAAAACTTGGAGGTCTCAACTGGAATTATCCGTCTGAACTTGGGATCTAGAAATGATTCTGATCAGGAAAGACATCACTAACGAGAAACTGCTTTCGTGGATGTTCTTATATTTTTTGTTGAAGTTAGGAAAAATTAATTGAAAATATTTTTTATATTTTCTTTCTGACATTTACCGTAATCCGCTTTTTTAAAATCTAATATTTTCAAACAACATCATTTCAGAAAGCCTTTTCATAAGCGGGTTATCCTTAATTCTTTACGAAGTATTAATTATTGTTTGTTTTTCTTTCTAACTATTATAAAATACCAGGTGTATTTCAAAAAAAAAAACAAAAAAGTGACGGTTGTTATTGTCTAAATATTTAAGAAATGGATATTATTTTTTCGAAAAACCTTTCGGGTGTTCTCTGGATTTCAATAATTCCACTGTTTGTTTCGGAAAGCTGCCACACACGTAGGAATATGAGCTTTGGAGGGTTTCAGTCAGGAAAAAACAGATTTTAATTGTTTTTGTGTACCAGACGGTTCTATTCCAGAAATCATCAAGCTAGACTTTGAAGTGAACATCTTTGAGTGGGTTTACAATTATTTCCTTGACAGTCACCCAAAAAAAAAACAAAGTTGTTCTCTGTTTATTATTTCCAAAAAACTACAATAGTTATGATTGTAGTCAAGTACAAATGAATTATGCCTGTCTGTGAGACCTCTTATTCATCGGTTCAAATTTTATTTTATGGTCACGTCATATTCAAAGATGACTCCAAGATTATAGCTGAAAACAGCTAACAAGGAAATAATGACATGAAATTTAGTCTCATTTTTTATTTATTAGATAGTTGCTGTAGTATAGCTTAACGAAAAAAGCGGTATTAGAAATGACTTAATCCTGCAAGCATCTTATACATTATTCTTGGAACATGGGATATTTCCGAGTACATGAGTGCATATTACTCCCACCGGCTGGCTTATTATTTTTTCCCACGAACAAAGGATTGAAACTTTTTTTTCAAGAAAATGAATTTCAAGTCATACCCGGAATACGTGACAAATTTCAAAACAAGGAGGAAGTACGGGGGCCATATTTTGTTGATCAATGTCATATCATCCTATAGACAGTTGCTCATAAGTGTTAAAGGAATCAGGCTGAAAGCCGAAACCCGGGACACATTCTCTACTTATCGGGAATCATTTCATGCCCACGAGAATTATTTTATATTGCATCAAACTTCATAAAAACTTGTCATGTGTCAATTGGCAGAGTGCCAGAGACCAAGCGATCGTACGGGGTTTAATAGTTCATAATGTTTGGAATCGGTGACATGGATCAGCTGTGAATAATAACTCTTATCACTGGGAACAGAAACTTGAAAAAGATTTAGGATAACTATAGAATTTTAATTTAAATTTGAATATGGTCTCCAAGCAAAATTAGGGAATCATTGATGTCTATGTACCTTTTCTTCAATTTCAAAAACACAATTTCTGTTCAATATGGGCCACAGACCAGATAAATCCTTTTAGCAGCCCGACTTGAAACAGTTTTAGCTTTTCCCACCTTCCAAGTAACTTTCAAACAGCAAGCTTAAGCTTATCACCTTTTATTCATAACCATAACAAAATAAAGTTCATATAAACCGCTTAGAAAACAGAAAACCCATAATAACATTAAAAATGAGGTATCCAATTAATATCCTATTTCCTGGAGCCGAAAAAAGCCGGTTTGTTATTAGAAATCAGAAGTTTCGAATAGATTTCTGTCAACGAGTTCTCCTCGAACACTGGAAGCATCGGCTGAAGTTTTGAAGGGAAGTTGCCAAGTAAACATTGAGCTGGTGAGAAAAAGCAATTCCTTTCGAAATTGTAATCACTGAAATAAGAGTTTGATTAAAATCGGTTTTAATTCATCTGAAACTCACTGTCTGATTAAATGATGAATTCGATGAGTATGTGGTATCAATGCAGATGTTGATACAGTAACCAGGAAAAACAAAGCGAAAACAAATTGGTTCATGTTTAGAGAATAAATCTCGAAAAGTGATTTGATCGAAGCAAAATCATCTGTTTTATAACATCTATCTATTAAAAGGGGGAGGAGCTGACAACTTCATTGAGATTCTTCCCCTCTATAAAAAATATTGAATTGAACGGCTTATCCCCGGGGATAAGCCACGCCTTCTGATTGTTGCTTGTCTTCTGACAAAAAGTCGCGGTTTAAGTTGTCTGGTATGATTGGATGTATGGTTCTTGTATTTGACATGTGAGGGTTTGCAGATTTTGTCCGGTTCAAAAACCAATTCACTTTGATGAATACTTGGGGGTTTTCTTCTGACTGCTTGGAAGGAGTAAAGCGGATTGAAGATTACTTTGAAAGTATATGATTTTTTTTTGGAATGAAAAAGATAATCCAGATGTTAACTGTAGTTTTATAAGCTACACGGTGCTTGTCAGCAATTTTAACAGGAATACGTTTGAATTTATTAGAATATGAAGAAAATGGGAAAAGAATTCCGTCGGGCGATCTTTGTGATGGTGGAAATTGGGACCATCAGCTAAGAATTTAGTTAGAGTGAGATAATTTCAATAAACAAGTTACAACAAGCTTTTCCCCTAATTAAAAAAAAACTGTCTCTGATCCACAAACCCAATTTATCATAACGAACACTTTCCGTCCTAATACAAATCCGAAATTTATTCCTATATTCTAGAATTATGGAGATGTGATCGAAACAAAGCTGATACAAATGCATTAAACTAGAATCGTGTGGGACCCTAAGCCAGGAAGCACCGACAGTCACCAACGTCAGTTTTTCTTGCGTGACTTCTGAAAATCTGAAAAAAATTCTGATCACCAAACACCGGCTTGATGTTTGTAAACAGCTAATCGGGAAGAATAGCGGTGGCCATATTACTGAAAAGAGAAGATACAACTTGCACTTCTTGGAGATCTGTCAAACTCGCATCATTAAAGAAAAAATGGAATTAAAGTTCAGACATGATTGTTATCTGAGTCACTTATTCAAAAAAACATGCATATAATAATTCATCATTTATATGATATAATCCATTACTGCACTTTCTTTGATACTTTATCTCAAAAATAACGGTCAACATATATTAGATTAAAAGCTATCCCAATTTATTTGCATCCCACAACATAGATAAACAAAAACATCATCATTCAAAGAAGGACAAATCAAAAAAAGCACGAAAAGCGTGGTTTATCCGCCGGATAAACGCCTTACACGTAATTATCACAGAAGAGACTTGCTGAATAAAATCTATGCTCCGCCTAGATCAACAACTCATTGATATATAAAAAAAGAGATCCTGAGCTCAAATTCCCATCAAAAAATGACCGGAAAACTCGCCATTCTATTCTTTTTCATTGGCTTTGCTGCTTCAGCCTTCCTTCCTTACCCGCACAGGGTTAATCCAGTGGGACTGTAAGTTTCTATCTTTTTTAGTTTTTTTTTCCAAAAAAATATTAAAATTTTCATTTTAGTGACTACAAATTCGAAAGAAATTGCTTCTTCTCTCCTGCCCAATGTCTCCTTGGTAACTTCCCAAGAAGCTCGAAACTCCAATCAGTTCTCCGGGTTTTTGAAGACAAATCTCTCAACAAAATCTACTCAACTTTGAGGCTCTCCAAAAATAAACCTGCATTCTTCGGTTCAAAGAAATGAATGCTGAACTAATAATCACTAATCTCATTATCACTAATGATTAATTATTTAATCTCAGTTTTTAAAAAAAGAATAAATATTATTTCATTCAGCGAAAGTTTGTTCAAATAATGGCGAAAAACCAGATTTAAATTTGGATATTCTAGTTCTAAACATTTTGGTTCTTTTGATTGACTATTCTATTAATCACCATAAAACGTTCCTTGGAGATCAGACAGAATACATTAATAATCCCAAAAATGGTAGATCAAAACATCACTATCAAAAGTATGACATCTTCAATAATTTCCAAACAAATCATAATTCTCTTATTCTCAATAATCAAGTTTAAAACTTTAGCTCATCAGTGACCACGATTACCGTATGATCTACTTAAAAATCTTGTGGTTCTACACTAATCCAGCTTGCATGATCAAAAAGAGGGTTCCAACATCATTCTCGCCTACAAAAACTATAAATGGAAACTAGAAAGCGGATTGGAGATTTTAAGGTAGTATGTGTCATTGTGCTAGAACTTGGAAATGACATCAGTTGTTAAAATGAACTGTGGATTCTGGTCGTTTTATGCTTCGATTTCGTAAAGTCATATTCCTGGAATGACGTTCCAAAAAGTGAGCAGACATGTCATTTCCAGACCGTTCGTTCTATTTACATTACAAGTAGGTCCGCTTGGAAATGACACTAATAGAGAATTGACTATTTTGGAGAAGAGTACAACTAAGGGAATTTCCAGAAGTTACTATCAAGGGACCAGCGACTTTCAGACCAATTTTCAAAAATGTTCATAATAAATACCTCCCTTTTTCTTAGTCTAAAGTCAAAAATTGCCAATTTCAATTTCACAGAAATGGAACACAAGATTAATGGGAGTAAGCGCATTTGAACAAATTGCTCTTTTCCAAAATTTGCCATTTCCTTGACCGCTTCAAAAAATAATGTTTTTTTTGTGTAGACATGGTGAACAATTAACAAAAGGGGTGCTAATTTCAAAAAAATTTTTAATCATTGCCTAGACAGATTTTAAGACAAATTTCTGTTTTAATCTATGATATGAGCAATTCTGTCAGCTCCAGTGATATTTTTCTTATCCCAGTAGTCAAATTCTTTTATTAACTATGAATTCTGACACATGATTAAATATTTACGTCAGTCAGAAGTATCTAGACATATCAACATGTGCTAATCAAACAATTGAATGAAAATATTTAATCTTTTCTGTACTCAACTGGTTTTGTGGTAATTAACGATGACATTTCTTTATTAATCGAAACACATAGAAGAGATCAGAAAATTGGAAATCAAGAGCAAAAATTGAGACGAAATTAGTGGGTCATGAGATCGAATCATTTGATTTCTAATAATTATAGCATGAATCTCTTATGGAACTTGTTGAATTGGTGTTGTTGGACCGGGAGAAGACATTGAACTGGCGACAGGTAGCAGTTGCGAAGTGGCCATGGCGATTGTGGTCTCTTCTCGAGGACCTGGTTTCCACCGCGGAGTTGGTACAGAGGACTGCTCACATAGTCCTTCTGCATGTTTCTGTAGGTTTCGAAGTTGACTCCAGTCCGTGCTTGGATTGGAGACACCTCGAATTGTGGCTTGAAGCCCGAGCCGCCGTATCCGAGCTGAAATTGGTTTTTTTTTTATTATTCGATCTTTGGCTATTTTCGGTGAAAGCTAATAATGTTCCTAGAAAAAATGGAAAATAATCTGGATAAAAATAAGAAAACGTCTGCACCTGCTCGAATTCCACGATGTTCGCGTTAGTCACAGAGAGAAGAAGCACGGAGGCGACGACGAAGAGAACCAAGGATGAGTTCATGTTTCACGCTGGAAAATTATTAGATGGTTAAGATGATAAGGAAGCGAAAAAGGAAGAAAAAGAATGAAAGAGGTGGTGGCTAAAAATCAGTTTTATATAAGAACAAACCCTGATATTCTGAATGGCGGTCTGAAAAAATAAGGACAAGGTATAATAATCAAATAACAGGCTGTACCCCTAATTGATGTTATCCGACACGAAATTCGACGAAAATTATGTCTGTAGTTCTAGCTGGTACCAAGAACTCATAACATCAAGACAGATGAACAAGAAATGAGAAAGAAAATGAAGAATATTTAAGGGAAACAACATTGGAATATATATCAGAATGTGTATAAGATTGGATGAGCCTCACGATGAGGATGACACCACACCAGATTTTCCTCCATGTTTCTCCATTTTTCATGAAGACTCATTTCTGGAGGTTGTTTTTGGCGTGTGGGATAAGACAAGGGTAAAGCGTTTCAGATTTGAAAAAAAAACTGTTTTGAAAAAATAAAAAATAAAAATGTTTTTAAGATTAAAAAAAACTACCAGCTGAGAAAGAAAATATTCATCATATATGGTTCAATTCTCACAAGGATTAATGAGCAGATTTGTGAGCAGCAGAATTCGACTAGTATTTTAAACTTTTCTTAGAATAGAAGTCATTATACCCTAAAGCCACATGTCTTGTTTTGTAGATTTGCATAAATATGACTTCATCATACTATTTTTGAGATAAGAAACACAAATGAATTCAAGCATTAACTCATTTGTTAACCGCCTTTAACTATCATATCCTTATGACGTCATTCCGAAAGTTCGTTCACTTTACAGAGTTCGTCAACAAGTTTGTCACCTCATGGTGGCTCATGAAATGACGTTTTATTCTGAGTCAGAACCCCAATGGACCTGTCTAGATACAATCTAGCCTAATTTCTTACTTGCACTCACCTTTGTTCTCTAGAATCCAGGATTAATAAGGAAGTGGAAAAGAGAGAAGGAAACTAAAAGGAGCGTATGGGTAGAAAAAAAGTCCGATTTAAAAATGTATGGGTTTTCCGCTACCACAGCTGACCGCTGGAAGACTGAATGAAAATTTTTTTGGGCTAGAGCCACGCCCCCTACCTGAAAAGAGTTGCTAAGCAATAACGTTTTCTAAAATAAAACTATACGATTTGAAGTGGCTTTATAAAATTTACGGTTGTACGAATTTCAAATTTTTCATTTTATTACGATTTTCTAGAGAAAAAGTCATCCATCTCTCTTTTGGCTACAGTAGAGACTACTTCAAATCGTAAAATGACAAATTCAAAAATAAAAATATTTTTTAGAAAAGAAATTTTTATGAACTGTAACTAGTGAAGGAAAGAGAGTGAGCCAAGGGAAAGAGCAAATGACTCTAAATCACTGCTTCTTATATCATTAAGAACAACGTGTGACTTGTCTACCTAACGAACCAAATGAAACGCCCACAAATCCAGTGAAGGAGATGCACTAATGAGAATGAATAACATTTTCATACGAATGAAACTTTGCTTCACTGATTGTAGAAATCACATTTGGGAATTGAACCTTGTACTGATTCCAAGAAGAAAAGAAGATATCATGAGTTTTAGCTACGCATTTGCAGGAGCATAAGGTTGTCTGTCTTAAAATAAACTTTGGAAAGTCATATTTCTAAGGAAAATGTTCAATGAGCAGTTTCAAAGAAAACTAAAGTTAAATCATTTCAAAAAATTATTTGGTTGGATAAACAACGTTTCCAAATTATGACTGGATGTGTGAAAAGGGTAAAAACGTCACTTCTAAAATAAGTGTCATCACTACTATCATGACATCAACCTAAGCCAAAAAATGTCGAAGAACACAGTCTAACAACGTTTCTCACTTATTTCCAATTCATTGTCACTCAATATTCGAACCCAAACACGCATGCAACTCTTTCAGAATGCCTGAGATCAAACAGAATATCAATACATATTAAATTTGTTTGATGCTTCCACCCTCAATGTTTTTGGGGGTAAGAAAAATGAAATATAGAGAAAAAAGGAGTTGGCTAATGAGATAAGATTTGGTCTTTTGAAACTGAAACTAAGACAAAACTCTGATATCTTGTTCGACAGATCAAACCCGGTTTTTGAGGTGTACGACAACAAATGAGTGGGCTTATTTTGTCAAAGTTATTTTCCAAAATAAGTTTCATATACGTCGCTGATTCAAGGTTTCAAATCGAAGGTGGTCCCAAGTGAAGCTCACACTAATCTAGGATGTTAGTCAGTTAAAATGTTAGATGCAATTCTAATAGAGGCTTTAAAAAAAACCAAAAAATTTAGAATCTTTCAAAAAGAAGCATTCGTTCTCCAACTCAAAATGAGAAAACAAAGAGCGTTTGTTCAGGTCGGAGGAAGCGCTAATGAAAATTCACAATAGAAGGCGTTCGACAGGGAAGAACAAAGATTACTTTTTTTGTTGTTTTTGGTTTCTTTCTCAGAAGACGGCGCTTTTATTGCAGTTTTGAAATCACGTGACTTTGGAATTTTATGTTTGTTTAATTGTTTTTAATAGTTTAAGTGGCGATTTACATGTGACTACGGCGCAAACAATTATGTAATTTTTCTTCAACTCCATTAATATGTATTGCTGGTACGGTAGAGGTAAAGTGTATTGCTGAGCTTTGAAAAAACAGGTTCTCCTTATCTTTTAGATCAGCATATTTGATATTTTTGATTTTTCATCAACGATATATTTAATTGTATAAATTTAGTATCCCATTATAATATGATTATACAGTAATTTTGGACAGTATAAAAGGTAACCAGGAGAGTCGATTTGTTGTAGTTTTCATAGTTCTTATGCTTGGAATATTTGATCTGAATGATTTCTGATGTTTTTCCAAGCATAGTTCAAATTAGTCTTACAACCTCAACGTTCGAATATTTAAACCAAATGATATCACTGTGTCATCAACGGAGAATCCAAAAAAATTATAGTTTTACGACTTGATCATTTACGTTACAAATGAACTGTCACTATTAAAATTTGACTACGATTCTCCCTTATCAGCCCACAATTTTGGCAACAATTTTCAATTCACTGATAAAACTGTCGGCTTTAGGGGATTCCCTGTAGATTAAAGTCACTTTTTGTAATATTGCAAAGGGCATAGTACAGTTTTGCAGGCACCATCAAAACAAATAGAAAAAATGTTCGCGAACAGTGATATATGGATGATAAGATAAATGATTTATCATATAGGGTCACCATTTTTTGGTCCTTTAGTCTTTCGAGAACCTTCTGATCACTTCCTTATCACATTTATAAACTTTAATTGCAAGAACAATCAATCGTAAAACGCCGCGTTTATTTCCTCTCGTTTCTCTAACTTTTCCTATTCTCTAACATCCGCGTGGCCCATATCAAACCGTATAAATAGACCCCCGTATCACTAATCATTCCCCATTCACAGTACACATGGAAATCAATTCCTTGATGATTGAAAAGGTGAATGGGGAAGGAAAAGTGTGTCTTAGTTTTTTAGAATATTGATCATTTGATTTTTCTTTAATTTATTGTAGGATATGTTTGGAAGGAGGTAACTTCACAATTTTGAAACAATATCGGGAGTTTGCCATGAAAAAACAAATATTGACTTTTCGATGTATTATTAGTTCTCACAGTTAACCACGTGACGAGAATTGTGGAAATTGCTCATTTCTCAAATTACCACTCAATTTTTCTTTTCTAGTTTGTTTATAAAACAATTTTTTCTTAGGATGACTACCACAAAGGCTAATCTAACTGAATTCGAGCAACAACTTGTTGGAAAGGCGGTGGAAGCTATGGAGAGAGCTTACTGGTATCAACTATTTCAAAAAACTTGATTAAATATCAAAATGATTACAGCAAGTACAGCAACTTCAAAGTGGGAGCTGCATTGGTCTGTGAAGACGGTGAAATCATCATTGGAGGTGGGTGGAGCTCATTATTCAATGCACTCTTGGAAATATGAGAATAATTTTCAGCCAACCATGAAAATGCGTCTTATGGAGCCACAATTTGTGCAGAGCGTAGTGCAATGGTTGCTGCTCTTACTAAGGGACACAGAAAGTTCAAGCTGCTTGCTATTGGTAAAAAATATAGAATGGTGGATTCCAAAAGATTAAAAAAATGTTTAGCTACCGAGTTGGAGGCTCCATGCTCACCATGCGGAATTTGTAGACAATTTTTGATCGAGTTTGGAGACTATAAGGTGAGTAATGCATTTTTTCAGAGAAACTAAACAATTAAAGCATTTATCGCTCGGGATTAAAAAAAACGAGAAAAACAAAGAAATGAAATGAGAAAAAAAGGCATAATGAGTGTTTTTCTTCGTTTAAAAAACCTGCAAAAGTCTACTCAATTTCACTTTTTCGTTCCGTTTCTTTCCACATGAATTGTTATTGAGACCACCCACGGGCTCTCGGTGTCAAATGACATGTATATATGAATTCAGGTCATTCTCGGATCGTCGACTAGCGATCAAATCATTGAGACATCAACTTATGGACTCTTGCCGTACGCCTTCACACCAAAATCGTTGGATGATCATGAGAAGGAGACTGAGGAGAGAAATCATCATTCCGAGCAGAAGAATTGAGATAATTGAGGGATTGGGAACTGTATTTTGACCTACTAATGAAGCTTTTTATATCTAATTCTTATTTTTAATTAAAATTGAAACTTTTTATTCATTTTTGATCAATTCGTCAAATCTAATCAAAAAATTCTTCGCTCTAGATGATTTTGACAAAAAAACGTCTGCTCTCAACTTTTGAATGCACTTCAATTCTAATCAAACTTTCAAGAGTCAAAAACTCGTCAAGATGAATATTCATTCTGCACGTAAGTTTTCAAAACGTCTTCCATTATTATTCCGGCACAAATTTATTGTTTACACTTTGTCGTTCGAAGGACAAAGACAAGAAGAAGATACATGACGAGTCCATGTGACATGTGATGATGATGGAACATTCCAGTGTTTCGGGTTCTCTTTTCTTGTGTATACTCTGAAAAAGTGAGATCTGATAATTGACTTTTTTTTCGAAATTTTGGATGTTTAGATTGCTAAGTGTAAAATTGGAGTTTTTTCAACCGATTTCATAACATTTTCTCTCAAATTCTGAATTTTTTAGTTCAAAAAACGTTTTTTTGAACATTTTTGATGAAATTCTCCGGTTCAAAAGATAGTTTCAGTTAAAAAAAAATTTGCTCCTTGAAGATTCCTAGACATAGCTAAGTTGAGATTACTGTAGCCTAATATGTGTTTTTTCTAAAGATATCGCTAATTTTGAAGCTTCCTGATGATTTTTTTCAGTTTTTGATATCGTTAGTCATCACAACTGCTATAGATCTTTATTTGTAGATTATTTTGAGAAAACAGCATATCTAAGATCAATTTATCACAAATTTAGATTTTAAGATCACAAAACATTAATCACGACCCATTTTCGTCACCAGAACCCTGTTGAAAACCTAGACCCCCTCACAGACTTCATTAACCTTTCACTTTCGAAAGTTGTCAAAAGTTGTTATTTCTGAGCCACTTTCTCTCTTCTTTTTTTTCTTATCCACCCAATAAAAGTATCATATTTCACGTCTACGTCCTTGTTTTCATCTTACATGCCATCCACAGAAAGCTTTTTTCCTGGAAATTTTCTGGTTGTAATTCTTCGCTTTTTTACCTGGTATCAGTTTCAGTTATTCTATTATAGAATCAGTGATCCATAATAATGGAATAAGGATAAGCACATCATTCCGAGAATTTCCACCAGGGTTTTCTCATTTTCTATTCTATTATGTTTGGACACTGATCCTCTTCTCAAAAAAGAAAGGGAATCCTCCCAAAAAACCATTCATATATGTAATCCAGTCTATGAAGAACAAGGAACAAATTTTTTTTGTCTATCATCAATGACGCAGATGTTGAGAGGGAGAGAACCACCAAAAACGCCATGAGAGAAAGAAACCCGACAGATGGGGACTAAAGGGGGGAGAGTGGAGATGAGAGAGAAAGTGTGCTCACGCTTTTTGTGTATCACTTCTCTCTGTGTGACTCATAGTCTCCTCGGCTTGAGCAAATGTGCTCCAATGATTGTATGCATTGGGAGGGGGGAAGGTCCCATATACTCAATGTTACTATTCAGGCAGAAGCAATTGAAGGTCCCCCCCACGCGGTGTCCCCCAAAAAAAATAGCTTTGCTTATTTTTTTCAGTTTTTTTTTCATTTTTTTTCATATATTTATAACATGTTTTCAGTGAACCAAGTCTCGATTTGTGTGTTTTCACATTATTAAATTATTTGTTTTTCATGGTAGACTTGATCGTGAGAATATATTTTTTTTCGCTATTCTAAAAATCTCAATTCTGAATCGGATTTCTATTGGTTTTTGGTTTTCTTCGAGAATTTTTTTGGGGACAATTCTAGAATTTTGTTTGAGTATCACTGTATATTTTATCGTTTTATTTTTTCTATATATTTTTCCAAATTAAAAAAAAAATTTTTGAAAACAAATGTTTATTTTACTTTTTAAAAATTATTTTTTCTCGACTATCAACCAATTTTTCCTTGAATTCCAGAATTAATCTGATTGTTGAGATCCTCCTTGTTTTTTTCTAGAATTATCAAGTTAGAGGATTGGTTGACCACCAATTCCAACCACATGACAACGATTTCCCCCCCCCCCCCCCCTCCTCGACCACCGCATAATCTATTCCTCCATTTTTCCATATTCTCCTTTTTTTTCCCTTTCATCTTCCATGTTTGATATCCATCGCGCATTGCATTGCTTACAAATTGGTTGCCATTTGCGTAGAATAACGCTTTTCTAGATATTTCGAAAATAATTTTCTTTTTTCTTCATTTCAACAGCTTTCAGTCCCAGGTTTCTCGGAATCTTGTCATGTTATTTTTTTATTCATTTGCATGACGGGGGTTTACACAATAGAAAAAAAGAGGAACAAGCGGTAAATACCAGAATCTATGAATTGTGAAGGTCTGCACGTAGGGTTTTTCACGATTCTCATGGACTTCCCGCACTTTCCAATAATCCGTTCGGATTTGCTTTAAACGGATGTTTTCGGAAGTTGAAAAAAAGATTTGGAAAAAGGGGATAAATAGGGGAAAACACCTTGGATAATAAATGCTCCCAGACATTTCTATTCAGCTTTTATAATTCGTTCTGGAAATTTTCCGTGGACTTTTTATTTTCCCCCTTTTTCCTTTTTTTTCTATCATAAATCCTATTATTTTCAGGGTATGAGCTCAAACAAATGCGGACTCGATCCATTGGTAGAAGAGGAACCAAGCAGTGAGTTATCCCTTATTTATCCTTTAACATGCATCCAAAAAAGAAAAAGAAAAAAAAATTCTAGCAAGAAAAACAGAAAATGGAGACAAAATGAAAAAAGAGAAGATAAAAAAGTGTCAATTTCAGCCGAATCGCAGCCAATTCACCATACGCCGGTCCAGCATCGACGCAAAATATCAGAAGAGGTGTCGGCGACGCGACCGTGTCAAATCAGAGCCACGCCTTCAAAATCGACGGAAAGTTCGAGTGTGGCAAATGTGGGTTCCATTTTGGCTAATCATCGGCCATCGCGGAAGTGTGGATCGCGTCTTAGCTTGACCAGCTTGCTCAGCTTCACCGGACATTCCTCGTTTTCCCGTGACAGGTTAGTCTTTTTACCGTTTTTCATTTCATTTTTGTATTATTGTACTTTTTCCGTCAACTTAAGCTATCAGTTGGTCATTGATTCGTTGAAAAGTTTACTTAATCGTTTTCCGAGTGATGTTTGGCAAAGAACTTGGTTTTTCTGATAATCCCACTTTTATTAGCATAGGCTAGGGAAGATTGATGGGTTGGTAACAAGAAAACATTGTCAAGTGCTTTAATGATGTCATAAAAAGTTTTGGAAAAGTTTAATTTAGTGATGTGGGAGCAATTTTAACTTTCCTATTATAATTTTATGCTGACTTTGAAAACAAATTTTAATTCCAATGAAATTAGGAGTTCGACGCTTAATATCCGAATTTGGTAAGCTAGACATTTTCGACCTACACGAAAAAAATTCCTGAAAAATTAGATTTCTGAATTTTCCTGTTTTCCAGAACAATTATTGCTTATCTCCAAAAACAGCACCAAAAAACAAGACTTTCAGAAGGGCTTCATGTTTTCCTAATTTTTTTCTAAGGAATCAAAATTTTTCGTCTGAAACCTGAATAAGAGAATAACAAATGGAACGAATTATTTCCGTTTTTTAGAAATTAATGAAGGAAAGTATTTTCAGATATTTATTTTGAAATTCTCATTTCCGGCTTATTCTATTTTGGTCTTTGTACCATACCAAATAAAAATAATCAGTTTGTTCAGTTCTTATTATTGTTATTATCCCATAATTCATAGGTTATAACCGGGATTTATCCAATTTGTCCTCATTTTCCTCATCTCTCACCTCACGTCAATAACAATAACACAGACTGTGTCGTCGTCGTGCTAAATATACGAGGTCAGGCAGCCGTGTCCTAGCGGAGGGTCTCATCTGGTGGCCGAAACCAACTACCTCGTTTCCTCCCGCCTTGGACAGTCTTACTCTTTACTCTCCCCCCTCTCTCTCTCTCTCTCTCTCCTTCTCTTTCACTCATTCATTTCTCCCACCATTATATTCGTTCACCCTTCCCGTTCGCCGATGCAAATCCGAACAGCGAGAAGGAGACCCACTTGGTTTTGTTGCTATGTCTAGGACCCTCTCTTATTGATACTCTCTCATTAGGTCTCTTCCGATAAATTGGTGGGAGAGGAACTTTCTCTGTCTTTTCTAACATTCTCATTTGATTGATAGGTGAACGATAGGTTGGAAAGTCTCTGAACCTTGTTTTTTTTTCGTTTTTGCTGATTTTTTGATGAAAAGCTTCCTTTTTAGCAGAATTACTTAGAATTCGTTGATTTTTGGGAGGAAAATCGAGAATTTTTCATAATCATTGCTAATTTTAGTTCAAGGAAATCAAGTTTCCCAGGAAAATTGGCAAAAAGTACATCCCAATTTATATGATACGGTTTTTTGCCGCGCTATATCTAGTTTCTCTTTTTTGATTGATTGGAACGGCTATGATTAGTTTTGGATAGTTTTTATAATATGGTATCTTTCGAAATTACTAAAAAAAAAGATTTCTTATGATTTCCTGTTTCATGAAATCACTTTCTGAATAGAAAATAATCCACTTCTCCTTCTCAAGGGATTGTAACTTTTCCGCGATTTCCTCTCTCAATGTTTCATATCTATTTCTAACAAAAAGCTTATTGAAGAAGTGTGAAACCTGTCGTCGAGTGAAAGTGAACCATATTTGAAGGTCTTTCTCGCTTGTCCGTTTTTTTTCTCAATTTCTTATCCATCGTCTTGTCTCGTGTTGTCATCATCATTTCCATCAGTCTCACTTTTCAAAAAAAAAACTTTTTTTCTTTTTTCCCTCATCCTTGACAATGTCTTCTTGTAGTTTTAGGTGTATTTTTGGGTGGGTTCACTAGAAAAAAGAAGTCCTGCACGTTTATTACTTTCTTCGGCCACCACCACTCAGCTGATTGTTATTGGCACCAATTCCAACACCACTTTCTTTATTACTACTCTTGACGTCGTATGACTTTGGTCTTTCTACTTCACTTATTGGATGGGTTTTCTAGTCCATTCTTTTTTGTATTTTTTGAGGTCACTACACTTTCTGATCGAATTAGGAGGCCTTGATGAACAGCCAAATGGACAAAACGTCTAGTTTTTGTTAATTTGCTTTAAACATGACTTTTAATCTGATTAGATGGACTTTAAAACTGTTTCGTAAGTTAAACCGAAGAAAAAACGTGATAAAAGTTAAAATTAAGAAGTTTTTCGCAATAAGGAACATTTTTCAATTAATCCTATAAAAAATCGACCAGAATAATGAATTCTGAAACTCGAAACAGAATGTCGTCAGCAACAACTACGTCTTTCTATTCAATATTGGTCCACAAATTTTTTATTCAATAGAATCCCATCTGCGGTTCTTTTTTTGCTCATTTTATAATAGATAACTAAAAATTCCTTATTCTACTCGAACTCTATTCATAAACGATCAAAAGCCATATTTGTCATCGGTGAAAATGTTTAAAATTTTTTTGTTTGAAACAAAATACGTTAGCAGACTGGTTTTTTGTCGTTGAAATTTGTAAAATGGAAATGTTTTTCAGAATGGGGAAAGTTTTATCGGAATAGTGATCTTCACTGATTTTCAGTCAAAATTTTCAATAATGATTTTATTTTTCGACCAAAATGACCGAAAATTTTGATTTTCTGATTTCATAAAAAGTGAAATCATTTTTTCCTAATTGAAGTAAAGCCTATAGAATAAAATTCTCGGAAAACCTCGATTTCCCACGAGGACGAGCTTTTTGACATAAGTTCTCACTCTTCGAAAAGTTAGGAACACCCTGAACAAATGTTACACTATTTCTTCTCATTCTCTTCTATTTTTTTTTTTATTTCTTCAAGAGTTAGTGGTTGTGGTTCTTGTGTTTATTTTAAAGCCCTCCACTTCCCCTCACTTTTCTGCGACGCTTTTTTTTATACTTTACCACAAATCCATGTATTCTTAGTTGCCATATATCATGACCTTTTTCTAGCAAAAAGTGCTCAAGCGTTTGCAGGAGAACAAGTTGGGGTCTCGTCTCAAAAGAGTTCCATGAATAGATAGTTAGGCTTCTCTGGAGCTTTCTTCAAGGAACCTTTCGGCGCAATTTGTGAACCCCAGCCATTTTTAGGGGGGAGACTGGTTTCCGTCAGCACTTTTATGCGTCTAAGGTCCTGTTATTATCTCTATTAGGTGGTTAGCTCTCCTTTTGGACCCTTTCTCTCACTATTTTTGAAGTTTTTCCTCCTTTTTCTTGCCTTCTACGTCATTTTTTTCTGCTTCTTCCTCACCGCCGTCTTTTGTTGGTGGCAACCAAAACTCTACGGACCCCCCGTTTTCAATTCACAATGAATGATGAATATTTTGCTCATGAATTTTCTATTTTCTTTTTTCCTTAGCTACCACCTTTTTTAGCGGGGAATCTATTGTTTCACCTGTCACATTTTGAAACTTGTTGGAATAGTTTTTAGTATATTTTGATTGGAAAGATAGAAATAGAGATCAAAATACTTTTTTTTATTTTAATCTTTTTTATCTTAAAATGAAAAATTTTTCAAGGCACCATAGACCTTTATTGAAAAAATTTTAACAGCCCCATTATTTTTCTGAAATAACGCTTTATGAACTTTTTAAAGCATTTCCACCTATCTTTTTTTCCCAAAAAGTCCAAAAGATACTTTCAGACGCTCCTGGACCCGCACTTTTCAAATCAACTTCATTTCCCTTTCCTTCCTCTCCGCCTTTCTCTCCTCCTCTCTCTTTTTCTCCCGTGCGCATCAAAAAGTGTGAAAAGTACAGAGAATCCGGGTGGTTACGATGACTTTTGACAGTATGGCACTATGAGTCCACTCTGTCAATTTCCGACCCTTTTCCTCGTTTTTTTTTTCCTCGTCCATCCTTTTTTTGTCGTCCTCCCCGGGGCAAACTGCGAAGGAAAAAGTGAGTAGAGACATTCAGATACACACACTATTTGTTCTTTGGCGGTTTGTTCCTTCCTATTTGCAACCATCTATTTTCTCTCTCTCTCTCTCACTTAGTTCACAGAGTCCCTCCTTACTTTCTCTCTCTCTCTTTTTACCCCCCCTGCCAAACATTTGCAATAAGTAATATCGGGCGACGAAATGAGGAGTCTTGTGAACTCTTTTCAAATTTTTCCGTGTCTCTTTTTTTGTTCGTCTGACTCATGCAAACATACAGTGTGTCTAAAATTGTCTGGGGTGGAGAGATAAGAATACTCCAGTAACTGGTTGCCGTTCTTTCTTGGGCGCCACTGTTTGAATTGTTAGTGAACGCTTAAAATAAGAAATCACCTGACATTGTTAAGTGGATAGTTTTTTTTTGGGCTCTCTGAGTTGGCTTATTTCTCAAATTTTTTGGTGGAAGAAACAGTGAAATGATGCTAATAATAAAAAATTGGGCGTTTCCTTGTTTTTTTCGAAATTCTGAGAAATTATGAGTCATATTTTGTTTTTCAATGTTTTCAACATTTTTTTTACGAATTCTAGCTGATTTTTAAATATTTTTTGAATGTTTTGATATTACCAACATTTTTATGATCTAGATATCATATTTTTTCATCCTAGCATTAGTTACACCATCTTTACCATTTTGTTTACTATCTGAAAACATTTTCTCTATAAAAATGCCACTATCTGAAATTCCCTTCTCTAATTCCGGCATTTTTTCTGTGTTTGTTTCACCAATTCACCTGTTTTTTTCAGTCTTTTTCTATATTTCTCCATCACAACCTCAAATGTGTCCCTTACTCAACCTTGGATTTTTTTCTCTCTCTCCTTTTTCCCTATTTTTACGTGTCTGTATGTTTTTTTCGTTCTCCTACTATACAAACAAAACAAATCGACCTATCTTCCTCGCTTTTTTTTAGATTCCTCAGCTTTAGTTTCCTTGGTTTCGCCCCTGGTCCTAAAGAAAAAGTTTCAAGGTGTGGTCTTTGAGAGCTTGATTGATGATACATACATTTTTCTCTCACATTTCCACCTGACATTTCGATAAATACTGATAAGAGAATTGGTAGCCATGTTAGGTTGATAACATTTCCCTTTTTGCCTTTTCCTTCTTTTTCTAAAAGGGAAATTACTATTTTTTCAATCAGTTACTATTTGTCGGCTTCCTGGCTTTATTTGTTTTCTAGAAATACACTGATCAAACTTTGGGCCTCCCGGGACACTTGTTGGCTTAGTCTCCATTTTTGATCAAATGCGACAAATGTAACTTGAGAAGTTACTTTAGTGTGTTTGATTTATTTTTTTTTTGATATTTTAGCCTATTCAGTCTAGGTATTAGCTTACCAATTTGAACTTGTTCATTTTTAGGTAGAACTATCAGACTATATTCGAAATTTCCTCACATGACCATGAGTCATTGGTATCTGGAACATTCTATGTTTCTCAATTTCGAAAATTGAACTTTCATCACTGAACACTTTAGTCACCACTGACCGCTTACAGAAATTATTCATTCCCATTGTTCTCTTTTTTTCTCGAGAGACAACGTATTTTTTTTTGTTTCAAAATCCCCCCTTCATTGCAGATCTCGCTCGGGTTGGTCATACAGCGACGAAAACGCTGGTCACGTCGCTATGACAAGCGTTTCCAGCAGCGACGTTCGGAGCAACGTGTCCGGATCGATATCGTCGAAACGGTGAGCATTTTGTTTATTACGAAAAAAAATTTATGAAATTTGATGACTTGGCGAAAAATATTTGGGAGTGATATAAACTAAGCCATCTTCTTTTTTTTCTCGAAAATTCGTAATTCGATTAGAAAGTTCATTAGTGTCAATTAGTGACTTATTTTGGAAAATTGAAAAACTTTTGAGATTTTGAATAAAAAAAATTTGCTCTTACCAAACTACATATTTTCTTCATTTTCGCTTTTTCTCTGAAAAAAATTGAAGAAAAATCTATTGATACCAAGAAAAACGGAACCAATTTCTTCCCCACCAGCCTATTTGCATCACAATATGTATGACAGTGTTCAGCCCGATTTGATTGATGGTTTTTTTTTCCATTTTGTTTCATGTCCTTTTTTCCGAAAACCGAAATCGCCAAAAACAGACATTTCATATATTTTTACGAAATCGCTTCCCTTTCATTTCTTGCAACTCTGTTTACGAGAACACGTGGGGGCTCTTGATAGCTTAAACTGATAATTTTTATTGATTAGTGGGCGAAATATTGGTCATCTTCGATTATCAGTAATTGACATTGAGAATTTTTGCAGTTATCGTGGTAGCGACACAGGATCCGGAATGGACAGTGAAGGCGGTGAGACTTGTGCAGAAATGTTGCTCTCGTCGAGAAATCAAGATGACGAGGAGCAGATGGAGGAGAAGCAGCTGTCCGAATCGTTGCCGGTGACGCCGAAGACGTCGGTGGAGACTGGAGTGAAGAAAGAGAAGGTATTTTCTGTTCTTTGTTTTCAAACTTTTAATTCTTAGCAATTTTCATGATAGATTCTAACGCACAATTACCAAAAAGTGTTGAAACATGATAGAATAAACATTTGGAAACTTTTCATTCACAAGTTTAAGGAGTTTCTCTTATCATGTGCTTGGCAACATTTATAGAAAACATTTTCACTTGCAAACACCACTTTTCCTCCTTATTTCCCAATTTTGAATAGAAAATTTTCCTATCTTATCAAAAAAAAATGGTGTTCTCGTTACTTCCTTGTGATTCCCATGTTGTTTTGACACCCTTTTGACTAATTGTGTTTATCTATCGTTTTTTGAGTGGGCTGAAAAAAAAACGAGATTATCGTTGGACAAACAAATATTCGATGAACTTTTAATTCAACTATTCTGACCATTCATAAACCATCATTTTCAGGGGAAGGGCAAAATGAAGGAGTGTCCGTTGTGTGCGGCGAAAATGCCAAGCAGCTCGTTTCCCAAGCTGAAAGGATGTCAACATCGCAGTTGTAGGACGTGTCTTAGACAGGTATTTCTTAATTAGAGTCTGATTTTTCGAATTATTCTTGTTATTTTCAGTACGTGGAGCTATCAATCACGGAGAATCGGGTTGAAGTACCTTGCCCGGAATGCTCATCGTTTCTTCATCCAAATGATATCAAGTGAGTTTTTAATACACTAAACTATTAATTACCATGTTTGAAAGCCGCCCTTCAATTGTAGGGCACTTTTTTTGTCCAGTATGAGCAATTTCAAGTCGATTTCACAAGTTTTTTATCGAAAAGTAGTTTTTCCTCAAATTTCGGGATTTTCATTAATTTTTTACAAAAAAAAAAGAAATTAATCATTGATTTTTTCATTTTTCGTTGAAAATTTGTCAGTTTTTATGAAAATTATGGAATAATGTCTACAAGAAACAATATTATCATATTCAGAATGCTGGTTGGCGACATTCCAAGTCTTATGGACAAATATGAATCCTTCAGTCTTCGTCGGTATCTGATGACTGAAGCTGATGCGAGATGGTGTCCTGCTCCAGATTGCGGGTAAGAAACTGAATTCCTATTCTTTTAAAAAAAAACAATTTTCAGATTCGTCTTCATTGCGACAAAATGCGCAGCCTGTCCACAATTGAAATGCCAGCGTCCCGAATGTGGAACCCTTTTTTGCTATCATTGTAAACGGGAATGGCACTCAAATCAGACTTGCGATGAGGCTCGCCGACCGGAAAAGCGGAAAAGTCGAGGATTGGCTTTTGAGGAAATTATGCGGAATGGATTCCATCCAAGTGCTGACTCAACGTTAAAGCGTAAGATTTATCATCAATCCCAAAAAAAAAAATAATTATTACATTTCTTTTTTTTCAGCTGGCGATGTGAAGGCATGCCCACGCTGCAAGACATATATTGTGAAGATGGATGATGGATCATGCAACCACATGGTGTGCACAATGTGCAATGCGGAATTCTGTTGGTTATGCCTTAAAGAGATTTCGGACCTTCATTACTTGAGCCCGACGGGATGCACGTTTTGGGGGAAGAAGCCGTGGACGAGAAAGAAGAAGTTACTATGGCAACTTGGTGTGTTTTTTGGAAAAAAGAAATTTAAAAAATTCTCAATGTCAAAAAAACTGGATACTGTAGAAATTTCCCAGTAATTTGGTCCCCGGGGAAAGAAAAAAAAAGATGACTCCTACAGTAGGATTTCGCAAGGGTCCTGCAAAAACGTCATTGTCAAATAAAACTCTTTTCAAAGACCCTAAATTTGTCGTTTTATTTCCAAATTCCCGGTCATTTTGCGCTTCGAAAGAAAATCGTATTGCAAATTGCTTTTCGTTTTCTTCATATGACGCTATTAAATTCATTGTGAGCATTATCCACACGAAAATGACCGCCCACGACTCACTTTCGGTAGTTTAATAAATCTTTCTCAATTGTCTTTCGTCTATTTCTTTTTTTTTTCGACAATCGGCAATAAAAATGAAAGAAGAAGAACGGAGGGGTGCCCATGGAAAATTGGATCTGAATTGCTCATACGTAGGAGGTTTGCGTGAATCTCTAAAAATAACATATTCTGCAAAAAATTTGGAAGAATTGTTTCAGGAACACTTATCGGAGCTCCAGTTGGAATTGCACTAATCGCCGGACTCTCCATTCCGGGAATTGTTTTCGGAGTACCCGTATTTGTCGGAAGGAAAGTCCATCAGCGGTTTAAGTACAAATCGAAAGCGAAGAGGCGGCTTTTGACAGCTACTTGTGTGGTTGGATCGCTGGTTGTTAGTCCAGTGATGGCTGTGATGGCAGTTGGTGAGTTATGATGACTGTATGGGGTTTCCTAGGTAGCTAGGGTACAGCTACAGTAATCTAAAGAGCAGCTATGAAACGAATATGATTGAGGTCATGTTTAGGGAAGTATAGATTAAAAATCGTTCTGCTACAGTATGCTATGAACCATTAGCTCAAAAATGTTCCCCTTTTCATCATCAACCTTTTTCCAGGCGTCGGCGTCCCAATCATGCTAGCCTACGTTTACGGTGTGGTTCCCCTGTCACTTTGCAGAAACGGCGGATGCGGCCTCTCGTCTTCCGATTCGTCGCTCGCATTGGCAGATATCGACGAAGAGCAATTGTACGGAACGCCAGGAGGTGTGTAATTTATTCGTTTGGATCTCCCTTTTCATTCCCCCTTTTTTTCTTCTTCTTCTTTTCATTCTTATTTGGCGCAAGAGAGTGGCGTACCCCCGATTAAGTGAAAAATGCGAGATGACTAAATAAGACGTTCGGGGGAGGCCGTAAGGGAGGAGAGTAGTAAGATGGACGAGAAAATTGTTTTTGGTGCCGACACCGAGAGAGCGGGTAGCGCCACATTGTCTTCCATCTTCACGCGCTCGGCCCCCCATCATTCAATCTTCGGCTGCTCAAACCCAATCTAGTCATTTCAGCCAGTGCTCCCGTCGATGTATCGCAGTTCATGACAGATGCATCCAAACGAGAGGAAATTGTGTCCATCGATCCGTCGATTCTCAGCGCCATTTCCATGCCGCACGAGTTACGGACACGGCATTGCGTGAATTTGGATCTGCGGGGAAGGAGAACCAGTTTGGAGTCTGGAACAGATTTTGGAAAGGGTAATGATGGAAATATTGATGGGAATTGAAAAAAAAATGAAAAAAGGATTTTAAAAAAGATAAAAACTACTGAAAATTGCAAAAAGCATAAGATAATTTTAATCAAAAACGGATACAGAATGGATTTTCCAAAAATTATTTCGAAAAATCCCAAGTTGAGACATTTTTTATGTAAATTGACTTCATTGTTACGGTTTATCTAATTATCAATTGTCATTATAGTTGTAACTAAACATAAATCAATGATTTCATGCCTCCCTAGTTTTTTTTTCCCTTCTATTCTAAGAATAACCCCAAAATCCATTTTTCGATTCGGAACCCTAGGCGAGCGAGAAGCCGTTCATCTTCTTTTCCCTCATGGAAATTGGATTTGGTTAGCGCCTGTATATATAATTAGGTGACTACTGTAGATTTATGATCTTCTCGGTTCAAGGTTCTTATTCGAAGAATAGAAAAAAATGAATTAAACTGAAGAAAACTAGTGCATCTGTTGCCCTTGATGAATCTAATAATTAGAGGTTCCGGGGCAATTTAAATACACAAAATCTTCTCATTTTCATATCTACTGATATTATTACTGTATCTCTTTCCAGAACGTGTCAACTACGAAGAAGCAAGCGTAAAAGCGATGGCCGGCTCACATCACTATGACGATAAGGTATAGTTTCTAATGGAAACGTTATTTATGGCTAGTAGTCGATGTGTGTGTGCGACAAGAAGCCGAAAATAGGATTCGCCCCCATAAAAGTGACGATGAGAAATGTATTGTACGATGGTACTTCAAAAAAAAAGAGAAAGAAAAAACTAATTTTGAAAATTGACAAATGTTTCGTATAGTTTTGAAGTGGATGTCATACGGTAGAGCACAGAATGACGTGCGGATGAGACTAGATTTTTTGGAATGGATTAGCAATTAGAAAGCAAAAACTGTTATTGGAAATTTGGAATTTTTGAACAGAGATAGTTTTCTGTCAACCTTGAGAAGTTACATAAAGTCAGGGTTTAAGATTCTGATGTTTCAAACAGAAAATCCGTTTAAAATAGTTATAAATTATGAATTTGTGAAAGTTTTCACTTTTCTTGCAAATTTTTACCTGCACTTTTATTTTCGGATTATATGAAACTTGATAACAACTTTTGCGCCTTACTATCCTCGAAAAACTGTACCCTTTACTTTCAAAAAGTTATATTTTTGAGATTAACCATCATTTCTAACAAAAAAGTTCTGTTCTGCTCATTTTAACCCTCTAACTTCATCAAAATAACACCCAATTCTCATTTCAGAGTGTCCACACCTTCTGTTCTGGTCACGAAGTCACCTCACTCAACGAGGAGCAGTCAAGCATCAAAGCTCTCGCTGGTTCAGTAATGGATACGAAGAGTATGAGTGAAAGCATGTACAGGCACATGATCATGTCAAGATATGCAGAAAAGCAGCAGCAACAAGAGCATGACGATGGTAAGCCGTTTGAATAGGCTTAGAATCCGATTTGAATCCAATTTTTGTTTCAGAGGAACCAGGAACAAGCGACGACCAACCGTCCACGTCATCTGGAGTGCATTCTGTAAAAGGGCCGAAGGCGTCAACATCTTCTGGTCATCGAGGGTGTATGATTGGTTAGTGGCTTATCTTTTTCTCGAAAAATCTAATCTTTAAAATCGATTTCTCTCTTCTTGAATGTATATACGTGGCACAAAAGAAAAAAAGCGCGCTTCCGTCTCTAAATCTCCTAATTTCCTGTTGTCTCTCCTGTTTCCACACCCCCCTAAAACAGATCGCTATGGGGCGGAGATTGTTGTTGTGGGGCCGTTCATTGGCTCCACAGCTTGTTTTTCGATTTGGGCGGAGTCTCGTGGGGGGGGGGGCCTCCGAAAGTATCGAAGCACTTTTCCTGCCTCCCATCCTCATTCGACATCGGGACCTCACTCGCCGGCTGGTCGGAGGCTCAGTTCGAGCCTTTTTTGCGCTCTTTTTCTTTTTCTCCTTTTTTCTATAGTTGAAGAAGCACTCTTTTTTTGTATTCTCATACAACTTTTGACTCTCGGACAACTCATGAGCAGGTAAGTGATACTCCTCTCTTCTTATATCATACTCTTCCTTTAACTCTCGCTTTATCTCTGATACAGTAAGCTATTATAATTCTTGTTCTTCTTAATCTTAGTAATAGTTAAGTAGTTTTTTGTAATCCTTTATTTCAACTTGTTAACTTATCACATGAGATTCTAGTGATAAATGCGTTAATCTAGTTTCGTAGTAGATGATAAGATAGTTTAGCTAAAGAACACAGTAGGAGTCTCATCAATTACCTTTCTAAATAATACAGTTAAAAGTTTCATACATAAAGTAGTTATTAGCCTAGTCTTAATCTTAAAAGTAGTCTTAATCAATATCTACTATCTATATACCTAATCACTTCGTCTAGGGAAAAATGAGTATGTCTATGAACAGTAGCATAATAAAAATGGTTTTTTTTACTAGTAGGAAGATACTGTAGGTATCGTAGCTAACAATATATTGATTATTTGAGCTCTCTGATAGCCTAATCTCTTTTTTATATATAGTTAGTCCTATTAGCAGCATTCTATATTCTCATCTCCTATATTTTTTTTCTTTCTTTAACTACAGGTTCTATATAGCTTACGGTATTAAAAATTCCTTCATATTGTGATGTGTGTGTTTTTGTATGAGATATTGTACATTCCGCCATCTTCTTACAAAATTACCTGTTCTCCGGATCAAGCTACCTCGGAATAATCGGAACCTTTGATCAAGAGCAGATGATGTAGAAGCCGGATGTTACCAAAAACAATGTTGTCATGGTGTCGAATATTGTTGATAACTTACTCTTAGCTCTATCAATTAACACGCCAAAACGAGAAAACCCACTTCTGAGAAGCCGCATATCATCATTTCCTTCCGTTATCATCTATTGTCTCAAGCTATCATATAATGGAACTAATTACCTAATCATCTGATTGACGTCAGGAAAGAATCCCAAGAAAACACACACACAACCTATTTGACATTTTTGGACACACACTAACCGACGGGAAAGAGGGCTCACACACAAGTTTTCATGTGTCCTTCTTTTCTTTTTTTTCGTGTCCGCCGGATATAACAAACCTAATCAAAGTTCCTCCGTCCTCTCCGCAACGAATATTTTGTCCATGGGTGATCCTTGTGGTTTTGTTCCGTCATTCTGTGCGTGGTGCACATTCATCAGTTTTCTTCATTTCTTCCTTCTTTTTTTCCTTCCTTTTTAACGAAGTGACGACAACCAGATCGTACAGTCAATTAGAATAAAATGTGGTCATAAAAGCGCGTGCTGACGTGTATATATATGCAAGAAAAGAAAGAGAGAAATCGGTTTTAAATTCAAGAAAATAGGCCTAATTAACCAACATTATCCCATTAAAGAGCGCGAGGAGGATGGGATTCTTTTCACCGAAGAAGGTGCCGCTTTGCTGATCAATTCATCGCCAGCAATGCGTAGTTCGGGAAGTATGAACGTTGATCCGATCGATCTGTTCAAAATACGCAGTTGGCTTGATAATATGAAACAAATGGTTGCCACTGACGCGCCTCAAGAAAAACCATATGAGTGAGTACGGTAACCATTGAACATAGAAATGGGAATTTGATTGAGTCGACATAGGATGGATTTTTAGAATAGGATACTAGGTTACTGAAAATGACTGAAGTCTGATGAAAGCCGTTGTTTGTTAAATTTGAGTAGTACTGTAGATTTTGTTGATATGCAACACTTTATGACAAGTTTTCCAAGTAGCTTAGGTAGTATACAATAGCGTTCAAAAGTTTATAGGAAATAGTGTTTTTCAGTTGATTTTTGGTCATTTTGACGATTTTCAGGGGTCTGGAGATCGGTCACCATGTCTCCGATCATTCTGAACATTTTGTGGGTATAACACAAACCTAAATTAACAATTTTGCAATCACAGAAGTTTTTGTAAATTCCTAGTTTTTCTGCTATGTGAAGTTTTCTGAAACACTCCTGTTTTTTCACGTTTTCAGTGCAAAAAGAGCCAGAAACGGCCGAAAAAGGGGTGTGCGTCAGAAAACGCGGTATAGCTGAAAAACTAGGCATTTTCAAAAAATTCTGTGTATGCAAAGTTGTTATTTTAGGTTTGTTTATACCCCCAAAAATTTTCAGAATGATCGGAACCTTGAGAGCCAAGCTGAAGACCCCTGAAAATGGTGAAAATAGCCGAAAATCAACTGAAAAGTACTTCTATAAACTTTTGAACGGTTCTGTAGCTTAGGTTGTAATGGTATCAGTGAATTAATGAAAACCATTTACTAAGCAACTTCAACATATCCAAAAAATTTCTAGACCATCAACGAGACCGGGTAGTAAACTCCGGCGTTCGGGTAGCGGGAAAAGCGTACATACCGTAGCCACATTCCCAGTCACCCTCGGAACAGGCACCGGAGTCGCCGGACAAGGCCTCTCCAATTTGTCGATACCTGAAATCGTTCAAACTGTGAGTGAAGGCGCGTCGGAAACCGAAGCCACCGCGAACACAGATGCCGGACAAAATGAAGACAACACATTAGATGATAATGTGTCGACGAATTCTTCATCCGGAAGTCAAAAGAAGAAAAAGCGGCGGTTTGGAATCTTCAGTAACTGGTTCAACAGAAATAAATAACTGCCTCTCGACAAATGTAAAAAAAAACGCCAAAAAAGAAAGAAAGACCTCAACTGTCATTTACTTTTCTCCCTGTTGTCTCAAAAAAAAACTTTCCAACTAGTCATTTTCTTCATCCCACCACATGCAATTTTCCATTTTCATCTTGTTTCTTTTCTCCATTCCGAAATTTTCATTTCTCTCTTTTCTTCTGTGTCTGCTACAACAGCAACAACACTCACAGAATTCCAATCGGTATTATACATACAGTTCGTTTTTTTTCCCTTCTCATTCTCCTTAACTACTAGCCACGACGTGTTCTTATGTTGTGATTGCCAAAAAGTGTTTCAATCAATCTCGTTTCCGTTCTCCTTATCTATGTCAAATTATAAGTGATCCTAGTCGTCAATTCGATTCTGAAACCTCTCCCCTCTCATTTGTATAATATAAATTCTTTGAAATATGAATTTGATTTTAATGTTTTTTATTTTGAAAAGCTACAGGTTGCGAACTTGTTCTATTTGCTTGTCGACAATGGCCAAGGTTGTGGCCATCGCTATTCGTTCAATGAAGAATGCTCTCCGACACGTGTTGGAGTGCGATTTGAACGAGCCATGTGGTAAGTTGTTAACAAGAATGAAGAACGAAAGATACCGTATTATTGTACTTCTCGGCAGCTAATTACAGGGTGCCACATAGTTAGAGGGAGCCGCCTAAAGTCGATATTAGCAAAAACCGTCGAAATACTTCTGCTTTGCAGGCTGGCTTATTAGAGAGGGTTAAGCAATTAGGCATGCAGTTTTATTAGAGTAATTACGGTAGATGAGTTAAAAATGGTGGATGTTAGGAATTCCAAAAAGTGTTCCAACTGAAAAATCTAATTAGAACAGATTTTTTTCTTCAAAATCAATTTTTTTTTCCAAATTAGTTTCCGGGAGGCCCTAATTCGGTTAAGACAAAGAATTAATTAATGTTAGACAATAAGAAAAGTAGCCAATTCTAGAACCATCAGGGGAATAAGATAAAGTATTTCCAGTTATTCTACTGTTTTACAGTAATCCTATTTGGATTTGAATAGTTTTGTAATAGATATCTAGCTCTAACGTACAGTTTCTGTTTTGGAACCTTTTTTATACCATAGTGTTGTCACCAGGGTTACTGTAGTACTACTGTAGATACCTTAACTTTACAAAACTTCGTTCAAGACTGAAGCGTACATAATTTAGACAAAAGGAAGGAATTTTTAATATCATTACAGTTGATACCGTAAGATACATTTCCACAACAGCAAAAAAAAGCCACATACTATTTCATTCTTCCAAAAATATTCTTAACGTCGACCCATTCAGCATGCGATCTCAAGAAGGGAGACTTCTACGTCTACCCGAACGAAGAAATCCATAAATTGTATTACAATCGTGAGGACGTTCCATCAGCGATTCCATGCTCGATCATGATCTTTTATCTTGGTCCAGAGCCGTCTGTTGACGTTCTCAACGGTTCACCAATGTAAGCCAAGAGCCTAAGAAGTTTTTAGTCGGTAACGATATTGTTTTAAGGAACTGTAAGGAAGCTCTCAGCTTCCTTGAGGACAACAAGCAAACTCTCAAGGATTACTTCCGTTATCATCGGTAAGTTTAGTTTAGCTAAGAAACTGTTTGACCAAAAAAAATTTAAATATTTTCCAGACGAGCAATCGTTCTCATGGACTTCTACCATACTGGCAAGCTCAACATCAAGATCACTTGCAAACCATCATCAAATGCGGTGAAACGCATTTGTCTCTTCATCCGATCGCTTTTCCGCATCAAGGTCAAGCCACAAAAGGTTGAGCCGGAGCCATACAGGCCAATCAAGAAGCTCTACCAACAAGGCTTCTCGCTTCTCACGGACACTGTTCCAGCCGATTACAAATTCTAAAATAATGACTGGGAAATAGGCCTTTTCTCTTTTCTTCTCTTGTTTTTCTTCAGATTTCATTGCTAGACCAATTTTTATGTTATTCTTGAAGACTAACTTTTCTCAAAATGCCTAAACCTCTAATAACATCTGAGGGCCCTAATTTCCCGTATTTATTTCATATCCTCCTTCTAATTTCAATTCCCTTTCGGATTCTTTCATCTCATCTTCTTTCCCTAAACCGTCTCTTCTCTTCAACTCTCATTTTCCTTTTCTGTCATCAGAACACTATCATTCCTACCATCAAATGGTAAGTGTTGCTAATTTTCGTCGTTTCTCACAAATGGGGCTCCATTGTTTCTTTTTTCACTCTTTTTCACATTTTTCCTAAACTTTTTGAATTCAAAGTTCATTTGGGAGGTTCTTTTCAATGGTAAGTGGTTAGTCGTGTCTAAGGTTACGGCCGAAAGCTTGGAAACCGCTTTTTTCTCAACAGAGACCAATTTCGCTTCCCCTAAGCTGTATATTTCTGCTGATAACTGATTTCCAAGTGTTTTTCTTTAAAACGGCCAAAATTTTGAATCCAGAAGCCAAGTTTCTCATTTCTTAAAAAAAAAACAAAAAAAAACATAAAATCAAAAAAAATTTCATCTCTTGTACATTCAATTCGTCTTTACTTCACTAAAAAATGCTAAAATCTCCCCTCGGATCTCATTCATTCAATTAATTTATTATTTCTGTATTAAAAGTCACCACCATTCATTTTCTCTGTGTCCCCCTTCACCAAATTCTTCCCTTCATCATGTCTCGATTTCTCAAAAAAAAAAAAAAATTCTATCCCCTTGGCCCCCTCCAATTTATTTTGTTTACTCTCTTGAGAGAAACACACACTCAGACCAATTCAAAAATTTTTTTGAATAATATTTCAATGAATATTTTGTCGGGGGATATCGATGAGTCACACAGGATAGCACATTTATTCACAGATTATTTATATATAAATAGTAAGTTAGTGGATGAGATACAATGTACATTGGCTGGGAATATTATACAATTAGATGGATGTAACTTCATGATCCGAGTCAGCTTCAATCTCAGTGGCACGATGGTTCACAATAGTTAAGGACTTCTTTTGGCGGGTTTCTCTATTTCCGGTTACCAAAATACCTTTGATATTTGAATCCGCTTGGGGATTTGGGCTTGAGCCTATAAAAAGTGATTAGTGAAGTTAAATAGAGTTAGCTTACTTGGATCAACGACCCATTTATCGTTCTCTTTTGGAATCGAGTCCATGCTCAAATACTCCTTGTTAGCCATTCCGAGCCCAACACTAGAGCTGACCATAACGCTTAAAAAAAGAAAATACTATCCCTTAATCAAGACTATGTTACCTGCTACTACGTCGACTGGAAAGGAAACGCGCAATCTTTGGAAATCTATATAGGAATTTCCGGAGGCATCGATAATTGTGAAGGAAAGCTCTTGTGTAGTCGGAGCTCGCAATGCAGAAGACATAAAAATTGAGACAATGATTGAGCACTTCTAGAGTGTTTGAGCAATGACGATAGAGCTGCAAAAGTGGGTATTGGTTTACTGCTATAGTCTTCTAGTAGCGACTCTACCTGGAACTTGTAATTATTCTCCATTGACTCATTTTGCAGAATCATCACGATGATTTGTGGAATATTTCCGAGTAGGAAAATAATACAAATCACTATCATTAATACAGTTAATTTCCTTTCAGCGAAACTTCTAATCAATTGAGATTCTTCTTTTCTAAAAAAAAAATTTCCCTGTGCTATCAAAATTCAATGATATATACTTAGAAGTGATTAAGGAGTTAACAGTTGATTCTGAATCAGCAGCAATCCCATTAGAAACATCTGTAAGAGGAGAAGGTCTCCGAACCCGTTGTCTGAAATTCTAAAAAAAAAATTGTTAATAAGTCTAGTAAATTGGTTGACTTACTTTGTAATTGTGTAATTGAACCGATAGTACAACGTTGAACACAGTCATAAGGATAACAATCAGAAATCTTAAACATTCTCTTGCCAACTTATAATAACTGTATAACGACCAATTAGGCTCTCTGGAATCAAAAATTTCATAAAAAATTTTATTGAAATAATAACTTACTTGCACAAAAGGTCAACATTATTAACCATAATATACTGTCCGTTTTCCTCTAATTGAAGAGTCCGTTGTAAAACCATTGGCAAGTGAATGATAAACGAGAGAGATAACATCAAAAAGATCTTTCTACGCGTCCGGTTCTTATGAGCTTTGTAAGGCAGAGCTCTGGCGTGCACATTTGTCATGAAATTTCTTTCAAGCGTGCAAAAGAAAGCGCAGTAAAGTCCAGCGATCAAGAAAGTGTTGATAATCGGAGCTTCGATGTAAGTGGTATAAAACATAATTGGGGTGATACTGGGGAATCGGACAAGAATGAAATGGCATAAGATTAAGGTTAGAGCAATCTGGAATTCAAAAATTCAAAAAAATTTAGTTGAATTTCAAGAGGAAAACCTACCAAATCAAAGTAAGCCAAGGATAATATATACATGAAAGGAACAGTTCGAAGGCTAGGACTTTGCAAAGTTTGAATATTCAGAATATTACCAATCACCCCAAATACACATGAGCCAACCTAAATTATCTAGATAGTGACTAAGTATAAAAATGGTACCCACCTGTATCGTCGTAAATGTCTCCTTGATATTTTTCAAATCTTCAGTAATCGTATCATTCACATTGATCTTGTTACAGAATTGTTCCATGTTGAGAATTATTTGGAGCTAGAAAGAAAAATCGAGAAATATTTTATGAAAGCTCGAATAAAAAACTGTGGGATGCTACATGAAAGATGGCGTCATAGGAGAAAAAAAGTAAAGAGTAGGCAAATATTTGAAATGGAAATTTTTTCTTCTTCTCCTGCCTAAATGTGTTGGTCGAATTTCGAAATTGGCTTCACAACACCCTACTATAAGCAAATAAGCACTTGTTTGCCCTCTTTTCAGAATACCATAGGATGATGTGGAGAGAAATGGGATTACCCGAGATTCTTAGCTCTAAATCCTCTTTGAATTATTTCTATTCAAGTCGCTTGGAAAAAAACTTCAAAAACCAAGGGAAAACGCGGCTATTTTTCTAAAAATGGAGGGGAAAGAGTAAAAGTAAGCTCTTTTGTGCGAGCAATGGACGAAAGAATGAAATATGATAACTACCCGCCCCATTTGTGACTTACTGCTCGTAGAACGTGCATTCTTTTCAGTACCACTCAAAACGCTGGTAATATGTATATAGAATATCAAATATATATATATATATAATAAGAAGCCAAATGTATCTTATAGAAATATATGAAAACCGTTCATGCAGAATCGCACATGCTGATATGGATAAGACACCAAATTAGGAGAAGTCATGTGGTTATAACATGAGTCTCGAAAACTTAGGGAGTCGTTAATAATGTATAACTAGAAATAGGTGATAAGCTGAAATTTCGATTTATTTAGTCATGCGGAACCATGCTCAGCCGATATTAAGAAAAAACTGTGAAAATGGACCAAAACGTGCTTAGTTTTCAAAAAAAAAATAAAATAAAGTGAGAACAAAGTACCAACCGGAAAAATTTTAGTGAAGACGAAACGCCATGGCATTCTGCTCTTCAAAACGAATCAAAACCATCTGGTGGTAACCGAATTTCGATGTAAACTTAGTCAAGACAATGTGGGCGTCAATTCTTGTCCGGAAATTAAAGTGTGTGCGGGTTTCTTACTTTCACAAACGCCCCAAAGGGCGGAGGAACTTTGTTTACGGTTTTCAATGGGTGCGGAGGTGGAATTAATGAGGTTTGATGGGGAGGGAGGAGGAAGCGGAAATAAATTGAGAAATTCCAAATTTGAAAACTGAAATCGAGAATCTGACGACGAAGAGATGGCAGAAATGAAGAAATGAGAAGACGTCATCACGAGTACTTGTCATGCTTTTCCCTTATTTCGATATCTGCTTTGTTGACATTGGTGAACGCACGCCGTTTCTTTCACATACTCTTGGTTTCTCTTTATTGGCAATCAAGCATTCGAATATTTCAATGATGGTGGCTTTTGAGAAGGCCAAGATGAGCGAAAAAGAAGAGACGTGTGATTGCTGTGTTTCCGTCTTAGAAATACTCATCGAGAATTGAAACAAAGACAGATGTGTTGGTACAAAGTACACATAGTAGTTGTAAATCAAGGGATATCGGATTCAATCAATTTTATTAATACTATAAAAAGTTTATAGGCCGTAAAGCTATAAATTTCTCATACAGCTACCGTATCTTACCCTTGAATAATTGCCTGCCGTCGACATTTTGGTGTCAGAATTTGAAAGACTAAAAAAAACTAAGAAAAAATTCTTGAGGAAGGAAATGAAATTTCAGCTAATTCAAGTTGATAGGAGTGAGCAATTGAAAGGTTACTGTAGAAAACTAAAAGTAGGCTAATAAATTGTAGACAAAAGACTAGACGGGGTTTTCTACTAGAAGGTGGCGAACCAGTGCCATACTATTAGAGTAAATACGGAATTTCTATTGGGAGCAAAGTTCTAAAAGAATAAGCACCAGCGCCTGAAAATTCTAGTTTAAAAGCTGATCAGACAAATGCCACCTGAAAATCCAAGTCTCCTCTATTAAATTATGTAAATCAGATTTCTAATGTTTCGAATAGAACATAAACTACTGAAAGTCACGATTCATTTGAGTTGGTGCAAGGTGTTTTTCTAAGACGAACATTGAGACGTAAAAAATATTTTTTTGAAAAAAAAACTAAGAGAGAAGAATTTCCAGTTAATCCTCATGTTCACGATGAAAAATAAACATTCTTCTTATAAACATACCCACGGATGAAACCATTCGGAAATTGTATTGCAACCCGGGAACATTTCAGCTAACCACTCTATAAAAATTTTTTAAAAATATGTAGTTTGAAAAAACGACGAGCTTCAATAAAACAAAGAGCCGCAAAAAGTGAAGGTCACTAAAAATAAAACCCGAGTATTTCGTCCCAAATAACTATTAAATTTCAGTTGCATTTTGTCACTTTGCACCAATTTTTCGCCCCATACATTACCAGATTGAAAAATCGTTGGATTGAACAAGAAAAAAACGTCATTGGGAATTATTAAGTTAATGAGGTCTTGCGACTTGTCTTGCGAGTGGAAATTGGCCAATGGGGGCGAAAGAGCTTCATCTCGCTTCCAATCTAATGATATGCACGAGGTCGGATTTCCTAGTCGAATGGAAATTTTTGTGGAATTGATGACTGCGAGGCATCCATTTCAAGTTTTGTGTCTGGAAATAAAACTGGAATATTATAGTATGTTTTTCGAAACTAGAAATCTTAAAAACAGAATTGGGAAAGATCTAAGGTTAAGCTCGGTCGTAAGAGGTCTAGGAAGGTAACTAGTCCTCCTCAAACATGTTTTAAGCCGAATTAACCAAAAGTTTTCTGAAAGTAGGGAGTTATACTACGAAAATAGCCATTTCAGACCAAGACAAGTCCTTCTTGTATCTCTAATCGTTTTTTGTTTGCTTGCTAGCCTTTAGCTAAGTTAACCTAAGCTCATCCCCTTTAAATTATCAATTTCTGATAATAGCCAGCTGATATATCAATAAAATATCACAGTTAGTCGAAAAAACTTATTAAAAAGCAGCTGGCGAAGGTTGGAGATAAATGGAGCAGAGATAAGCTTCCAGAGCCAACCAATATGCGTCAAAACACGTCCATGAGTTTTTCATACGCTTAAAAATTACGATAAAGGCCATAGTCGGTTGTTTTTTGAATAAATTTGACATTTCCTAACGAAATTTTGAAGAAAACAACTGGAGAAAGCCAAATCTGTACAGGTAACCAAGCAGACGACAGAGGAGAGCCGGTGAGTCCCACCTCCCTTTGAATCCTACTTGAATTGAATCATTACCCATAGCTTGAACTCCTAAGAAGACCATCAATGCTAAAACATGAAAAAAACCCCCAAGTTGTCTACCGCATGTTTATTGTATTGAGACAAATGAAATTATAAAACACATCAAGTCATGATGTCAAGGAATGGGTCACGGGAAAAGGAATACTGTTTGGGAAAGAAAGCAAGAAATGGGGGCAGATAAATCGGGTCGGAGACAGTAGAATATAAAACGGGTCAGAAATTCTGAAATATGAAAACAGGTCAGAAATTCTGAAATATGAAAACGGATGGGAAGATAATACTGGGGAAGTGAAAGGAAATTTTTGAACATGTCAAAATGGGAAAGTTTTGTAACATGCTAGAAAATTGTTTGGAAAGATTGGGGGGAATGAAAAAATAATATGCAAAACAGAATATGATGACATAATGATTTGCAAGAAATGATAAGTGTTAGGGGGAACAATAAAATTATGGAAACCTAGATATCCCCATTCTCCATGGTTCCATCAGCAGCAGAAGACTCTGGAAGGTTGGGTTCAGCAGCCTCAGCGTATACATTATGCTCCGCCTTCATCGCATCAGATGTTGAATCTTGAATTCCAATCTTGGTTGCTTCAACTTTGTTAGAAGATTGATCCAAGACATCCTCAGCTTTCGTTATTGGAGCATCAGTAGTTGGTTTTTGAGCAACAGCCTCGGCAGCCTCTATTGGTTTATCCGCAGAAGGATCCTTGGTATCACCAGTTTCCGTCTTTGGAACATCAACGGTTGGAGCTTGGGCATCCATCTTGTGAGCAGCTGGAGCATTAGGGTCCATTTCACCACCAGACTCCGTCAAAGGAACAGCAGAAATTGGCTCTTGAGTAGCAACAGAATCAACCTTGTCAGCAGTTGGAGAGGAATCCTTGGCATCCTGAAATTTGTCTTAGTTGGACCAGAAGTTAGATCCTAAGTACTAACCTTAACTGGCTCAACTTTATTAGCAGCCGGATCAGTAGCATCTCCAGCGTCAGCCATTGGAACATCAGAGTTTGGTCCGTGGGCAACAACATCGGCTGGCTCGTCTTGGTCAGCAGAAGGATCCTTAGCATCTCCATCTTCGGTCATTTGAACATCAGAAATCGGTTCCTGAGCAACAACCTCAGCCGGCTTGTCCTTGTCAGCAGTCAGACTAGAATCCTTGGCAATCTGAAATTTTTTTGATTGGATCAGAAGTTAGATCCTCAACACTAACCTCAGCCGACTCAACTTGGTCAGCAACAAGACCGTTAGCTTTTCCGCCAATGCCATTGACACCATTACATTGAACTTTGGAGTCCACAGTCTTCATTGCTTCAGAAGATGGATCCTGTGTACCAATTTCAGCAGCCTCGATTGGCTTATCAGAAGAAGGATCTTTGGCATCCGTCATTGGAACATCAGAGTTTGGTTCCTGATTGGAAACCTTGGCATCCCCATTTTCTTTGATGACCACAGCGGAACCATCTTTAGGATCGACATGCTCCGTCATTGTGACATCATTTTGGTCCTTCTGAACCATTTCGTCCTCGTCTTCGTCTTCAGCTAGAATCGCTTCATCACCCATATATGCGGCGAAATCCTTATCATATTTGCCTGGTACACCACGTGGATCATAGCTTTTGAGTTCCCAAACATCGTCTCGGTTGATGCTGGTTGACTCTGCAACAATTTTTTGTAAAGAAAATTAATTGTTTTTTAATGACATACTGAGACAATAGAGGTAGACTTCAAATTTCTCGCTTCTTTTCCTGTCGTCTTCAGCGCCTGATTTGATGAATCGTAGTCCGGCGAATCTGCCTTTGACTGCACCGTACAAAGTATCTCTTCCCATTTGCAGAATATCGGGATCTGTAGCTTTATTGTACGTAAATACTCTATTCGGATTAGTTGCTCCATTTAACGTCAGTCCAACTCTAGTGTAGACGGCGTACTTCAAAAATTCGACAGGTCTCATCATCCTGATTTCTAGCAGCTGGTCTTCCTCTTCTGGTACGTCGGCAGATTTGTTGTCTTCAATATGGAGAGCATCAAGGACATCACGAACAAAACGAGGGCGACCCAAGAACGGGAAGCGAATGTAGATCTCGAAGCGGGTGTTGGCGACGATATCTGGGATCTCACATGGAGCAATTAAATGAGCAATTGCTGTGAATTCCTTCTCCAATGCTTCCTTCTCATCAGCCAGTTCAATGTCGACGAACGTTTGAAGAGTCGGCTCCGCTGGTTCCGGATTGGCAGGCTTCAATCGCTCCTCGGCAACGATGAGTGCCTTGTAGCTTCTTGGCATCTTCATTCTCTCCGATGAAGGGATCGTGGTCAGTGGTGGCATGTTCTCCGGATCGAGCCATTTGATAGTCGGCCAATTATCAGCAGTCAATGGAACTTGGGTTTGATTAACATCAAGAAGTTTTTCGAGAGCAAGGAACGTTTCCATTGGTGGACGATGAGTTTCTGGCTTTGGCTGAAATTCAAATAAAATGAAACTTTGCTGAAGACTCGAAAAACCCACCTTATTAAATAGAATATGAAGCGCGACGATCCGTTCTTTCAATGGAGGACGGTTCTCGGATGGATTAGCACGGGCATACTCTTCTTCCTCTTGTTTCATCTTTTCCTTATGACGTTGTCTAGCCTCATTCAAGGCTTTTTGGACTTCATCTCCATTATTGTCATACTCGTCAATGGTGAAAAGTTCGCGATTCGATGAATCCGGAACCTGACTGTACGCTTCTCTTCTTGATCTACGGTGTGCCGGACCCGACTCATTCTCGTTCTCATCATATCTTGGACGTCGACGGTTGGATGGTCCCGGTTGAGTGTCGTCAAAGTTGAATCTTGAGCGACGATGGCTCGGCCCAGGCACATTATCGTCGTCGTCGTCATCAATACGGGCTCGGCGGCTGCTCGGTCCCGGCTGAGTTCCATCATCGTATTCAATCCGGGGACGTCGACGATTTGATGGTCCAGGCTGGGAATCGTCGTCATAAGCTGGCGGACGGCTGCTTGACTGAAAAATTTTTATAATTCAACAAGCTGTTTTTGGTTCAAACTCACCGAGCATGATGGTCCATCGAAGAGACGTTGAACTTGAAGTTTTTCAGTGAATCCGAGCTTCTTGAATGGAGCCAACTGAAACACATTTGTATTATAGTTAGTACTCTTAAGTTTCAAACGTACCCTGTTTGGACGTTCCTGTGGTGGTTTTGCAATGATTCTGAATGGCGCCGACGATTGCGGGACACATGCCTGTTCAGGCGCCGTCGGGGAGCCTGGGGGGTCACGAGGAACCTCCATTTTCGAGTAGGGGAAGTTCCTGCCAGAAAGCACCTCTTCATATCCTTGGCACAATTGCTGGGTAGTGAATCCAACTTGGAAGGGCTCAGGGAACGACACGTGCGGAAAACCTTCTTTGCATTGTTGATAAAGCAGCGTAGCTATTTGGATGAGCTCTTCTGAATCTTCATCAACTGAAAAAATCGATTATTAGCAGTCAATGACATCGGAAAAACTTACTCTCAACCATTTCAACATTCTCCTCATATCCTGGATTGAGCGATTGCTGCGGAAAGATACTTGAAGAGCTTGACTGATGCGAAGTGGATGATGGATTGTATTCGTTCCGGGCAAGCCTATCCTCTTCCTCTTGAAGCCGTTTAGCAAACTCGTAGTCCGAATCGATATATGGAGCATGTGGTGGGTGTGGAGATGGAGAACGGGATCTTTGACGTAGACGATTGGCCCTTGGCCTGCTCGAATTGTTGTTGTCTGAAAAAAGAATTGTTAAGAATCTGTATATCTTTATTAAAACTTACTTCGAATGAAACAACCCGCTTCGGCAAGAAGACTATCTGTGGTGATCTCCGTCTCCTCGAAGAAGTCGTCACCGGTATCGAGGTTTCCAAAAGCTCGACGGATTTTCGGCTTCGGAATATCAATGAGGAGTCTGTCTTGTTTTCTGGAGCGCGAGTTCGTGTTCTCATCAGTGGGAAACTCGCTCGGATTACTATCCAGAACCGAATGCGCTTGACGAAGCGATTGATCCAGATTCTCCTGACGAGGAGTTGATCCCCCTGAGTCACCGGAATTCTCACCAGAATTCTCACCATTCTCTCCACCACCGAAAGCATGGTTACCGTTCGGATCACCATTCACAGGAAGATTAGCGATTCTTCCACCTCCGCGAGCACCTCCGTTGTTAGACAAGGCAGCTACTGCCGCGACGACTTGTTGCAAGACATCCTGCTCCTTCAACTCCTCCTTGGCCACGATTTCCAGATCGTTACAGAGCAATCCGGCATCCGACTCCTCCGAAACACCTCTATTGACACCATTCACGGCCTTCTCCGCTGCCAACATCGACTCCATAACACCGTTCGTCGGCTCCACGGCACCATTGAGCTGATCAACATGCGAATCAACCTCCATTTCCTCATCGGAAAGGAAGACATCATCGTACTCGTCGACATGCTCCATTGGCTCATCCGGAGACTCCGTTCCATTCGCCGCTTGATCCGTACTATCCGGATTCTCGCTATTACCCGATGAATTGATATTGTCGGACATTATTGAGTCCGTTGATGAGATCGCACTCTACTATTACCTGAAAATGGGAGAATTAGTCGAGAAAGACATTTGGAATGCTACGATGCGATAAAAGATCGATAATGACAAGAAGAACAAGGTCCTACGTGTCAATTCTCTCCAAAATGAAAAATGGTGGCTAACCATATTTTTCGATTTCTAAAATGCGGAAATGAGCGGAAAACCGAAAAATCGATATTTACTACTATATTTTGAATTAAAATGGGAATTTTGGGCAAAAAAATCATTATTTTTAATTTTTGGCGGCGCAAACCTAGTTCCAACTAGAACACTACCCTAAATATACTCATATCATCTTAGAAAATGATTAGAATCAACTAAAATTCAGGAAAACGAGAAGAAAACAGCTAAAACAGGGACTTGGAGAGAGAAAGAAATCAAAATAAACGTGTAGGATGACTGAATGACATACGTGCTAAACAACGAGCGCGCGCGGAATAGCGGAGTATCGTTTGCACTTTGCGCGCGCGCGTAAAATGCGACAGTTGAAAAAGAGGGGGGAGACAGATTCAGACATAGATTAAAAACTGAATAGACAAAGAAGAAGGTCAGAAAGTACAGATTAAGATCGAAAAAAAAAGTTTGGATAGTTGATAGATTTGAAAAGATTGAATAGATAACTGGAGAGATGATAGAATTAGAACACGTTTTATAGATTAAGAACGTAGCGAATTTTATGTTTCTTTTGATAAAATTTATCTTTTAATTGATCTGATAATGAAAGATGTAGATATAGATCAATATCTGGAAGTACTATGATAATATATGAAAAAGTCATGAGAAAATCTAAGCAGATGAAAATGGATTTAGCTGTGGTCCGGCAGGTGATATGAGATATAAGGAGGAATAAGAGGGAATTAGACGGCTTAGCACTACGCACTATTCAATCGGAAAGACATTCACTAGTACGAAAATGGGGAAAAGAACGCGAGCACATTTTCGATTATACCAATTAGTTTCGAAGGAAAAGAGAGAAATGAAACGAGAAATGAACAATTCGTCCAGATGGAACACCATTTGGACCACCTGCGCTCCATCTTTCGATGGGTGGCGAAAAATGGAAATTAGACGGTGGTATATGTTTTAGATTTGAGATACTTTTCATTAAAATTGCCGATTAACTTGAGAGAGAAAACACTTTGAACTGAAAAATAAAAAAATATATTCAGATTGTAGTAGAATTTTGGTGACGGAGTTAATGAAGAAAAATCAAACTATGAACAGAAAACAATATTGTTTTCCGTGAAAAAATAGGTGTGCTTAATATAGAAAAAAGCTTTTTTTCTGCCGTTCGAATTGATTATTTTGAAAAATGAGGCTAGGATTAGGGAAGTTAATTTACTTCTGATAACCCAAACTAAGAAAAAAAGCTGATGAATAGAAAAAGGAAAAAGTTATTTGAAGAAAAGAAGACAATTCTACAGTATTACCTTTTCCTTGGTAACTGAAATTGCTCATTTTCAGAAAAAATTGCAAATTTTATTTTCAGAAAGACTGTTATGAGCTAAGACACCCTCTAGCAGGACGATATTCAGAAATATTGTATAATTAAGATATTTCGAATCTCGATGCTCACAATTAACGGTTTTTGGTTATCACCTTCCAAAATTCAGTGATCATGCTTCACTGTAACCTACTATTTCGTCGTCAGGTATTAAAAGTCTACCTCATGGCTCTCCGACTTGACCTCTACTTGCCTGTTATTAGTTTTATGGTTATCAGTCATAAAACTGACCGATACCGAGAACTTGTGTTGACGTATTTTGTATTATCAGTCAGTTGTGCACATCCTGGTATGCCTGGTGTACTCTGAACCAGGTTATCACCCATTATCTCCACCTATTTTTCCAGAGTCTCGTCCCATGACCAGGTCACTTGATTCTTTCGTCGAGCCCCTCCTTATCACCTTGGTTACACTGCCCTTTGCCCTGGTGGAGCCTTAAAAAGAGCCCCGAGTCGTCTTGCCATCATCATTCAAGTACTTTTTATAGTTTTGGTTTAAGAGAAACAAATTCAGTCATATTTTTCCATTTAGTTCATCTTTGAACTTTCTAACAACTTTTTTATTTTCTTGTGAGTATCACAGGGTTATCACTGAAATCGAAGTGTCTTCGAAATAAGACATCTATTTGACTGTCTTTGTAGACATCTTCCGTCTTGATGTCATATATGAGACTGTCAGTATCTTGATAACACAACTGAACATTTTCAAATCCATATTTCTTTTGCATGGTTATTATTTTCATAAAAACGTACATCAAACGTACATCAACTCGTTCTCTAACATTTTCCATAGTTTTTCCGAAAACTGAGCTATTCAACATTTTGAAAAAATCCTTCTCAAAACCATTTTTAGCGTTTTTCCTGAGATTAGTATCAAGTTCTATATAAGGAGCTAACCAATAAGATTGATTAAATTTGATAATTGTATAATTAAAAATAGCCATTAAACAATGGCTTATGGAAACGTTTGGATTACAAAAAAATTTTGCCACTTTCACTTTCTATACTACTCCCGCTTCTCGCCCACCACATTCGCCTCGCTCTCACTTACACACGCGCCCCGCGCACACACACTTTTTGTGAGGCCTGCCGAGCGTGGCCGGCAGTCGGTCAGGAGCGGTGTGCACATGTCGCGACGTGTGCACTTGCCCTCGGAGCATCCGAGCTGTTGCTCCGCTCACTCGCTCCTCGTCGTCGGCGGGCGGGGTGGCCAACACATCGATCGCGCAACACAGACAGCCCTACACCAAGGAGGAGCACGTGCAAGCCCCAATGGTAGAAGCCGCTTCTCGCTCGGGTTCGCCTTGTTGTTTTTTGTGCCGTCTAGTGTGCCTGGGGCTCCGCCGCTCGTCTCCCATCCGCCTCCTTTTTCGGTGGGTGAGCCAATGAGTCACATAAGGAGAGACGAAGGGGGAAGTGAGATAGAAGAAGCTCTGGACGCATAAAAGAAGAAGGGCCCCGACTTGTTGCTCCTAGAGAAGACGACGGCTGCCTAGGAATCACAATAATCATAGGGTCTAGGTCCTAGAGAGGTTCCGGCTAGTCGCTCGAATTTTGTGTGTGCAAGGAGCAATGTGACAAACACCTCCTGGGGCTCTTCTTCATCCCCCCGCCTCCAGAATAAAAAAAAACACATTGCGACGAGGCGCCCCCCCCCCCCCCCCCCAACCTTTTTCTTCATTTCATTCATTCGCCTTTCTTTAGTGTTCTCCGTCGTTGATCACGAGTATGTATAGTGGGGGAAAAAAGGGAAAATATCCTGATAATTGTGGTGATAGATAGTGAGACACACATTTCGACCTACTATCAGTTCCATTTCTAGGTTATCAGTTCAGTATCATTTCTCTTCCATTTTTGACCATGTTTCTTTCTCTTTCTCTACACTTCATAGTTCAATTTTCTTTGTTTTCCAGGTACAATGGAGGATGTTCATCCACCACCACCATCCCCAGCTGCTGATGACAATGGAGACATGTCTATCTTGACCACTAAAGTCCGTGCTTCCTTGATGCGCAAAATTCTGTCTGTCTTGGTCCCATTCCCGGATGTCAACGCTCCTTATGACAACAGGATGCTCATTTTCACTGAATACGTCAAGTTTATGGAGAGAAGGGCGTTCGAGAGAGTGCAGACAAGGGATGACTACTACAACCAGCTTGCCTTGATTATAATGAGGATTTATCAACAAAAAATGTTGAGACCTAAGGGTCCCGTGGATGATCGTGAGTTTAAAAAATAGGAATTATGAATTAAATCTAGAAATTTAAAGCATATAGCAACATCCCACTCCCTCACGAGATGGCTGACTTCATGGGATTGTCTGATGAAGAACTAGAGCAATTCGATAACGAATTCAATCCACAGTATCCAGATTCGGATGACGACATTCTCTCGAAGAACGAGCTTACCAGAGAAATGCGTCTTGCCGTGATTGACAAACTCGGAGCTTTACTCTTCCCGGCTCCGGATCCATTTGCACATTATGATGGTCGTATGGATAATATCACCAATAAATTGAAGAAAATCGAAGCTGAAGCTTATAATTTGAGTGAGGATCGTGATGAGTACTACAATATGGCGTCGTGTAAGGCTTACCGACTTCAGAAGTCGTTGAAGAGGAAAGGAGAACCATATGTTGATCGTGAGTTGAAATTTTTCAGATTTGAATCCTAAAACTGTGTATTGTTCCAGGAATCGTCAAGCACCCAGCTGTTGTACTCCGCTCCGAAGTCGTCGACGCTGGATGCACCGATCTTCCTGAAATCTTATAAATTCTCGCAATCTACTGTACCCTAGCACTTCCGCTTTTGAAATTCCGCATTGTATTTTGCTTACCATTTCCATTCTCATTTTCATTCATTTCGACTTTTGAAATCAAAAAAAAAATTTCGTATCTTTTTTTTTCTGAAAATTCCATGCGTAGATTCATTTCATACTTTTTTTCAATAAATTTTTTTAGCAATGGTTTAATTTTAATTTCAAAGAGAGAAAAATGAAAAAAAGGCTTCTGATTTTCAGGAAACAATTACAATTTATAAATAAATCGGGAGAAAAAAAAAATCCAAATCCAACATTTATCAAAAAACTCAATTTAATCATTCAATTCCTCATCGCTTAAGGTTCTTTCACTATTTGAAAATTGATAATCCCTCAATCATCCAAAATTCCAAAAAAAAAATCTACTTTCAAATATTTCGCTCCCTTTCTTTTCGATTCCCCCTACTCCTCAAAAATACGTCTTTGGATCAGTTGTTTTTCTTCCCTGTCTGCCAATAAAAACATCAAAACACCAATTGCCATTCTTCCCTCTCTCTTGGTTCCCCTCGTGACTTATGTTCCCCTGCCAAACAATAGATCAGGAGTTTTAGTCTCTGCGGTGGGAAGGCGGGGCCGGGAGAGGGAAGAGACTCCAGTGAAAAGCCCTTTCGCCATTCAAAAGTTGAGTTCTCGTCTGCGGTGGAGGGGCGGAGTCGCGAGAGAGGAGAGACCCAGAGAAAAGCCCATCGCCTCGCACCCCGATGTTGGTGTTTCTTCCGCGGTGGAGGGGTGGAGTCGGGAGAGTGAAGAGACGCCAGAGAATGAATTGGCGTGTTGCCAAGGCCTAGCGCCTCCGATCCAAATTTTCGGTTCTCCGTCCCCGGTGGAGGGGCGGAGTCAAGGCGTTGGCACGATGCCAAAACGAGAAAAAGGAGATTTGGTGGGGTTTTGACGGTGTGAAGCATCTGAAAAAGATTTCAAGAAGATAGCTGATGACCAGAGTTTTTTGGCTCACCTCATGTGACTTTCTGGCTCCAGTCAACAAACTTCATGACATATTATGGTCCCAAAGGAAAAAAAAACAGCTTTCAGACTAGCCACAAGCTTAAAAAATCGACGGTCAGAAAAGTTGGCACGGTGCCAAGACGGAAAATAAGACTCCTAAAAGCCTATCCAAACGTTAGTCCTGGTATACCTGAAAAATAGAAAATTCCCTTTCCCTCCTTTTCCCCTTCATTCCTTTGTCCTGTCTCCTTCACCCTCCCTGCTTCCCTCCGCCAAACAATAGGTCTCCGGTGGAGGGGCGGAGTCCTGGCACGCTGCCAAGAGGACAGTCTGCGCGGAGACACCAGCTGCCCCGTAATTAGACGTGGACTGTTAGCTGTTACATCCATCAATGTGGATTGACAGCTGTATAAGAACGAAGAAGATAGTCTTGCGTTGGGATGGACTCTGAATGGAGAAGAAGAAGAAGACAACAGAACACATGTTTTTAAGGTTTATAAGATTTATTAATGGAAATTAAGAGACAGTAAGACAGTATACACGTAAAGGAGGTAGAGGCGACCTTTCTTAAGGAAAGGCTAGAAAAAATGAGACACTTTACAGGAGCTTAGCGTTGCCAGGATAGGTAACAGAGATCGTGATAAAAATCGGAAATCGGGACAGCGGAATTATGCCTTTGGAGCGGCGGCGGCTTTCTTGGCAGCTGGCTTGGCGGCCTTCTTTGGAGCGGCTTTCTTGGCTGGCGACTTGGCGATCTTCTTCACGGACGGCTTGGTGCTCTTCGTTGGCGACTTGACCTTCTTCACCTTGTCTCCGGTCTTCTTTGGAGTCTTGGCCTTCTTTTCTCCGGTGGCGGCCTTCTTTGGCTTGGCGGCGGCTGGCTTCTTGGCCTTCTCTCCAGTAGCAGCTTTCTTGGCGGCTGGCTTCTTGGCTTTCTCTTCAGTGGCGGCTGGCTTCTTAGCGGCGGCTGGCTTCTTGGTGGCTGGCTTCTTGGCGGCGGCTGGCTTCTCGTTGAGACGGAAACGTCCGCTGGCTCCGGTTCCAATGGTTTGAACGAAAGTCTTGTTGGCAACTCCCTTGAGAAGAGCTTGACGGATGTTGGAGTTGATCTGGAAAATAAGAGGATTAGGAATCTAAGTATAACTAGATTGGAGATTGAAAGGAGAAAAAATTGGATTATATATAACATACCTTAATGATGTTCTCTCCGACATTGAAGTTCTTGGAGACGTACTTGAGGATGGCGATCTTGGAAGATCCCTTGCGCTCCTTAAGCTCAGCAATAGCCTTAGCAATCATCTTTCCGAATGGTGGATGAGCTCGTGGAGCTCTTCGTGGCTTCGATGGATTTGGACGGTGAGTGATGGAAACTTTGACGACCATGGTGATGATGAGATTGGACACTTGGATTGTGATGGTGAATGGTGGTTTTTGCACCCCTTATATACCCCTCCACCCAGCCACCCCGCGGGGACACATGCCCCGCCTCCCCATCACCCCGAATGTGTCGCCTCGAAAATATTAAGTGGGGTTTCTGGGAGCGGCGAGAACTACCTTTAAACTTAATATTTTTGAATAAAACAAAAAGAATCGTATTCCCCGGAATCTAATCTATAACATATCCAAGAATGAGGAAAATACGTCTTACCAGAAAAAAGTTATAATGGTTCAAAGCAAGATTTCATTTTTCAAAAAACCTAATGTCAGAAAAATCAACCCTAATCAGCCCATAATCAATGCTATCAAAATCTGTTTTGATATTCTCATAGAAAAATATTTTGTCTATCAGAATATATAAGGTTTTCCATGTTTATAATGACTTTATCTACCTAAAAATTGGATTGAAAGTGAGGTTTTAAGTTTGATTCAACTTTGACAGCGATTATCTCGAAATTTTCAGTTGTGACCTATGGCTAAAATATATTCATTAGATAGAGCAGATATTTTTCTATCAGAAAATCTAAGATTCAAAGAATTTGGTTTAGTTATCACGGAGAACAGTGTAATCAAAGGAGTGTGGCGCATTGCCTCATATGCGGTTGTTGTCGTCTTTCTCGCCTTGTTCGGCCCGTATTTACTCCTTCTCCCGAAGGAATCTTATGAATATTGTATTTTTGTTTTGAATATAGTTAGATCCATAAAAGAATATTGTTTTTATCACTTCCTACTGTATATTAATATTACCTATGACCTCTATTATCAACTGATAAGCACTGTATTTTCTCTAGAGTTTGGGAAAATCATTTTTCTATGATTTAGTACATTTCAGTTGTTTTTCCAGTCTCAATTCCAGCTTTCTTGTGGTCCAGTATGCTCCAGGCTCGTCCTTTATCATTTCTTGGCAACGTGCCAAGTCCACGTATCCCCTTTTTTTTGCCACACAGTATGTGCAGCAACCCCACTAAATTCGAATGCGCTAGGTGTTTGGGCCTTGGAAGAGGGGTTTACAAGGGGAAAAATTGTTGAATTTGAATTATATGAGTGGAATAGGGTTCAATTGAGCAATAAGAGGGTGTATAACATAGAACTAAGAGAAATGAAGGCTCGAACTACCATAAAACCATTAGAAATCTCGAATTCGGACATATTGTTGATTATACAGATTTGAAATTTCATCACCTTTATATTTTCAGTTTTCCTTAGCAATTTCTTCATTTTCAAGCTCATATGTTCCCTGTAATTATGTCCATACAGTACTCAAAAAGAGCTGGCAGCGTGCCAAGTCAATTCAAAAACAAATATTATGTCACTACAAGAACATTCTACGGATCAACACCCTTTAAACTTTATTTTAGTATGTTCCAGATCTTCTCATTCACTTTCTTGACTCAATTCCAGCTTTTTCCATGTTTTGTGCTAGCGCAAACCCTTGGTTGGCAACATGCCAAGTCATCATATCCCCTTTTCTTACCACACAGTATGTGCAACTAGCCCGCGAAATTCAAATGTGTTAGGTGTGTAGGTTTTGGAAGAGGGGTTTTCTAGGGAAAGAAATTGTTGGATTTGAATTCTGAAAGTGGAATAGGGCAATAAGAAGGTGTATAACAGGGATACAAGGAAATTTAAGAAAATTTTAACAAAAACCATTTGAAATCACGAACTTGGATATAAAGTTGATTATAAATATCTGAAATATTGTCAAATGTTTTGTTCCATGAGTAAGTTCTTCGTTTTCAAGCTTATATTTTTACTGGGGTGACGTCCATACAGTACTCAAAAAGAGCTGGCAGCGTGCCAAGTCGTTTCAGAAACAAATATTATGTCACTACAAGAACATTCTACGGAACAACTCCCTTTAAACTTCATTTTAGTATGTTCCAGATCTTTTCATTCACTTTCTTGACTCAATTCCAGCTTTTCCCATGTTCTGTGCTGGTGAAAATCCTTGGTTGGCAACATGCCAAGTCATCATATCCCCTTTTCTTACCACACAGTATGTGCAACTAGCCCGCGAAATTCAAATGTGCAAGGTGTGTAGGTTTTGGAAGAGGGGTTTTCTAGGGAAAGAAATTGTTGGATTTGAATTCTGAAAGTGTAAAAGGGCAATAAGAAGGTGTATGACAGGGATACAAGGAAATTTAAGAAAAAAATACCCGATTTTTAGATTACAGCTGTCAAAAACCATTTTAAATCCCGAATTTGGATATAAAGTTGATTATAAATATCTGAAATATCATCAAATGTCTAGTTTCATATGTATACCATAAGTATTTTTTTCAAGTCTATATTTTCACTAGAATGATGTCCATACCGTACTCAAAAAGAGCTGGCAACGTGTCAAACTGCCTTAAAAACAAATATTAAGTCACAAAATTCAACGGATCTATATTTCAAACTTCATTTTAGTATGATCCAGATCTAGTCATTCCTTTTCTCTACTCAATCCCAGCTTTTTCCATGTTCTGTGCTGATGAAAATCCTTGGTTGGCAGCGTGCCAAGTCCACGTACATATCCCCTCTTCCTACCTCACAGTATGTGCAACAACCCGCCCAATTCAAACGTGGCAGGGCTGCGGGCCTTGGGAAAGAGCCTTTTAAGGGGAAGAGATCATTGAATTTGAATTCAGTGAGTGGAAAATGGTTCTAAAAGACACTGAAAGGGCTACAACGAGTAACTAAGAAAAATGAGTCTTGAAACACATAAATTTACGTGAAAACAGTACGTCAAAGGTAAGCACGAACCACTTTCTCAATGTTGTGATTGATAACATCAATGTATATTTTTTTGTATTTAAAAGATAAGCCACATCCACCAACTGAACTAAAATTACGAATAATAATGCGATTCTAGAGGAAAATACTCTACCCAAAAATAATTGGCACCGTGCCAAGTCGACTGCAAAACCTGTAAAGACGAATTTTCACATTTTGGAATCCCTATAGCTTCATGTGGATATGTTCAAATTATTTTCTTTCTTTTTCTGAATTATTTTCGATTTTTCTAAATTCATCTACGGTGCCTTATACTGGTGCAGACCCTTATTTGGCAGCGTGCCAATTCGTCTCCTGTCTCTTCAACCACAGTGTGTTCAAACACCTCGCGACCGTCGAATGCGGCCGGTGTGCAGGGCAAGGAAGAGAGATTTTTTTAGGTGAGGGAGACGCCGGAATAGAATTTGGTTGACGAAAAACAACTAGGTACCGTTCTCGGAAATATTGGCTTAGAAGAAGAAAAAGGTATACAGCAGAGTTTGATGGGAGTGAATTTTTCTTAAGCGGAAGTCGGAAATCGGAAGCTGGAAGTGAAAAATGACTGAAACATCTTTTCAGTGTTTTCCAGCTCTTCTCGGTGGTTTTCCTGACTTAATATCTTCTTTTTGACTGCCTATTGTACCCTTTGCTGGCTCAAACCCTTCATTGGCAGCGTGCCAAGTCCAGACATGGTTTTTGAACTTAAAAATTCAAAATTCACATCTCTTTCTCTAGCAATCTCTCCAGGTGCACCCATTCAATATCCCATTACAGTACCCCAAAATTGTTTGAATTGAATCGACTCATTTTCCCACGTAGAATTGTGCTGAATGTGCGCAATAAAATGTGAGAAAGTCCTCATTCTTTTTTAAATAAAAAGAAGAGAGTCAAAGCAAACTCAACAAAAGATTTAAAAAAAAGGGAAGGGCAAGGCAATTAATCACTTTTTTTATGGGAGGTGATGAAAAGGTTATTTGCTCATTTATGGGTTTCTTTTGTTGAACAATGAATAATAAAAGAAGAGGATGAAACACAATGAAAAGAAAAAACCGACAATGTGTCAATATAATTTGAAAATATTTAGTTAATCACTGATTCTAACATGAAAGTATCCTTCAAGGCTCGTCAAGCTAAAATGAACTACAAAAAAGTTTTTCTATCATAATATAAACAATCACTTACTATGTATACCATTTTCAAATCCTTAAACTAAAAAAAATCATAATTTTTCTTATAAACACCCTTTTGGAGTGCAGAAAATCCCTTCACAGCAAGGACACACACGATGGACCCGTTTTCAGTCATTATTAGATGAAATTTCTTGAAACAAAGTTCTTTGGATAGAGAATCATCTTAGCTATTCAAAAATCTAAAAATATCTATATGTTACTCGAGAAATTTTTTTAGATATTCAAGCTCAAAGTGGCTTTTATGAAATTCTGCTCTTTTTCTCTGAAATTTCCACACTTAAATGTTTTCTATCATGGACAATGCTATATATTCTGATAGAGAAAATGTTCCATTATTAAAAAATCAAAACAGAATCCAAAAATGTTGATTTTCCACTGATTACGATCACTTTTTCGAGCGGCATGTCCAATGAAAAACAAATAAAATCTTTAGGCCAACGAAACTCACTAAAGAATAGAGATAAAGTTCTGATTTTCGGATATAATATAGATGAGGTGCCCGTCAAAGTAAGATTTTAATTCCAAAGAGAAATATCTAATTTGAAGCGAGTTACAGCACTTTTCTTTAGGCCCCTCCCATTTCTTCGGGGGGCCCCCCTTTTCGTCATACGGAAATGGGCGTGTCCCCACAGTGGGGTGCCGGAGGGCCTTATAAAAGGAGGCTTCATACATTATCACCAACCAGTTTGAATGTCGTTCCTCACGGAAAGAGACCAAATACCTCTACGAGGCGGCTACCGGCGTCTAGGATTCCACCCCGGATACACTCCGATGGTCAACGAGGCCATCAGCGCCATGCAGCCCAGGGACTCATCGTTGCAGATGATTGTCCGGTACATCTGGTGGAATTTCCCCGTTGGATATCAAGCTCACCTGGTAGGTTTTCATCTTTTTTTCTCATTCTCTTATAATCCACGTCAGATTTTTAACTCTTTCAATTTTCAGGTTAATCGCTATACCATCGCTGCGATTCGACGTGGATTGGCGAATAATACCATTGTCAACACGACGAGAGCACATGGAGCCGTTGGTCGCTTCCGACTCGTGGCCATGCCGGATCCCAATCGCGTGAATGGAGCAGCCGCCAATAAGCCAGCCGCCAAGAAGCCAGCCGCCAAGAAAGCCGCTACCGGAGCTCCAAAGAAGACCGTCTCTGCTGCAAAGAGGTCCCCGACGAAGCAGGGCTCAGCCAAGAAGGCCACGGTCAAGAAGGCCACTGCCAAGAAAGCCGTTCCAAAGAAGGTCGCCAAGCCAGCTGCCAAGAAAGCCGTTCCGAAGAAGGTCGTCTCTGCTGCAAAGAGGTCCCCAACGAAGCAGGGCTCCGCCAAGAAGGCCACGGTCAAGAAGGCCCCGGCCATGAAAGTCGCTCCAAAGAAGGTCGCCAAGCCAGCTGCCAAGAAAGCCGTCCCAAAGAAGGCCAATCTCGCAGTCTAAATATTGGCTTCTCGTATCGGCTTCTCGTTTTCGGTGTCCACGTTGATACTCACCCTGTTAAACTTGTTGTTGTTGTTTGAATAAATTTTAAAATTCAAAAAAAGTGTTCTATTGTCTTCCTCTAGAGTCCATCCAATCGGTCAGCCTTCGTCGTTCCTTCTTGAGTCCTCCTCTCGGAGTCCAAATAGAGTCTATCGGGATTGCGTCATCCCGACAATCGTGGACCTGTCAATCATCGGTGTCCGACAACACCAATTTCACTAATCCTCTCGCCAGATTACCACCTTAAAGTTGGTCAGATGCTCTTAAGCAAACAAAGAGAGATTGATAGAAAAAAGGCTAGTAGCGGTGAAGTGTAGCTTGAAGATAACTTATTCAAAGTCTCAAAAATTCGGATAAAGAATAACAGAAAAAAAACAGAGACTGAGAGAGATTTCACCAAGGTCGGCCGCCTTTTCTCTAATTTTCTTCACTCTCTGTTAGTTCTCGTTTTCTGTCGGGAGTACTAACATTTTTATCTTAGTTGCCACTCTTTTCATCAGCCGCCATAGCTCAGTCGGTTAGAGCGTGGGTCTAATAAGCCCAAGGTCGCAGGTTCGACCCCTGCTGGCGGCAAATATTTTTCGATTTTTAGGGTGAAATTTCGGGATTTTAAATGTAATTTTTGAAAAAATATCTTAAAAATAGTAAAACAAGATTTTTTTTCTTTTTTTAATCCAAAATATGATAATTTTTCACTTAAAAATCCACCTAAAACTGAGAAAACCTATAGAATTAGCTCTCAAATGCTATAAATCAGCCATAGATTAAGTATTTATCTCTAAAATATCATTCCCAAAAAAATAAAAAAGGATATAGCAGCGAGTGGTTTCGATCCACCGACCTCTGGGTTATGGGCCCAGCACGCTTCCACTGCGCCACGCTGCTTCACAGGTAGAACGCAAAGTACAAACTCCGGCCCAACGCCGGCTGAAGAAACGCAAACGGCTGAATAACGGCCCAATGACGGCCGAAAAACGCAAACGGGTCAAAACTGGCCAAAAGACGGCCGAACAAAAATTGGCCAGGCGATTTGAAATAAGTTGAAAAGTTGAAATTGAGGCTTATTTTATCTGAATATTCGTAAATATTGGAGAAATTCAGCTTTTGGAATGATTTTAAACTGAAACGTCTAGACGGCCCGTTTCTGGCTGAACGACGGCTGAAAGGCGGATGAAGAAACGCTGACGGCCTAACGCCGACCCGTCTCCGGCTCGATGACGGCTGTATGGTTAGATATAATAGGTCGAATGAAAAATAGTCTTCTGATTAGAAAATAACGTTTTGTGAACTTTTTCATTCTTCAGGTGAGATTTCAGCACAAATTTATGATATTTCTTAGATTGAAGAGTACAGCCGCTAACATAAGTATAATACCCTACAGATAGATGAAAGGCGAAAAATAAAAATGTGAAATTAGATGAAAAATATTCTACAGTTGGTTAAATACTGCCGATGTGTTCATCAGTGAAAAATTTCGGCCTTTTGGGAATGATACTGTGATATTTGAATTTCCGAAAAAACTTTAATAGAATTGCCCCGGCCGCCTAGCTTTGACCTATAATAATTCGCTTCTCGTTAGAAATCTCAAAAAAGTGTCAACTAATGAAATCTTGCTCATAATAAGGGCTACATTTTATCTGTTGACACTTTTTCGCATAAGCCATTGTGAACCGTGATAAACTCATCAGAGTTCGTCAATGGGGAGCAATTCTTTTAGTGGTTTACGGTATGTTATTGAAATGGTGTAATGTTGTTCAAAATTACCTTTTTGCTCGTTCTACACAGTAAATGAAGTAAATAAGGAAAAATTATAATTTATTCTTTGTATGTGAAAATCATGATTGCCTATTTCGGGCTACTCACCTAATTCGGTATGCATAATTTTACTCATACTGTTTCATCAGTGGAGAATCTCCACATATTTCTCTAATACTTTTATCAAAAAGAAAATATATCTCTTTTGTTAATATCAGTAGCTTATTCGTCTGTCATTCCGCACGCTTCGCTTCCTACAGCCTGCTCGCTTCCTACAGGCTACAGGTCAGCGCGAGAGTGACAACGACACTCCGAAATTCCGCTGTCGTGCGGCACTTCGAAAATAATTTTTCTTTGCAATTTTCTGCTTTTTTCCCTTTTTTATCGTTTTTTGTTTATTTTTTTGGTAATTTTTCGAAAAAATACATTGTTTAACGCGGTTTTAAAAGTATTTCAGCCATTTTTCACATGTTTCTTCGAGAAATCGATGAAAAATCATATTTTTCGTGATTTTTTCAGTCAAAATTAATTTTTTCACGGGATTTACTTGAATTTCTTTGCGAAAACCTAGTTTTTCAGTCAAAATTCATGCTTTTACTGCTTTTTCACTCGTAAATGTTTCGAAATTTCTGAACTTTACATTTGCCTTATCGCCTAATTGGAATTTTACCCGAAAAAAACTAATTTTCTTAAGAACCATGCTTTACAGAGCAAAAATTATGTTTAAAACTGTTAATCAATGTTAATTTCACCAATTTGTCGAAGAAACATGTGAAAAATGGTTGGAATAAGTCATTTATTCGCAACGAAATTCGTCCGCCCCGTTCACCATCAGTCTAAATATCCGTTCGCCCGCTCAAAAGTTTTGAACCACTTCAAAATTAGTATTTTTATAAAATTTCTTGAATTTTTTTGAAAAACCACACGACTTTTCTGTCAAGAATAATTTTTTTTCGGACAAAAATCGTTAAAATTTTTGGAAAAACGTCAAATTTGACTGAACGGACCGAGCGGAACGATTTCACTCGCTTTGAAATTCGTGATAATGGATGCCTTACTTAGTTAGTTTGTGAAAACTGTTCGACTTGTTTTTTTCCGAATAGCTTCTGATGAAATTTGAAAAATTACAAAAAATTGTTGATTTTCAGGGTCTGAAGCACAGTTCAAGATGAAGAGAAAACCTCCGCCATCGAAACTCCCATTCAAGGAGAAATTGTGAAATACAGGTATGAGAAAAGTGATCCTATTCATCTAAACTTAGAGTTTCAGATCTTATCGTCGAGGGCAACAAAAAGATCGAGGCAACAATGTAGGCAACAAAAGAGCAAGTTCATCTCATGACTGGGCAGCTGAAGGAATACCCAGAAGACACGTAAGCAGTGAGTTTCATTTCTTAAACTCGAAATTAATTCAACTATCTATTTTCAGATGAGCCAACTTCTACGCCGGGTACTCAACCGATGGAACCTACAGTAGCGGGAGAAGCAACAGCAAGCAGATCAGCATCTTGACGCCGGAATCGAGCTCCATGGGAGTGAACATTTAATTAATTCCCTCGAATTTTAGTATAATTGTTGAGATTTTTGCTTGAAAATGTCGAATATGACATTTTTGAGTATCCCTCTTGTCTTGTAATATTTAGTTTTTTTTTCCTTAATAAATTTGGTTTTATATGAAAATGTGTTATTTTTTGTATAGAAATGTAAAGGGGAAGAAGAGAAAGTAAGCAATGACGGTCAGTTCATTCCCCAACGCCGGTCCGTTTACGGCCGAAAGACGGCCCGTCGACGGCTGAACGCCGGACCGGCGATTGTTCTGCGTTCAGCCGGCGACGGGCCGGCGTTCGTCCGTGGCGTTCTACCTGTGTTGTGTTTCATGCACTCTCACGGTGTGTACAAGAGAGGGAGAGTGCGTTAGCTAGCAGGAGGGGGGTCATTCGGAGGGAAAGAGGGCAAGAGAAGAAACAAATTCATCGAATAGTGGTGTTTTAGCAGATTTTTAAATGGAAATAAGGATACATGGTCCCAAATTAAAATGAATTCATTAATATTACATATTATATCGATTTTTAAGTAAATTTTTAAAGTTATCAAGGCTTATCACTAAATCAATCGCATCATTGAAGAAAGCGAGAAAGACAATTTCCGTTGTTGTTACTGGAGACTTCAGAGAAAACCAAAAAAAAAGCCGTTTTCCGTTCGCATTACTGGTTTCGCATCGGCGCAATAGTGGAGGCGATTCGTCTTCCACCGACGTTTTTCCTCCGACGAATTTATCGTTTCGAATGCAAATGTTCGTGGCCGGATGGTCTAGTGGTATGATTCTCGCTTAGGGTGCGAGAGGTCCCGGGATCGATCCCCGGTCCGGCCCACTTACCTTTTTGAAAATTTTTGATCTGTTTTTTAATGGGATTTTTAAATCAACAAAACTTAACTTTTAGTTTTTCTCACTCGATTAAAATTTAGATTACGTTTTCATATCTGGAAACTTTAATCTGAGAAAAAATTAAATATTTTATAGGTCTAATTTCCCTGAATTTATGTTAAATTGGTCATTAAATCTTGATCCTATCCCAATTCCTGTTAGCCTGAAAAAATATAATTCTGGAATCATCATCACTTTTATTGAAACCCCAATTTCCCGTAATTTCCTCTTATTTTCCCTCCAATCAACGTGGTCCTTTCTAATATCCACCTATTATGACGTCATCATCTTCGGGTCAAGGAGGCGTGTCAAGAAAACGTGCGGCAGAGGCAAATTGCAACCCTGCCGCACAGAAAAACGTCGCTTTTTTCTTCTTCTCTTCTAGGCATGTTTCTTTAAGTTTTCCAGCTTCTAAAATACCATTTTCAATTAATTTTTATATAATAGGATACTAGATTTTTTTTCTGGATCAATTAAGATAAAATTTTTAGATTTTGGGTGAAAATAAGCGTGTCTCGACTTGAAAAACCGTTTTCCGTTCATTTTTGCCTCTTTTTTTCGATTTATTCCGTGATTTCAGGCTCCAGGAAGGCAAATCAAAAAAGAAATAGCATTGAGATCAATAAATAAAGCAGGAGGACTTCAATTTGAGTGCTGTGGTTTCAATTAGATGGATATTTTTCGGGTTTTTCGAGCCAACAAGGGAAATCTGGGCAAAATTTCTGTGTTTTGGGTGAAACAAGCATATGGATGAGCTGATTCGATTATTAAAACTATCACACGAACACTAGCAAAGTCTGCTTGAAGAAATGAAGACAACCACATCAAGATTTGTCAGGAATACGACCAAAATCTTGAAACATCAACGTGGAAATGTCGGACGAACATTGAATGATCAAAAATACGGTTTTATTGCTATGGTCGACGAACAACTGGGAGATGTCCACCCGGAACAACATGAAAGAAGCATGTATCACTGCTCTGCAGCTTTAATAGCCTCAAAATAACTTCCAATCCCCGCGAGTTCTTCGGAATTACCCAACAACGGCTTCCATGATGTCTAGTTTGCTTCCAAGATAAAATACGATGAAAACGGCAGAATGCAATGTGAGTTACTTATTTTCTCGCCTCAGTTTATGCCGACTTCCATCAAAAAGGCTCTGAAACACAAAAATTCAGCTATTTAGAGGAGAACGGGTAGGTGCAGACTGAATTAATCAATAAACGTGTTTTAATTTCAGAACTAACGTCTGATTACGTGTTGGAAACGTCAAAATCAATGATTAGCTGGAATACTCCAAATACGACGATGAATTCGATAGTACAGTTCCGACGAGGAATAAACAAGTGAAGTCACACTAAACTTGACTCCGACGATGGCATGGATGAGGCTGCCTTATAATTACAGAACTGAAGTCTGTCCTCGATCCAGACAAGAATTATTTGGAATACTGTGGATATGGCTACTGTCCAACAGAGTAAAGACGATCCAACAAGAATATATGTCGAAATACACATAAAACAAGCAACTGCACAACAGAAATAGGACTTTTCGGAAAAGAACGGTGAGTTTCTGTGGTATGAATCAGTAAATGTTTAATGGTTGCAGAACTTACAGAACTTGGAAGCGGACTACAATCACGATATTCTGGAGCATTGCGAATTTATATAGAAATTGGCTATCAATCGAAGTGAAAGCTCTTGTCCGACGGAAAATAACTGGAATTGCTCCTGCATGAAGCTCTGAAAGTAACAATGGCAAAGCATGAGTGGGGCCCAGATGATTCTCTCTGAAAGCAATTAAATTTTGGACGGCGGCTCATACGGGGTTTGGAGAAAATTCACCAAAACCGAATGAGAATATTGTGAGTATCTTGATGCACAGGCCTCTCTTAATGTATTTTCGTTCAGGGTTTTAATCTCTTGATGGATGAATCATCGACGTGACAATGCAGGATGGACATTAAGCGATCGGAAATATGGTTCCATTGCAGTCACCTATAAACTTCTGTGAGATTTCAACCCAAGGAACCAGAAAAGAAGCAGAAATCACTAGAGAACCTACAACTCTCAAAGCTTTGAAATGGCTTTCAATAGCGGCTAGCCCTCCAAAAGCTTCGTTTCAACATTCCTTGAGAAGAAACTGACACGGAAATAGATCAAAAACAGTGATATTCAATTCAAGAAGCAAACTTAGTTTTCCTCACTCGAGTAAAATTTAGATCACGATTTCATATCCGGAAACTTCAATCTGAGAAAAAATTAGATATTTTTTTGGGTCTAATTTTCTGTAATTATGTTGAATTGATTCTTTAATCTCGATCTTCTCCCAATTTCTAAAAAAAATTCATCCCAAAATCATTTTCACTTTCTTTAAAAATTCTTTTTTCTGTAATTCCTTCCAATACCTCTTCAATCAACGTGGTCCGTTCTAATATCCACCTATTATGACGTCATCTTCTTCAGGTCAAGGGGGCGTGTCAAAAAACCGTGCGGCGGATGCAATTCGCAACCCTGCCGCACAGAAAAACACCGCTTTTTTCTTCTTCCCTTCCAGATATGTTTCTTCAAGTTTTCCAGCTTCTAAAAAACAATTTTCAATTTATTTTTATATAATTGGATACTAGATTTTTTTTCTGCATCTATTAAGATAAAATTTGTAGGTTTTGAGTAAAAATAAGCGTATCCAGACTTGAAAAACCGTTTTTTCGTTTATTTTTGTCTCTTTTTTCGATTTATTCCATGATTTCAGGCTCCACAATGACAAATCAAGGAAGAAATAGCATCAAGATCAATAAATGGAGCAGGAGAACTTCAAATTGAGTGAAGTAATTTCAATTAGATGGAAATTTTTCGGGTTTTTCGAGCCAACAAGGGAAATCGGGACAAAATTTCTCTTTTTATGGTGAAAAAATGTTGGAATGAGCTGCTTTGATAAGGAAAAGAATCGCACGAACATGACCAAACTCTGCGTGAAGAAATGAAACCCACGTCAAGTCTTGTCTGGAATACGACCAAAATGACGAATGGCCAACGTAGAAATGGCGGACAAAGAAAGAATGATTGAGCATTAGGTTTTATCACTATCGTCGACAAACTACTGGGAGAAGTCCACCTGGAACAACATCAAAGAAGCACAAATTGATCTAGAGCAGCTCTTACAGCTAGAAAGTGTGAATCACCAAGAGCCCTTCTGGAACGTCTAACAACGACATTGATGCGTTCTACCACTTTTATAGAAAGAAATAGCAGGCCAATTGAGAAATGTAATGTCAATCAATTGATTAATTGGCAGCTTACTCATTTATTTCTTCCGATTGTGCTGATTTACATCGAAAAACAACAGAACAACAAGAATTAAACTCTTTCGAGCTGGAAAAAGGTGGGTGTCGGCTGAATCAATCAATAAACGTGGTTTAATCCCAGAACTAACGTCTGATTACGTATTGGAGACGTCAAAAGCAAAGGTTGGGTGGAATACTCCAAATATGAAGATTAGATGACGTGATAGTACAGTTCCGACTAGGAATAAATTAATGAAATCACACAAAACTTGGCTCCGACGATGACATAGGGCTGAAGGACTGACTTGTTGGCTTTTGAGATCCGCAATGCTAACAGATTATTTGGAACATTTTGGATATCACTACATATTATCCAACGAAATGCAACTATATTCTCATCATCAACACTTCTTTGTGACATCATCCTGCAGTAATGGATCATGAGCATGAAACACCGACCGATACCACTTCCGAGTCCACAGTGCCTGTAAATCGCTGCTTAACAACGAAAAAAAAATCAATCAACCAACTGCACAACAGAAACTTTGGCTTTTAGGTGATGAAAAAGTAAGTTTGTTTGACACCAATCGATCGATAAAAGACTGATAATTGCAGCACAATCAGAACTGGCAAATCGATCGCAACCACGATAATTTGGAATTCAAATCAAGGCTGAAAAATCTGGCCAGATGAAAAACAACTGGAATGAATAGACACCGGAATTGCGCCTCCATGAATTCAAATAACAACGGCAGTGTTCAGCGATCCTCTCTGAATTGCAAAGAACATTTGGACGCCTGCTTATACGGGATCTGGAAACATTTGAGCAAAAATCAATGATAATAATGTGAGGATTCAATCAAAAACAGTGCAGTTCATACAAAATGTTATGACTTAAAATGGATCAGTCAATCTACTGCACAACAGAAATTTTGGCTTTTTGGTATTGCAATAGTAAGTTTGTATGACACCAATCGATCGATAACAGGTCGATAATTGCAGAACAATCAGACCTAGCAAGTCGATCGCAACCACGATAATTTATTTAATTTTTTTGTGAATTTTAATGGAAGTTGCCTTCAAATCGAAGCGAAAAATCTGGCCCGACGAAAAACAACTGGAATGAATAGATACCGAAATTGCGCCTCCATGAAGCGATTCAATCAACAATAGTGCAGTTCATACGGGATGTTATGGCTTAAAATGGATCAATCAATCTACTGCACAACTGAAAAGAATTTTTCGTATAAAAAACAGTAAGTTTGTGTGATATTAATGAATAAAAGGCAGATAATTACAGAACAATCAGAACTGGCAAGTCGATCGCGACGACAATAATTTGGAACGTTGTGAATTCTAATGGATATTGGCTTCAAATCGAGGCTGAAAAATTTGGCGCGACGAAAAACAAGTGGAATGAAAAGATACCAAAATTGCGCCTCCATGAAGCACTTCTATCAAGACAGCAAAGTTTATCTGGAATTTTATGCCTCAAACTCACAGGTGGTTCTCCATGGATTCGTAACCGAAGCTTGGACGGCGGCTCATACGGGATCTGGAGATGATTAAGCAATAATTGATGGTGATAATGTGAGTAATTTGGTGCACAGGGCTCTCTCAATGTATTTTTGTTCAGAGTTCGTCAAAGACTATCCAAGAGCAGCTGCAGATGTGAAAAAGTGAAGCCAACAAGGAGAGATTTAGGATTAGTATTACTAATAATCAAAACGCTGGGCCGACGTGAAAAACCCGGTCTTCATAGCTATTCCGGCTCCTGAGCGTTGAAAAATGTTCGCGACGCCACGGAAAATCCTGTCGAATAGTCTCCAAACAGTGAACCAACATAAAGTCGTTGAATATGAAGCTCTATCATGATTGTCGGGAACCTGAGGAGACATCACTCATAACACACAATAAGTATGGAGCAAGCACGGAGCATCACTCCTGAATACTCATTGTTCGAAAATTTCTATCCTAATGTTGGATCCCACGCTCAGTTGCAATTCGCTAACTGTTTGCCTGAAAGGAAACCGTTTCAAATAATTGACGCTTTCCTTGAAGATGGTATTTTTCTATAATTTCCCCACTACCCCTCAACATGGTCCATCCGTCTATTGTGACGTCATCATCATTGTGTCCATTTTGGCGGAGCAATTAAACCTGCCGCAGTTGGAATACGCAATGCTGCCTCACAGAAAATCATCGCTTTTTTCTTCTCCTCACCCAGAATTTTGCTTTTAAGGAACTTCAGCACCTACCGTACCCTTTTCAACTAATTTTTGTATATTTGGATACTAGGTTTTTTGGTGCATCTATTCATATAAAATTTTTGGGGGGTCGGTCCGAAATTAACATATTCTCAGAAACCGTCTCAGCGTCAATTTTTGCCTCTTTTTTCCATTTATTCCATTTTTTCAGGTTTGAAAAAGACTAAACTAGGAGGAAACACCGTCATAATCAATGAATGGACTCAAAGGTATCCAATTTGAATGAATTGTTTCCACACAATTGTATATTTTTCAGATTATTGGAGACTATTAGGACAAGAATTCTGGTTTTCTCGCAAAATAAACGTTTGTGTGGGCCGATTTGGTCTCTAAAACTATCTCACCAGCATAACAGAAGATGAAGTGAACCATTGAAGCTACACAAAGCAACATTTGGCGGAAATTCCACCAAAATGATGAAAAATCAACGTAGAAATGTTGGATGGACTGTAAACGACTGGAAATTTGTCTCCATTGCTATCGCCTATAAACTTCTGTGAGACCTCAATCCGGTGAAACATGAAAGAAGCAAAAGTCATTGTTTTCCAGCTGTCACGGCTTTGAAATAGCGGCTAGCCCTTCACAAGCTGCGTTTCAACACTCCCTGAAAAGAAACTGACACGGAAATCGATTGATAAGATGTGAGTTAGTTGAATCATTGTCTTTCTTTCTTTTTATTTATTAATTTCGTTCAGGTAGTGCCAACCTTTATCGGAAAGTAACTACGAAACGTGAAATTGAATGCTATGAAAAGGAGGAAACATACCGAAAGCAAAGATCGGTCGGGATTCTCCAAATATGACGTTGAATTGACGTGATAGTATAATTCCAAAAAGGAATAAATAAATGAAAGCACAGTAACCTTGACTTCGACGATGGCATAAGGCTGCCTTATAATTACAAAACTGATGTCTGTATGAACCAGTCAAATCGATCTCAATAATGATTATTCGGAATACTGTAAGTATGGCTATTGACCAACAGCGTAACGATTATCCCGCAACTGCACAACATAAAAAGGCTTTTCATAGGAAAAATAGTAAGTTTATGCGATACTAATCAACAAAAAATTGATAAAAACAGAACTATCAGAAGTGACCAATCAATTGCAACCACGATAATTTGGAATATTGTGAATTATTTTGGAAATTGGCTATAAATCGAAGCGAAAAATCAAAAATAACTGGAATGAATAGATGCCAAAATTCCCCCTCCTTCATGAAACGATTCAATCAACAACAGCGCAGTTCATCTGGAATGTTATGCCTCAAACACACTGGTGGTTTTTCATGGATTCGGAACCAAAGCTTGGACGCCGACAAATACGGAATCTGGAGATGATTAAGCAAAAATTGATGGTGATAATGTGAATAATTTGGTGCACAGGCCTCTCTTAATGTATTTTTGTTCAGGGTTCGTCGATCTTTATCCAAAAGTAACCGCAGCGTAAGAAAGTCAAGCCAGCGGAGCAGAAGATCATTCGGAATATAACGAATCTGTAGAATACTGGTTCGAAGTGAAAAATCCAGTCTTCTCAGCTGTTCCGGCTCCCAAATGTCGAAAAACAGTCACGAGCCCACAGGAAGTCCAGTCGAATAGCCCTCAAGCAGTCAACCAACATGAAATCGTTGAATAGCTCTATTATGATTGTCGGGAAACTGAGGAGACATCACTACCAAATAACACACAATAAGTATGGAGCAAGCACGGATCATCACTCTTGAATACTCATTGTTCGAAAATTCCAATCCTCGCGAAAATTCCAATTCGCTAATTGTTTGCCTGAAAGGAAACCGTTTCAAATCATTGACGCTTTCCTTGAAGATGGTATTTTTCCGTAATTTTCATCCGTCTATTGTAACGTCATCATCATCGTGTCAATAAGGGCAGAGCAAGAAACCATGCCGCAGTTGCAATACGCAACGCTGCCGCACAGAAAATCATCGCATTTTTCTTCTTCTACAGTATCCTTTAAAACTAATTTTTGTATATTCGGATACTAGATTTTTTGCTGAACCTACTCACATAAAATTCTCGGGAGTCGGTTCAAAATAGACTCATTCCGACCTAATTGACCGTTTTTCTCGTCTATTTTGCGCCTTTTCACTTCTTATTTCATGATTTCAGGCTTAAGAGCGAACGGGCAATACGAATACATCGTCATACTCAATGAATAGACTCGAAGGTAATCAATTTCAATACGATGATTCCACAAACATGAATATTTTTCAAATTTTTCAAAACGAGAAACGTTAACAAGCCAAAAGTACTGTTTTTCTGGTGAAACAAATGTTCGTGTGAGCTAATTTGGTCACTGAAAGTATCTCAACATCATCACCGATGTCGAAGCCAAGCATTGAAGCTACACAAGGCAAAATTTGGCATGAACTCCACCAAAACGATGAAAAAACAACGTAGAAATGTTGGATGGACTGTATACGACTGGAAATAAAATTCCATTATCATCGACTATCAAGTTCTGTGAAATTTCAACTCAAGAAACCACGAAAGAAGCGTGAATCACTATTATACAGCTTTCATGGCTGTGAAATGACTCGATATAGCGGCTAGCCCTTCAGAAGCTTTGTTTCAACCTTGATAAGGGAACGACATGGAAATCGCAAAATTAGATGTGAGTTAGTTGAATTACTGTCTTTCTGTCTTTATTTGTATTCATTTCTTTCAATAAACGCGCTTAAATTTTAGAAGTAACGTCAGCAGGCTTTGCCGCCTCACCAATAGCAACGTTCACCTGGTATATATCGATTATGAAGATGAATCGACATAAAAATCCTGATCCAACGAGGGATATATGAATGAAAGTGCTATCAGCTACTGGAAGTTGAATGGTACGCTGAGCCAATCAATGCAGAAGTTTCGAACGCAGGAGTGAGGACTAAATTCAACAATTAGTGCAAAGAATGCTGCCTCCAGCTGCACATGATAGAACTAGACGGTTAATCGACATTAAAAAAAACTGTTCCGACGCGGAATATATGAAAGCACACCACTATTTATACCGAAAACCATCTTCTGTGACAAAACAACTTGAAACGAGAGCTAATAGAGAGCAATTTGAAAAAAAAGTAAGGAATTGTGTGCTGATTCAATAAAAAGATTGAAATTACAGAACTGACGTCTTCTTGAAGCATTGGAATTCATCGCGACATTGATTTCTTCGGCAATTGTGCATTTGACTATAATTCGACGAAGCCATGGTTATCGAACAAGAAAAGTACAACACGGTTGATATCATCAACAAATCTCTGGGGTCTCGTCTCGCTTTAATACGATTCATGCCTGTAACTGACTACACAGTCTCGATCAGTGAAGCAATCAAACGACGGCAGAACTAAAGTTGGAGCTTTGGAAAAGAATCAGTGAGTTTGTGTGGAATTAATCAATAAATTATTGATAATTACAGAACTTATACCTGCATCAAATAATGGCGTTGATCGCGACAATGATTATTTGAGATACTGTGGATACTTGTCAAAATTGGCTATGGATCGACCTGATAACGCTGGTCCGAAGAGAAATAACAAGAGCGAGATTTTATTCTGCAACGCGAGATCGTTTAACAATAGGACTTGAGCAAGAATAGAGTCATGCAGAAGTTCCGCCTTTAGTTTTGTCCCGAAATGTGAGTTATTCGATTCTCTGACATCCTTCTTGAAGTATCTTGCTTCTGGTCTGGTCACTGCCTATTCAAAAGCAACTTCCGAGAAGCAAGTAACTGCGAAGGATCGATCAATAGCTGAGTTTTAATCACAGAACAGACGTCAGCAAAGGAAGAATTGGTTTGTGATATTATTAATCTCTTGATGGATGAATAATAGACGTGGGGATGTTGGATGGACAGTAAGCAAGCGGAAATGAGGTTCTATTGCTATCGCCTATAAACTTCTGTGAGACAGTACTCCGGAGAATCATGAAAGAAAGATAAATCACTGTTATACATCTTCTATAGCTGCGAAATGGCTCTAAATAGCGGCTAGCCCTCCAGAAGCTTCGTTTTTAGCACACTCGGAAAAGAGACTGGCATGGAAATCAATTAATAGGATGTGAGTTAGTTGAATTACTGCCTTTCTGTCTTTTTATTCATTCATTTCTTTCAGATAATGCGGATCTCTATCGAACATCAACTGCAAAATGTAAAATTCAACTATATGAAGGGGAGAAAGCGTATGGGTCCGCTGCATCAACCAATAAACGTTTCTCAACTTCAGCAGACGGTGCCATCTCAACAAAAACAACGTTGACCTGGTACATGTTGATTATGAAGATGAATTGACATGAAAACCCTGTTCCAACGAAGGGCATATGAATGAAAGTGCTAGAAGCTACGGGCAAGTTGAATCGTACGCTGAGCCAATCGATGCGAATGTTGAATGCAGGAGTGAGGACTGAATTCAGCAATTAATCCAAAAACTGCTGCACAGGATAGAACTAAACGTTTGACCGATTTAAAACACTCTTTCTACGCGGAATATATGAAGAAAATTACTATTTCTACCGAAAACCATTTTCTGGAATACGCCAACTTGAAACTAAAGCAAATAGAGAGCAGTTCGAAGAATAAGTAAGGAATTGTGCGCTGAATCAATCAATAAAGGCTTGAAATTTCAGAACTGATGTCTTCATGAAACAATGAAGTTAATAGCGACATTGGTTTCTTTGGTAATGGTGCATTTGGTTATGATTCGACGAAACCATGATATCAACAAATCTCTCTGGTCTTGTCTCGCTGAAATACAACGAATACAATATAACTCGCTGCAATACAACCCATGCTTGTAACTGACAACAAAACCTCAATCAGTGAAGCTATCAAGCGACGGCAGAATTAAAGTTGAAGATTTGAAGAAATATACAATATTCTCGATTTTATTACGTTTTTTGATGGAAACAGAATAGCGTTTCCTTCCGGTTTTTCTCTTCGGACCAGAATTTCCAGGTCGATTCCGTGCCAATTTTGATCAGAATCCACAATATCTCAAATAATCATTGTCGCGATCGACTTCATCCAAGTTCTGTGATTCAGCATTTCATTGATTGATTCCACACAAGCTTAACACTGCTTTGATGTGTTAGCGTCCACCATAAGTTGCCATTGCAAACGTCGACAAATTGCTACAAAGTGATAATGCACCAATTGAAATCCAGACTGAAGCACTCGTAATGATATGAAAGCTGGCAAGTGAAGTGCAGGTTACCTGTTCCATAGTTCTTATTCATGAAAATTTTTTCAGATTCTGACGACGCTCGTCAAAATGAAATCATAAAACTAATGTTGGACTGTTTGGAAAGGAAAGAAGTGATTGTGTTTTCAATCAAACAATAACAATGTTACAATCACCGAAATGATGTCCTCGGGCAGCTATGGAATTAACGGATAAACTACAACTGCAAATTTCTGCAGCTTGGCCACGTGAATCGATTGTAAATGAGCATGCAACAATGACAGCCAAAAGCTCCGGCTCTGAAGTCTTGAACCTTAACCGCTCATTGAGAGGTAAAAAACGTCTGCTAGTTACCATGAACTTAAGAAAAATTTGAAACACCGACAAGGCTCAATCGCTGTTGACAGACTACTGGAAAATGTAAACGTGAACTACGCTTAAACTCATACAACTCCGGATTCCAGTCAAAAGTGAGAACTACTTTCTAGTACCACCAGAATTAGTAGCTAAAATCTATGTGTCGATTCGTATGTCACCTAGGTTTTCTATTGATTTTGGTGGAAATTAGTAAGCCTTATTTACAGAAGCATGGTTAAGTTATATTTTTTTGTTTTCTAATTAGGAAACCAGAACAATATTCCAAGGTGGTATCTTCCCTACTACTGTATAATCCTTGTTCAAACATTTTAGAAACATTTCTCGTCTCTTTCATAATTTTTGATCAGCTTCGAACAAAATTCAATCTTTTGATCAATTCCCTTCTCCGTTCCCATCGCCTCCTCTATTTGTGCCTTATGTGTTCCCAGTGTGTCTATCTCCACCAAAAATAACATTCAAAACTTCACAGTCGGTCTCAAAAACCATCAATCAAAGTAAGTATCTATCTATCGAAATTGAAACGATAGAAAGATGATACGATTGATAAGGAAACCAAAGTTCCATTCAATGGCGCCAGGAGAAAAACGACAAGGAGAAGTAGGTCGATGAAGAAAGTGAAATGTGATAGAAGGGAAATCGGAGAGTTCCACTTTTTCCGCTTTTGACCTGCTTTTTTTTGGAAGGCATTGAGATTAGGGGGAAAACCCATAGATCGCGGTGGAGATTAGCTTTTTTCGAAAGTAGTGAAGTCCGGAAGCCCATGGTCAGTTTTAAATTCCAAATTTTAGAAGTTACTCGTGATTTCTTCTAAGAAATATCGAATTTTATAGTTGGTGGACCCTTCTAATCGGTCTTTTCAGAAGTTTCGACTGAAAAGCTTGCAAAGCTAACCTAACCGAAGGATTCCAATCCAAGCCCCCTGAAAAAGGATATCCGATTCGATTTGATTGATTCCTTAGACGATTTAGAAAATCGAACATGTCTCTATCATTTCCAACCTAAAAACATGTTATTTCCATTCCTGTTTGCTATCATTTCTGCTCGCATCATAACATTGTGTGAGGTTTTGCAAATAAAGATGTCTGTCAAAACAAATCTGTAATTAATTTCTTTCCAATTTGGGTCTGTAAGGTGTCTGAAAATTGAGCTTCCTTGTTTCCTAACAATTTTCGGTGTATTTCAAGTTCTTAAGTCCAGTTTCAAGAGATTTTCAGTCCTTAGTAAAAAAAAACCTGTCACGAAATGGATTAACTTTTCATTTTCCCTTTTTCTTACCTGCTGCTTGAAAGCAGAACAATGTCTCCGATATTAACTGGTCCCTAACGATACTCAGCAGCTAGAATCATTTCAAAGCTGCCAGAGTATTCTCAGGGACCACCAAAACACGGGGATTGAAGAATACGAGTCGAAAGCAGCAAACGAATACTGAATGATGAAAATGAGGGCGAATCGCTCGCTATTTATGGATCCGTTAGCCGCCCACCCTTCAGATGAATGCTGGCCTGGTGGGTGATCGTAAAAAAAGTGGGCGGAGACACGAACACTTTTTTATTTTGAATCTCTGACGCAGCAAGCTGGTACGACCTTCAGATTAGACAGTATTGCGATGCGAGAGAGTTTTCCCAAAAAATCGAACGACAGGTGCAGAAAGACAGAGAGAGACACACGGCGTCGAACACACAAGGGGAAAGGGAAAAGTGCAAATCTGTCGACGGTTTTTTCGAAATAAGACAAAGACCGATGTGATCATTTGAATTCGTTTTGCAAATCGCGCAAAAAGACAAGGGGGGACTGGGTCAAGGAAAACGATACGTTGGGTATGGAGTCTGGAAAGATATCGATAATCAGGATGAAGTTATCCAGTCGGAAAGAAATCGGCCAAAAAAAATGTAGGTTAAGTGCGAGAAAATCGAGACAACCTGTCTATCTCATCAAAAAAGTGGGTGATTATGATTCATTTTAAGTGGTTTTAGAAGGCTTCTAATAGAAAAAAGGATACGCAGTCAGCAGGATTCGAACCTACGCGGGCAGAGCCCAATTGATTTCTAGTCAATCTCCTTAACCACTCGGACATGACTGCTTGCTGTTTCCCTTATCATTGATATCTGTCATGAGCGGGGAGCTTCAAGAAAAGGAATATTTATGAAATTTACACTTTCCACCTGTTCTTTGACGTTTACCTCCAAAAAAAAAGATAGATTGATAAAACTGATAATTTCTTTAAAGAACAAGTTTTAGGAGAGGAATTCTCTCATTCAAAAAAATCTCCTTAAACAGAGAGGAAATTTATAAACGATTACAGTTTTCTTTGTTACATAGAACAGGACAAAGTTCATTATAACATCATCTCAGCTAAAATTCTGGAACTTTAACCTAAAACTTTGAAAAATCCTTCAACTTTATCATTTCTATACCTTCTCTTACCTGCGCCCAAAGTTCGTTAACACACAACTCGCTACCGCAGTCGCTACCTTGTCGTCCTCGGTAGTATAGTGGTGAGTATCCGCGTCTGTCACATGCGAGACCCGGGTTCAATTCCCGGCCGGGGAGAAACTTTTTTACTTTTTCTAGGATCATTCAAATCATAATTCTTTATTCATTTTCAGGGGAATTCAATTATTATTATTTTGTACACAGTAATGATGAGGAAAGTTAATATTATATTATTATTATTATTTAAACTTAATTATATACAGAAAAGACAAGTCAAGAGAAAAAGAAAACTTATAGAAAGACGTCACTCAACTCATCCCCATAAATGTTTCTGATTGTGTCCGGAGTGTTTTTCGAGTCAAACAACTCCTGATTACGCTTACTCGTCTCGTCTCTCAAATCAACGATACTCTTCACTGTAGATGCGACCCATTCTTCAACAGAACCAACTGTAAACCAATCGAACTTCTCAACTGAATTCACAGTCTTTAGAACCGGCACGAGATGAAAAGTCATTGTTGGGTCTGCAATGTCCCGAAGAATCGTAGCCAGCATATCATCAGTGGTCATATGTATCAAGATAACTGCGAGAATTTTCATGATATATGTGGCCAATTTCGCTTCGATACGGAATCCATGATCTGGATGGGAAACACGGTATTCTCCTGGCAAGTGCTTGCTGAAAGTGGATAATTGAAATTAGATAATTATTAAGAAATTGACTTACATAAGCAATGCAACCATATCCCAAATAGGGATTCCCGGGATTTCTTTGACATCGACATGATGTAAAAGAAGTTCGGTTAATTCAGCGAAAATCAATTTGAACCAGTGATTATCGTCAAAGCTATTAATCTTTTCCACAAAATTCATGACTAATTCAAATGGGAAATCATTGAATTGAATTGAGAGCAATGCTTTGGCAGTTTCCTTGAACTGCAGCGAAACTTGTTTCACTTTCTCCGTGTTTTCATCGTACCAATCAATTAAACCCTCTAATCGACTGATCAGGACAACGAAACACTCGGTGATCCGATTGGCTTGAGCCCTCTTCTCAACTGGCAGAATCTCAATCAAATCGTGGATAGCGCTCACGATCGCAAACGATAGCTCCTGGTTCATTAAACGAACTTCGATGAAATTGTTGATTGTCATTTGAAAATACTTGAACAAGTCCAAATTGGGGGTTTCAAGGATCCCTTTGATGCCGAGGATGGCGAGACCGAAGATTTTGTGATGAGGATTGTTAGCCAGGAGGGTCACCACGCGGTACCTCTCATCGGTAGTGAGGAATTCGAAATAGTGCTTGCTGAAAAATTTCTACTTTTTTAAGCTTCTAATAACTACAGTAACCCCCAAAAACTCCCTTCTACTAACCTCAATGCGACCAAGCACTGGATTGCGTGCTGGTTTCCCAATCCAGTCGCAAACTCAGGTGCCATAAACTCCTCCACCATTTTTAGAAGATGATTCCACATACGATGAATAAGCTCCTTGTTTTGATTATAATCGATTTTGGTTCTCAATAATGTTTTCATGTCTTCCAGGACATCTTGAATTCTGCTTCTTCTGTTTATCTTCTGGAAGTGGATCAAGAGATTGAAGGCGGATTCGATGTCGTTAGAATGGAGAACCTTGACTCCGGGGATCACTGCATCGGAGCAGTTTGTTTCTGGAAAGTAAAATTTTGGAATGTTTTTTTTAACTTAATAATATCTTACTGTAAAGACAGATAGCTTTGAGGCTCGGAAGAATATTGAGAAGCTGAGCAAGATGTTCGTGGTTAGTGATGGTATGAGAAGTATCGATGTATTCGAGAGACGGAAGAACTTTATCGTCTTGCAAGAAATCCGTAAGGACCCGTGGCGGCCAGCTGAACCTTTTTAAAATATAATTTATCAATTCAATTAACTTACATAATTTGAGAAACATCAAGTTTTTTCAACTTTGTCAGCGAGAAAATCTCCAAAAAACCTCCTGCATCGAAAATTTCTGAGCCAAACAAAATCAATTCTTCAAGATTTGGCAACTTTGAAATTCCATGAAAAACTCGGATTCCAGTTTGGGAAATGTCCAGATAACGAACTTGAAAGAACAGTTGTGAGAGTGCGTCGAATGGGTTTCTCATAGGGAAATCGAGGACTATTTGGGAGAGGTTTGGCAGCATTTTGAGGAGCTGAAAGAGATATGCAATTGAAAAATATCGTATTAATATGAAAAGCTTACCACATCCAACCAATCGCGGTTATGCTGAAGATTTTCTCCGTTTCCCAAGCTCAAGTACTCCAATGTCTGTCGACTAGTCGGATTAAGACAGTCTTCCATCAATTGTTTGAAATCCAAGCGGATGATATGTCTAAAAATAGTGAGAGGGCCCATTCGCGCAGTTATAGTTTCGTTTGATGTATATTTTCCAAATCGTCTTCCACTATTCAGTTTCAACTTCAAAGATCTCAAGTTGTAGTTGTTGATCATTTTGATATCTTCCAAAGTTATCTCCGCATTTTTGAAATCCATCTCGGTGACATGAAGATTTTGGTATTGCGGGATCGGTGGAAGTTCTTGTTTTCCAGTCGCGATTTTTTCAAAAATCGTATTACTGAGATTAGGATCCACTTCGGAATTAATTACCAGTTTACCTGAAAAAAATTAGATAGGTAATAGGAATTGGTATCTGTCTGGGTCATACTGTTGACCCAGACAGGGGTGTCCAGGTTGAAATACGGTATGACCTGACGAAGCGATCAGTACTAACTGTAAAACAAATGATAGACTTGACCCCGGTTGCCAAACTTTGACGGAGTATAACTCGGTTTGCGTTAGAAATTTCAAGAAGCTCTCAACTAATGAAATATTGTTCATAATAAGCTCTACATTTTATTAGTTGACCACTTCTCGATAACTCTTATGGGAACCGAGATAAAAGTCCTCAAAACTGGGCGACGTGGGGGGGAGGGGGGCATTTCGAAAATTTCGCAATGTATCGATTTTCGAAAATTATCAACGATGAATATCAGTATATCACTTTAATATCCTACAAAAGTTTTCTTATGTATATCATGAGGAAAGGGCCTAATATGGATGTCTCGAGAAATGTTCCTACAAAAATTTGAACGATTTGGACCATCCGTCATTTTAAAATTTTGTAGTCGCTATAGCTACCATAATCCCCTAGTGATCTGGGTCCAAACATGAAAGTACAAAAATGTGTGGAAGAAATTGTAAGAACATTTTTTTTTCTGTTTTCGTATATTTATACCTAATTTTGAGATTACCTAATGTTTTTCTTTCCAATAATATCTTTAATCAACTACAGTAGCTTTCAAAAAATCAAATCCCTGACTTAATCGACATTTCGTGCTCCTCACAGTACAACTGTGAATAACTAAAATTTCTTACCTTCCGTGACATGTTTAGCGACGGCTCTGGCCGCTAACTCCTTTAGCGACAGTACCTCCATCTTCGATCCAGAATACAGAGAGAAGTCAAGTCACAGCAATTCGAATACTAAGCTGATGTCGAATGAATGGTTCAAACAAAAAAAGAAATGTTTCTAGAATGATTGAGTCATATTTTCGAAACAAAATTTATTCGAGAGACAAAAGACCAATCCATTATCAAAACAAACAATGAGTAATGGTATCCGAAGAAAAAAAGATGATGAGAAGGAGAAGAAGGGGGACAGTGGATGATGAGAAAAGGGGTGAGCTGAAGGGGGGAAGGGAGCATGATGTGGAATTGGAGGATATTGTACCTGAAAGGTATATATATTATTTTTTTTAGATTTTGAACTTATCCATTATAAAAAATGAGAAAAAACTTTTTTTTTCAAATTTTGGGATTTGTTAAGAACTTTCCTGCTTGGGATGTGTTTAGAGATTTTGCTAAATCCATTGATATTTGACTCCAACCAAATTGCCGATCATCCCATCTTTTCTAACACTTTTCACGTGTACAATAGATCATAATTAGTTTCTACCGCATATTTTCTCATGATCCAATTCAGCCGTTGCAGAAGCAAGAGAGAGTAGAACTGATACTGCATAAGAAGAGGAGTCCGATGGGTTTACTTCGTCAAATGTACATTTCCAGTAAAAATCTTAGTTGAAGAAATCTTATCTCATTCAAGTTCAATGACTATCATAAATAACTTCTCATCAAACGCCTTTCTCATTTTGATAAGTCGTTCTGAGCATAGAGGTATGTAGATTTTTAAAACTTGTGTCACAACTCCTCATAGCAACTAGATGAGCTGAACCAGAGAGAAAACCTTGTGCGAAAAGCGTGGCTTGTCACGGAGACGCAGACATTCTAGCATTGCAAAGAAATGAATTATTTTTGTTGTCAGAAGGGAGGAAGAGAAACCGAAAATGTTTATTGAGTAAAATTTAAAAAAAAAGAGGAAATAAATAAAAATATTCGTTTTTCTAGCTTCAAGTCTGACTACATTAATTATAATTTCAATTATTCGTGCTTGGCTACGATCTTGTTTTCTGGAGATTTTTATAAATCTCTTCCATTAACTCGACAGTTCTAACGAACCATTTTGTAATAATCGGTTCATCAACTCGTCGAATCGAATAACGGTGTTCTCCCTCCGGACTGATCCTAAGTTTCAGATAATGCATTGGACCCAACTCATTAGCACGTGCATATGGGCCTAGCAGAAGAATAATGTTTTTTCTAAAAAGAAGGCACTTGCATGCAAAAGCCAAGTTAGGTAAAATTTCGATGCAAGTAATTGCCAATGATATTTTCACTGTTTGCTGTCTACGCCCAATTTTGTACTGCCCATGGATACATCTTCTGGAAATATACAAATAATTGTTTCACTCGTTTTTTTTATTATCAACTTACACAAAGACCATCAAATTTCTTTCATTCCAAAGTTCTTTGACTGATTCGGTATCAACATATTTCAACAAGGAATGAATCATCCTCATAAGCGTATATTCCAGGAAAACGAATGAACGGTGGCTCTCCACTTCTCTCAATATAGAATCAATGATATCAGTAGAAACGCGAATCGGTTCTCCATGAAACGATGAACATCGAAACTTTATGTATTCTGCGGCGCATGATTGCAACTCTTCCTCGAAGCTTTCTCCATCTTCACGAGCGAGAAACAAAACATTGAAAACAGAGTTTAGAAAATTGTCCAAGCATCTGTCCAACTCTTTTCGATCAAGATTCAATTTCATGTTTGTAGTGAGATATGGAAACCCAACATTTAAGAATTTCAGAACCATAATTTGACGTGAAATATCCAAATAAGCGAAGTAGGTGACATTGATTAAACGCATAGCTTTCTTGTAAAAGTAGAGAATATCAAAGCTTGGAAATGAAATGAAGTCTTCGACGAGCAAAAGTTCCCAGATTAAAAATGAATCACTACTTTTAGAAAAGCAGTGGATCATCCGAATCTTTTCCTCTTCCAACAAACAATTTTGGAATCTTCCACTGAAACTCATTAGGATTTTCTTAATTTTTCTGGTTTCAATATTACCTGTAATAAAATAAACATCTCACAACATTTGTCGTCACCTCGTCCCGATAATTTTTTTCAACACTTTCTTCCATGATTTGAAGAAGAATTCCAAATAATTCTCTTCTAGATTCGCTATCCTCTTGCAGTTTGTTCAACAAATCTAAATCTTAATTAATTAAGAAATTCATAAAAATAATTCAACTTACTAAAAATAATATCATCGGCGACTTTTTCCAAGCAGAGATTGAGAAGAGAGGAAGGTGCCATGATAGAACAACGATTCTGAAAAATGAAATGTTCAAGAGTGTTTGCGATAGATAGTCGTGTCAGTTACTCGCTTATTCTGCTTCTCTTATCTTTCATGAATCGTATGCTTTTTTGGAATCGGGAAAAGAGAAAGAACATTTGAGAGGGAAAGACGGCAACGATTCGTGACGCAGTGTTTCGGAGAAAAAAAAGTAAAAAATATGATGACTTTGGCAGGGTTTCTCTTGGTTTGTACTAGATGTTTAAGAATTGTTACAACATTACATAAGTTTAAAACTTTTGGAAGTTCTCAAGGTGAACCTTCTTAGTCAAAGTCAGAGAACAGGGACTATTCTATTAGAAGGTTTACGGTTGGTAAGGCAAGAAATTAATTAAAAAGATGTGTGTATTTTTCTATTAATGAGACATATCCTCCTCTTTTTGAGAGAACGATACGAATGAGTCAGATATGGTCATCTGGTGTCTTCTCTAGCTACCGTACCCCTCCCAGATGATCTTGTGCATCTATGAAATATGAAACCACACCCAGATCGCACATCGGAGGTTGCGCAACCTCCGACACGTTACTGATCATCGATATAAACATTTTTGGATGGAACACGTGTGAGGTGAGGATATCTCGTTACAAAATGGAATAATTTGATTAAGATGATACTTTAAGGTGAAAAGATACAGTACCGTTCAAAAGTTTAAAGAAAAAGTATTTTTCAGTTTATTTTCGGCCATTCTGGCTATTTTCAGGCCTCCGGACCTCGGCTCTTAAGTTTCCGATCACTCTAAAAAATTTTTGGGGGTATAAAACAGACCTAAATTAACAACTTTGAATTTACAGAATTTTTCGAAAATTCCTAGTTTTTCAGCTAGGCGGCGTTTTCTGGAGGACCCTCTTTTTTTAAGTTTTCAGTGCAAAAACAGCCGAAAAATGGGTGTGTTTCAGAAATCGCCAAATAACTCGAAAACTAGGCATTTTCAAAAAATTCTGTAAATGCAAAGTTGTTAATTTAGGTTTGTTTTATATCTCCAAAAATTTTCAGAGTGATCGGAAACTTGAGAGACGAGCTCTAGAGTCTAGACCCCTTAAAATGGCCAAAATGGCCGAAAATCAACTGAAAAATGCTTTTTTCTATAAGCTTTTGAACGGTACTGTATCCTCTTCTTTCTGGGAGAACGATACAAATGAGTTGGGAATGGTCATCTGGTGTGCCTCCTCTAGCTACCGTACCCCTCCCAGATGGTCTTGTGCATCTATGAAATATGAAACCTCGCCCAGATCGCCGATCGGAGGTTGCGCAACCTCCGACACATTACTGACCATCGATATAAACGATAGTTGTGATTTCGCGTGCCCGGCACTGGGCACGGCACGGCACAGCACTGAAATGGGCACGACACGCGGGCCCCGTGCCGTGCCGTGCCGTGCCGTGCCGTGCCTTGATTTTCAGGGCACGGCACGTGGGCACGCAAAATAAGGAAATTAGCTCAAAAAAATGTTAAAATTGTAAACGTGTTATTCAAACATATCTCATTGAGCTATTCGTTATGCAAACTTTTTTCAGCTTGATTAAAATTTTATCGCTTTTTGCATGATTACACAGACTATTCAGCTCAATTTCAGCACCAAGGAATGTAAAACAGGACCGAGAAATCAAGAAAATTTCGAAATTCCGGCAAAACTTGAACTTTTTGATTAAATTTCAAATTTAAAAATTTTTACCCGTGCCCTAGTGCCGTGCCGTGCCCATAAAAATTCAAAAGCGGGCACGGCACGGCACTTGACAACTGTCATATAAACATTTTTGGATTCAAAACGTGTGAGATGAGGATATCTCGTTACGAAACGTAATCATTTGACTGAGATATTACGTTACGGTGAAAAGATACAGTACCGTTCAAAATTTTATAGAAAAAAGTATTTTTCAGTTTATTTTCGGCCATTCTGGCCACTTTCAGACTTATGGAGCTCGGCCCAAACATTTCCGATCAATCTGAAAATTTTTGGGCGTGTAAAATAAACCTAAATTAACAACTTTGAATTTACAGAATTTTTCGAAAATTCCTAGTTTTTCAGCTAGGCGGCGTTTTCTGGAGGACCCTCTTTTTTCACGTTTTCAGTGCAAAAACAGCCGAAAAATGGGTGTGTTTCAGAACTCGCCAAATAGCTAAGACTAGGAATTTTCAAAAAATTCTGTGAATGCAAAGTTGTTATTTTAGGTTTGTTTTATACCCACAAAAATTTTCAGAGTGATCGGAAACTTGAGAGACGAGCTCTAGACCCCTAAAAACGGCCAAAATGGCCAAAAAACAACAGAAAAATGCTTTTTTCTATAAACTTTTGAATGGTACTGTATCCTCTTCTTTCTGGGAGAACGATACAACTGAGTCGGGAATGGTCATCTGGTGTGCCTCCTCTAGCTACCGTACCTCTCCTAGATGGTCTTGTGCATTATGAAATATGAAACCTCGCCCAGGTCACCGATCGGAGGTTGCGCAACCTCCGACATGTTACTACCCATCGAAATAAACATTTTTGGATGCAACACGTGTGAGATGAGGATATCTCGTTACAAAATGGAATATTAGGTCGTTCAATAAGTCTTTGACACTTTTGTTTCGAGTCAATCTCAAGCAGACCGCAAATAATTTTCCCCGGTTTTCAACTGTTATTTCGGTTACCTAAGCCACCCATTACACACACCCAGTTTACATTTTTCGATAGCTCGTACAGTTCCAGTTCTGACATACATTAAAAATAATATAAATTAATATGATTTTTTCAACGGCATTTTTCTGTGGCATGTCAAAATTGTCAACCCCTAGTAATAATGTGATAGTACATTGACAGACACCCTTCAACAAAATTCATAGAAAAGTTAGATCTTTCGAATGAGATTCTATCACAAAAGTCAACTGAATAAATTTCAACTGTTTTGCTTTACCTCAAAACAGAAAAGAGGGGCGGAAGAGAACAGCCAAATCAAGTTCTTGTATCACAGCTTGAGTGCCGAGGCTTTATGAAAAAACATATCACAAACATTTCTATTAACTTCAAACAATATTGAAATTTTGTCAAATGTTTTTAAGATTCTAATTAAAAATAAGCAAAATATTCTCATGCCATCTCAACTTGCTACGAAATATTTCGTTATTCAATTTGAAAAATGTTCATCACACATTAGAAAGTATGTATTTTAAACCATTGTTGCAAAAAACTAGGAACCATCAAATTCAGGAAACATTCGGAAAAGGGACTTCATAGTGAAAACGTAGTAATGAAAAATTCAACGTAGTGTAACTAATGAATTATCTACCGATTTTGTATCTGATTCAACCAATAATCACATAGTCCTATGCTATTGTCAAATCATAAAATGTGTAAGTGAATTCACTCCCGATTTCGAAAAACACTTAAAAATAAATGTTTTCAACTGGACTATTGAGCATATATGAATTCGACGAGATCTAACGAACTGAACAAGTTGCAAATCAATGTTGTCTTATTTCCCACTTATAGTTGGTCCCTTTGTCTAAAAGATATTCACTTGATCCATCCATTTTTAAACTCCTCCGGTGAGTTTTAGTCCGCGGCACAAAACACTATAAAATAGATATAGGCTTGTATTGCTTCTGATAGCGGCTGCTGTTCTAAGAGAAGAATCCTAATAAATCTGCTGTGTGTTGGCAATGGAGTTTCCACTAAAACTACCACAATATTAACTACTGATATTAACCATAAGGAATTCAAAAGTGTGTCAAACATTTTTCTTGAAAAAGGCCAAAGAATTATTGACCAACCTAATAAATTAACAACTTTACATGGTATGAGCCATCAATCGTCAAATAGCCGAAAAACTAGTAATTTTCGAAAAATTCTATTAACACAAAAATGTTAAGTTTGGTCTGTTTTACACCCCCAAAAATTTTCAAAATGATCGGAAACTTGAGATTCTTTCCGGCCCTGGTCGACCCGTGCGGCCCGTGTTCTCAAAAATCGACATTATTTTGAGAGAAAAAAGGAATTTCATGAAAATGTCGAAAAAAAGTGATGGGAAAGACAGATTTCAATAAGGGTGTCGGCTTTTATATGAAATTTTTTTGATTTTAAAAGTCAATTTTCCCATCACAGGCCGAGACGGCCGGTGAGAATAACTCACTCGGCCCGGCCCGGCCAGTGAGAACCCTGCGAAAATCAACTGAAAAAAGATAAATATTGCCTAAAAACAATGTAAGACTGATATTGAGACAGTAATACAACTCAAGGGACGGGGGTGATGAGAGAAACTGACGAGTAGCGCAGGTGGGCCATCTGGACGAGGTGCGGAGCAATTCGCAGGTTACGGAAGGAAAACTACTTCTTCCAGGGTAAGGAAAGCTAGTGAACGGCAAAAAATAACTCTTACACATCTGGTCAATGATTTGGAAAGATGAGAATTCAGATAGACAGACATCTATAGAGCCATCTGGCAATGAAAAATTATGTGGTGAGTAGGAAAGTGATTTATTATTGAATGGAATAGATAAATTCAATTTTTTTTTGAATATTTTTGAAATAGGTAAAATTTCAAGACCATTGAATATTGAAATCCCAAAACAGAAACCTGAAAGACTAAGGAATATATATTTTTTGACTAGCGAGGCTCTGCCTCGCTGTTGTTTCAGGCTTCTCGGGCCAGTCACAGTAGCCTGACGCGGCTAAGCCGCGTCCGGACTCAGTTCAGTTGGCTGACTTGCTGGCCAAAACTCAGACTCGTAGTACAAAATTTGAGCTTTTTTGGTCAAGTTTGAACATTAAAATACCTTCTGGGAGGGTTATCATTCCCCCTTCCGACTCTTCTTTGACAACTGTGCTACTGGGAAGTAGCGATTATGAGAATAGTTCAGTCTGCAGAACTTATGCAACCTTCTGTCGCTACATATGCCTCATGGAAAGTAGAATTGGGGCATTCTCGAATAAGCTTCGAGAAAAGTTTTAAGCTAACTCGATATCAAACTATTTAAGAGATAAAATAGTAGCCAGGCCTCCGGCCTGGGCTCAGTATAGAACCGCCTATTCTCCCCTCACTCGCTCCGCTCGTTCGGGTCGAATAGGCTTCGCAATAAGATGAAATAGTAGCCAGGCCTCCGGCCTGGGCTCAGTATAGAACCGCCTATTCTCCCCTCACTCGCTCCGCTCGTTCGGGTCGAATAGGCTTCGCGATAAGATGAAATAGTAGCCAGGCCTCCGGCCTGGGCTCAGCATAGAACCGCCTATTCTCCCCTCACTCGCTCCGCTCGTTCGGGTCGAATAGGCTTCGCGATAAGATGAAATAGTAGCCAGGCCTCCGGCCTGGGCTCAGCATAGAACCGCCTATTCTCCCCTCACTCGCAAACCCAAGAAGCAAAAACAATTAGAAATGAAATGACGCTGAAAAAATCGATTCTCTATGGATTCTCCCCCTCCCGATTTCATCACGTAACAAAACGTGAATATTTTTTGAGTTTTGCAAATAAGTTAGGTGCAAAAAAACACAAATAGGTCGCTCATTCTCGACTCAATTACCACCAATTTTAATCACAAAAATTCTCGATACGATTCTGCGTCGAATGAAAAAAAAACGACCCGAAAAAGTTGACTCTCCGCCGAGTTATTAAGCGACAAACTTTTTTTTGACAGAATTTTTGACAGAATTTTTGACAGAAATTTTGACAGAATTTTTTGACAATTTTGTTTGACAAAAATTTTTGACAAAAATTTTTGACGCAAAACTGACACCCCCCATACCTACGGGATTTAAGAAGAGAAAAAGGCAGACTAGCTTTTGAACCCTAACGGGTTCAAAAGCTAGACGCGGCGATGCCGCGTGCGTGGTGCTAAGCTTTCTAAGTTAGAGAGTAGCCGGGCCTCCGGCCCGGACTCAGCAAAGATGCGCCTATTCTCCCCTCGCTCGCTCCGCTCGCTCGGGTCGAATAGGCTTCGAAATAAGTTTTGAGCTTACTTTGGGGATAGTTTACTTTTTAATGCATTAAATGTAGCCGGGCCTCCGGCCCGGGTTCAGGATGAAGAACGCCTATTCTCCCCTCACTCGCTCCGCTCGTTCGGGTCGAATAGGCTTCCACTTGAATTTAAAGCTTTCTTAGTCAAGTAGTGGCCGGGCCTTCGGCCCGGGCTAAACATGGGAAACGCCTATTCTCCCCTCACTCGCTCCGCTCGTTCGGGTCGAATAGGCTTCGAGATAAGTTTTAAGTTTTCTTTAGAATTTGTGAGTTTTAAGATAATCAGAGTAGCCGGGCCTCCGGCCCAGGTTCAGATTAAGAAACGCCTATTCTCCCCTCACTCGCTTCGCTCGTTCGGGTCGAATAGGCTCCTTTATGGCATTTTTAGATTGTAAATCATAATTTGCCTTTGGGAAGAGGTTGTTTCCACTAATATAGTCTCTCCCCCCACACACAGCCATAAAAGGGGAAAGAGGTTACTGCAAAAACTTTGCGGTCATTTTGAGGTCCGATTTCGCAAGAAAAGTATATTGAATCTTATATATTCAGAAAGAGGAGAAAAAACTCTATCGATTCATTTTTTGAAACATGCAAAAAATCGAAAAATGAGAAAAATAATTTTTTTAATTTTTCGATTTTTCACGAAATTACTGTAACTCGGCGGGGAGTTGTCAGATCGGGCTGAAATTTTTTTTTCCTTTTTGTATCAATGATAGAAGATTTTTGAATATAGTTTCAGGAAAATTTTAGTGAAAAAATTTTCCAGGAATCGAAGGAAACCCAAAACCTCAGTACTAAATTTTCGTTTTTCGGCTCTCCTGAGAAATTTTTCCACTAAAACCTGGCTGAAACTTATATCAATCGACGCAGATTTTTTTTCTCTACAAAAAAATGTCCTTGTATCCATCGATTTTCCAAATCTGGGACCGCGCCAGGGCCCGAAAGTTTTGAGATTTATTTAAAAAACGCACTTCACTTTTTTGGGCATAACTTTGTTATTTTTGGGAAATTCAATGAACAAACCGAAAAAAAATATACACCACACAATTCTCTATTGAATGAAAAAAAAATTGTCCAAAAATATTAAGTTTGGGCCGAGTTACGGCCTCCCAAGCAAACCCCTTTTCGCCGCCGACCGCGCACCCTCCAAAAACGGAGGTGACCCCTACTAAAACTGTCACCCCTTGGACATGGTACATCAAAACACCACCAAAATTGAATCCCTTATTCCCAATACGATTCTGCGTCGATTGGAAAAAAAATCATCCAAAAAGCTTCACTTAGAGCCGAGTTATTAGCGTCCAAACTTTTTTTGACGTTTTTTTTTGACACTTTTTTTCACGTTAGGCTCCGCCCACTTGTCATTTATCGCGTTTCTCATACCAACTCGATTTGGGGGAAGAAGGCAGCTGACTAGCTTTTGAACCCTAACGGGTTCAAAAGCTAGACGCGGCGATGCCGCGTGCGTGGTGCTAAGCTTTCTAAGTTAGAGAGTAGCCGGGCCTCCGGCCCGGACTCAGCAAAGATGCGCCTATTCTCCCCTCGCTCGCTCCGCTCGCTCGGGTCGAATAGGCTTCGAAATAAGTTTTAAGCTTACTTTGGGGATAGTTTACTTTTTAATGCATTAAATGTAGCCGGGCCTCCGGCCCGGGTTCAGGATGAAGAACGCCTATTCTCCCCTCACTCGCTCCGCTCGTTCGGGTCGAATAGGCTTCCACTTGAATTTAAAGCTTTCTTAGTCAAGTAGTGGCCGGGCCTTCGGCCCGGGCTAAACATGGGAAACGCCTATTCTCCCCTCACTCGCTCCGCTCGTTCGGGTCGAATAGGCTTCGAGATAAGTTTTAAGTTTTCTTTAGAATTTGTGAGTTTTAAGATAATCAGAGTAGCCGGGCCTCCGGCCCAGGTTCAGATTAAGAAACGCCTATTCTCCCCTCATTCGCTTCGCTCGTTCGGGTCGAATAGGCTCCTTTATGACATTTTTAGATTGTAAATCACAATTTGCCTTTGGGAAGAGGTTCTTTCCACTAATATAGCCTCTCCCCCCACACACAACCATAAAAGGGGGAAGAGGTTGCTGTAGAAACTTTGCGGCCTTTTTGCGCCTTCATTTCGGAAGAAAAGTATATTGAATCTTATATATTCAGAAAGAGGAGAGAAAACTCTATCGATTCATATTTTAAAACCTGCAAAAAGTCGAAAAATGAAAAAAATAATTTTTTTAATTTTACGATTTTTCACGAAATTACTGTAACTCGGCGGGGAGTGGTCGGATCGGGCTGAAACTTTTTTTTCCTTTTCGTATCAATGATAGAAGATATTTGAATATAGTTTCAAGAAAATTTTAGTGGAAAAATTTTTCAGGAATCGAAGGAAACTCAAAACCTCAGTACTAAATTTTCGTTTTTCGGCTCTCCTGAGAAATTTTTCCACTAAAACCTGGCTAAAACTTATACCAATCGACGCAGATTTTTTTTCTCTACAAAAAAATGTCCTTGTATCCATCGATTTTGCAAATCTGGGACCGCGCCAGGGTCCGAAAGTTTTGAGATTTATTTAAAAAACCCACTTCACTTTTTTGGCCATATCTTTGTTATTTTTCGGAAATTCAACGAACAAACCGAAAAAAAATATACACCATACAATTCCCTATTGAATGAAAAAAAAATTGTCCAAAAATATTGAGTTTGGGCCGAGTTACGGCCTCTCAAGCAAAGGCCTTTTCGCCGCCGACCGCGCACCCCCCAAAAACGGAAGTGACCCCTACTAAAACTGTCACCCCTCGGAGATGGTACATCAAAACACCACCAAATTTAAAACACAAATTCTCGATACGATTCTGCGTCGAGTCGTAAAAAAACCATCCAAAAAGGTTCACAAATGACCGAGTTATTAAGCTTCAAACTTTTTTTTGACACTTTTTTTGACACATTTTGTTCATCTTAGCCCCGCCCACAAACTTAATCGCGCTATACTTTCCATGTTTTCGGAAAAAAGGTGGCAGACTAGCTTTTGAACCCTAACGGGTTCAAAAGCTAGACGCGGCGATGCCGCGTGCGTGGTGCTAAGCTTTCTTTATCAAGTAGTAGCCGGGCCTCCGGCCCGGGTTCAGTTGGGAAAACGCCTATTCTCCCCTCACTCGCTTCGCTCACTCGGGTCGAATAGGCTTCGTTATAAGAGCAGGTAGTAGCCGGGCCTCCGGCCCGGGTTTAGTTTTAAAAAAACGCCTGGTGTTGCTAAGCTTTCTTTTCCAAGTAGAGGCCGGGCCTCCGGCCCGGGCTAAACATTAGGAACGCCTATTCTCCCCTCACTCGCTCCGCTCGTTCGGGTCGAATAGGCTTCGAGATAAGTTTTAAGCTTTCCTTAGAATTTGTAGGTATTGAGATAATCAGAGTAGCCGGGCCTTCGGCCCGGGTTTAGTTAGGCTCACTTTGTGGATAGTTTACTTTTTAATGCATTAAGAGTAGCCGGGCCTCCGGCCCGGGTTAAGGATGAGAAACGCCTATTCTCCCCTCACTCGCTCCGCTCGTTCGGGTCGAATAGGCTTCGAGATAAGTTTTAAGCTTTCCTTAGAATTTGTAGGTATTGAGATAATCAGAGTAGCCGGGCCTTCGGCCCGGGTTTAGTTAGGCTCACTTTGTGGATAGTTTACTTTTTAATGCATTAAGAGTAGCCGGGCCTCCGGCCCGGGTTAAGGATGAGAAACGCCTATTCTCCCCTCACTCGCTTCGCTCGTTCGGGTCGAATAGGCTCCTTTATGACATTTTTAGATTGTAAATCATAATTTGCCGTTGGGAAGAGGTTGTATTCACTAATATAGTCTCTCCCCCACACACAATGATAAAAGGGGGAAGACGTTACTGCAGAAACTTTGCGGCCGTTTTGAGGCTCGATTTCGCGAGAAAACTATATTGAATCTTATATATTCAGAAAGAGGAGAAAAAACTCTATCGATTCATATTTTGAAACCTGAAAAAAGTACAAAAATGAGAAAAATAATTTTTTTAATTTTTCGATTTTTAACGAAAAAGCTGTAACTCGGCGGGGAGTGGTCGGATCGGGCTGAAACTTTTTTTTCCTTTTTGTATCAATGATAGAAGATATTTGAATATTGTTTCAGGAAAATTTTAGTGAAAAAATTTTTCAGGAATCGAAGGAAACCGAAAACCTCAGTACTAAATTTTCGTTTTTCGGCTCTCCTGAGAAATTTTTCCACTAAAACCTGGCTAAAACTTATATCAATCGACGCAGATTTTTTTTCTCTACAAAAAAATGTCCTTGTATCCATCGATTTTCCAAATCTGGGACCGCGCCAGGGCCCGAAAGTTTTGAGATTTATTTAAAAAACGCACTTCACTTTTTTGGGCATAACTTTGTTATTTTTAGGAAATTCAATGAACAAACCGAAAAAAAATATACACCATACAATTCTCTATTGAATGAAAAAAAAATTGTCCAAAAATATTAAGTTTGGGCCGAGTTACGGCCTCCCAAGCAAACCCCTTTTCGCCGCCGACCGCGCACCCTCCAAAAACGGAGGTGACCCCTACTAAAACTGTCACCCCTTGGACATGGTACATCAAAACACCACCAAAATTGAATCCCTTATTCCCAATACGATTCTGCGTCGATTGGAAAAAAAATCATCCAAAAAGCTTCACTTAGAGCCGAGTTATTAGCGTCCAAACTTTTTTTGACGTTTTTTTTGACACTTTTTTTCACGTTAGGCTCCGCCCACTTGTCATTTATCGCGTTTCTCATACCAACTCGATTTGGGGGAAGAAGGTAGCTGACTAGCTTTTGAACCCTAACGGGTTCAAAAGCTAGACGCGGCGATGCCGCGTGCGTGGTGCTAAGCTTTCTTTATCAAGTAGTAGCCGGGCCTCCGGCCCGGGTTCAGTTGGGAAAACGCCTATTCTCCCCTCACTCGCTCCGCTCGTTCGGGTCGAATAGGCTTCGAGATAAGTTTTAAGCTTTCTTTAGAATTTGTAGGTTTTAAGATAATCAGAGTAGGCGGGCCTTCGGCCCGGGTTTAGTTAGGCTCACTTTGTGGATAGTTTACTTTTTAATGCATTAAGAGTAGCCGGGCCTCCGGCCCGGGTTAAGGATGAGAAACGCCTATTCTCCCCTCACTCGCTTCGCTCGTTCGGGTCGAATAGGCTCCTTTATGACATTTTTAGATTGTAAATCATAATTTGCCTTTGGGAAGAGGTTGTATTCACTAATATAGTCTCTCCCCCCCACACACAATCATAAAAGGGGGAAGACGTTACTGCAGAAACTTTGCGGCCGTTTTGAGGCCCGATTTCGCGAGAAAACTATATTGAATCTTATATATTCAGAAAGAGGAGAAAAAACTCTATCGATTCATATTTTGAAACCTGAAAAAAGTCGAAAAATGAAAAAAATAATTTTTTTAATTTTTGAATTTTTCACGAAATTACTGTAACTCGGCAGGGAGTGGTCGGATCGGGCTGAAACTTTTTTTTCCTTTTCGTATCAATGATAGAAGATATTTGAATATTGTTTCAGGAAAATTTTAGTGGAAAAATTTTTCAGGAATCGAAGGAAACCCAAAACCTCAATACTAAATTTTCGTTTTTCAGCTCTCCTGAGAAATTTTTCCACTAAAACCTGGCTAAAACTTATACCAATCGACGCAGATTTTTTTTCTCTACAAAAAAATGTCATTGTATCCATCGATTTTGCAAATCTGGGACCGCGCCAGGGTCCGAAAGTTTTGAGATTTATTTAAAAAACCCACTTCACTTTTTTGGCCATATCTTTGTTATTTTTCGGAAATTCAACGAACAAACCGAAAAAAAATATACACCATACAATTCCCTATTGAATGAAAAAAAAATTGTCCAAAAATATTGAGTTTGGGCCGAGTTACGGCCTCTCAAGCAAAGGCCTTTTCGCCGCCGACCGCGCACCCCCCAAAAACGGAAGTGACCCCTACTAAAACTGTCACCCCTCGGAGATGGTACATCAAAACACCACCAAATTTAAAACACAAATTCTCGATACGATTCTGCGTCGAGTCGTAAAAAAACCATCCAAAAAGGTTCACAAATGACCGAGTTATTAAGCTTCAAACTTTTTTTTGACACTTTTTTTGACACATTTTGTTCATCTTAGCCCCGCCCACAAACTTAATCACGCTATACTTTCCATGTTTTCGGAAAAAAGGTGGCAGACTAGCTTTTGAACCCTAACGGGTTCAAAAGCTAGACGCGGCGATGCCGCGTGCGTGGTGCTAAGCTTTCTAAGTTAAAGAGTAGCCGGGCCTCCGGCCCGGACTCAGCAAAGATGCGCCTATTCTCCCCTCACTCGCTCCGCTCGTTCGGGTCGAATAGGCTTCGAGATAAGTTTTAAGCTTTCTTTAGAATTTGTAGACTTTGTAATATTATAGAGTAGCCGGGCCTTCGGCCCGGGTTAAACATGGGGAACGCCTATTCTCCCCTCACTCGCTTCGCTCGCTCGGGTCGAATAGGCTCCTTTATGACATTTTTAGGACAATAAATCACAATTTGCCTTTGGGAAGAGGTTGTTTCCACTAATATAGCCTCTCCCCCCACACACAACCATAAAAGGGGGAAGACGTTACTGTAGAAACTTTGCGGCCTTTTTGCGCCTTCATTTCGGAAGAAAAGTATATTGAATCTCATATATTCAGAAAGAGGAGAGAAAACTCTATCGATTCATATTTTAAAACCTGCAAAAAGTCGAAAAATGAAAAAAATAATTTTTTTAATTTTACGATTTTTCACGAAATTACTGTAACTCGGCGGGGAGTGGTCGGATCGGGCTGAAACTTTTTTTTCCTTTTCGTATCAATGATAGAAGATATTTGAATATAGTTTCAAGAAAATTTTAGTGGAAAAATTTTTCAGGAATCGAAGGAAACCCAAAACCTCAGTACTAAATTTTCGTTTTTCGGCTCTCCTGAAAAATTTTTCCACTAAAACCTGGCTAAAACTTATATCAATCGACGCAGATTTTTTTTCTCTACAAAAAAATGTCCTTGTATCCATCGATTTTCCAAATCTGGGACCGCGCCAGGGCCCGAAAGTTTTGAAATTTATTTAAAAAACGCACTTCACTTTTTTGGGCATAACTTTGTTATTTTTGGGAAATTCAACGAACAAACCGAAAAAAAATATACACCATACAATTCCCTATTGAATGAAAAAAAAATTGTCCAAAAATATTAAGTTTGGGCCGAGTTACGGCCTCCCAAGCAAAGGCCTTTTCGCCGCCGACCGCGCACCCCCCAAATGCGCGTTTTTCGGGAAATGACCCCTACTAAAACGGTCACCCCTCGGACATGGTACATCAAAACACCACCAAATTTGAAACACAAATTCTCGATACGATTCTGCGTCGATTGGAAAAAAAACCATCCAAAAAGGTTCACAAATCACCGAGTTATTAAGCTTCAAACTTTTTTTTGACACTTTTTTTGACACATTTTGTTCATCTTAGCCCCGCCCACAAACTTAATCGCGCTATACTTTCCATGTTTTCGGAAAAAAGGTGGCAGATTTTTAAATCAACAACTTCTAAAATTTGGTTAAGAACCCTTTTGTGAGCTTTTCTCAAAATAAAATCAAAACCAAATCCAAATATATGCATTTATTTTTTGAAACGTTAAGTTACATCAAGTCAGAGATGAGCGGAAGAGGCAATTTAAGGATGCAGAAGAAGGAAGATAGAGAGGAATTTCTCTGTATCACAGTGATTTATTGAAAAATGCAAGAATGAAGTCTTTGCAAAAAATATATACTCATCATCAAATTAAATTTAAATATGCCACGGCTCATAATTGAATTTCCATAGCAAGTTCCCTTTCAAGTTCTTAACATAGAGATCCATGGATTCTTCATACTGAAGAAAAATTCTTGATTTCTTATCCATCATCGAAAGTCGTTCAATAAGAACAACGTTTCGAGATATCCATTCCTCAACCGACGCGGCTTCTCCAACTGAGTAGCGACGTTCCTTTCTCCGACCCTCTATGATTACATACTTCAACTCATTCAAAGTCCTTCTGTTAACACGTTTAGCAAGAATTTTACGATACTTTTCCTTGTAGCTTTCTTTTTTAACAGAATCGAAATCAGCTAACAAGTCAATCGCATTAATTGCTCGATAAAAATCAGGTGTGAAGCCTCCGTCTTCATTTACATAGGTTCCTGGGATACACTTTCTGAAATCAAAAACTAATTCGAATTCTTTGGATAGTTATCTTACAGAAGAATGGTGAAAATTTTTCGAGTGCAAAGTTGGTTGATACTGTTGATATCCGAAATTTCCATCAAAGAAGCAGCTATTTTAACAAACTTTCGTTTCAGAAAAGGAGACGTATCGTACGATCGATTTATGTCCATCAAAATGTTGCGGACCGTTTCGTGAGAAGCAACAATCGGGTAACCGTCAAATAATAACGAACAATGAAATTTTACGAATGCATTAGCAAACAGTTCAAAGTTTCTTTCTGTTTCTTCCACTATAAATCCTTCGTTCGAAATGATATCCTGAGCTATAATTTGAATCATTTGTCGAATTTTTGCACGACATGACACGATCATTTCTCGATCCAAATCGCACTTCATTCTTGGAGTTAAATCTTCAAATCCGTCGGTTAAAAAGCGTATCATCGGAATCACCATTGTTTCGTTAAATTGTCGGAAGTCATAGTCAAAGACATCGGACAAAGCTCGGTTATAGAAAGAAAACAAATCCACTTGAGGAAGAAATTTGAATTCTTCGAAGGCCAGAAGATGATAGGTAAACTTTGTAGTGTGATCAGAAAAAAATTTGATAATTTGGAATTTCTGGTAATCGGAGAGAGAATTGCGACAAATTTTACTGAAATTTATAAAGGTTTAGCTTAATCATCTGAGCTTTACATTACCTGAACTCAACTAGAAATTCAAAACAGTTAGAATTCATATATCGCGATTCAATATGACCATTCAAATAGTCGAGAAGAAGAATGAGAAACGAGTCTATCTCTTCTGGATATTTTTTCCATTCAAGACCATTCTTCAGTTTTTGCTGCATTGCTTCTAAAATATCTACGATAATTGAATGACTTTCCATTGATGATAGATAAGCGAAAAATTTCACAGTTGAAGGAAAATCTTTGTCTCCTAATACTTCGACATTAGGAATATCGATAGCAGCGCATGCCGTTCCTGAAAATAATTTATGAAAAAAAAAGTATCTCTCTCTCTATGTAAAGACTTACTATATAAGCAAATTTTCTCCAGATTTGGATGAAGAGACACGAATCGGTTAAGACAATCAGGTTGGACGCGATTACGAGAGCAGTCAACAAATCTCAAGCTCGGAATACTTCTACTCTCATCAGAAAAGTGATCAATAATGTTGTTGCGGAAGTAAACTGTATCCGGTTCCGGTCTCCTATCAGAGGAAATTCTGCTGTAAATTTATTTTTTTTGTCTTAATTTTGCTTTTTTTCTATTATAAAACAAGATTTGATAACTTACTGAGTGGTACAATGCGAAACGTTAAGATAAGTCAATTTTTTCAGCAAAAACAAGTCATCCAAACTTGATCCAGAACTGAGCTCTAGATTATTCATTATCAAAACATTCAGATTTTCTAATTTTGATATCCCATTTAGATTACTCATTTCACCATACGAAATGTCCAAGTGTACAAGTTGATGATAGGATCTTTTGAGAATAGGAAAAAAGTCGGATGGAGTGATTACATGAACAGAAAGAGAAGAAAGATTGGGAAACATTGTCAATAACTGGAAATTGAAACAATAAATGAATAGCTCATTTAAAATAGCTACTCACTTGATTTAAATAACCCTCCTCGACGGAGTCGCGATTAACAGTCAGAAAAAGCTGTTGGAGTAATCCATAATTTTCTTCTTTTACACATTCTTTCAAAAAGCTTATCAATGGGAATAGCTCATCTAAAAGTATTTTTTATTTTGTTGGAAACTAAAAATAGAAAATTACCTTTAACAGATTCTTCGTACGTCATGTGATCAGTCGAAATTTTTATTGATTTCAATTTGAATTTTGGCAGCATTTCTTTTAAAAACTGGCGCCTTCGGAAACAATCGACTTCGGAAACATTGAGTTTTGAGAAATCAAGGAGCCGTAGATGATAGTCAGAACTTTTGGAATCGGTGATCATTTTAAATGTCTTATTGCTTGTCTTTTCGTCGAGTATCATTCCGATATTCAGATTACCTCAATAATCAAAGATATATTTTAATTAACCTTATATTCACGGCGCGGCTAACTCGACGCAAAAAAACATAAAAATAGCCATTTTTGAAGTTGATTTTCTCAAAACTCAGCGGCTGTTTCTTACTGAAAATTTGCCAAAGTGTTAAAAATGTCTTGAACTACACCCACAAAAATTTTGGTGTTGATTGGATCATTTTCATTTTTGGCTGAGTATCAAATGCAAAAATTTTTAGGCCACGCGTCGAATTCACTGACATTTCATACGCGTTAAAGATTAAAACTCGCAGGCAGTACATAAAAAAAAGGAAAAATTATTTAACTTACGATCCAGAACATGTCTGACAACCTGTTTTAAACAAAGGTCAATGAGAGAGCCAGGTGCCATGGCGACGAAATGATAATGGAATGGAAAGCGTACGGCAGAGAGGGGTAGTCGTGTCTGGCTTCTAACTCTCTGCCTGTTTCTCTCGTTTTTCTTATTATGTCTCGTCACAATTTATAGATTTTTGATGAAGAGGTAGTAATTAGGGGGGCTAGAGAAAGGTAGAGAAGATGTGTGATGCCTGATATGGAAAGCCGCCTCAAATATACAAAGTCGCATAAATTAAGGGGGGTATTTTGAAGTGAGAGTCAAATTTGAAAACTAAAAACGAATAAATAAGCTATGATAAGAATACTACGAGGAAAACAAAAAGAAGAGAATGAATAGAAATGAATAAAGTAACTTTTTGGGGACATAATTCTCAAGAAAACTGAATATTGAACAACAGATGAATAAATCAAGACTTAGTTTTCTCATCAAGGTAATGGAAATCCCTTATTTTAGGAGAATTATATGTTTTTTCATACCAAATTGGGAAAAATTTGAAAAAAAAATTAAAATGGCTTATCAAAGACTACCAGACATGAAAAAAGGGGTATTGAATTATAAATACCGTACTATTCGAGTGAATACGGTAAATTTCAATATTACTCTCATTTTCTAGTATTCCCCTTCAAATCACCTTTCCATTTTTTTTTTTGGAAAAAGTTTTTTTTTTCATTAGGATTTAATTTATTGTTTAACATTTCCGCCCACGAAGCTGTAAATTTTGTCCCACAAAACTCGAAAAGTTATTTACAGAATGGATTCAAAGGCTGTAAATTTAGCTTCGATCAAAGCAATGATTGGAATTGGTATCGGCACCAACAACAAAAGTTTAATTAAATCTGAAATGGGATTTTTTTTCAGGTTTATTTCAGGATTTATTTTTATTGTTTGTTGTTAACTTTGTTTTCAGTGAGATTGAGGGCGGGACCATCTTTACCAAACTCCGCCCTTTGAAGGGTATCGGTGAGTTTCTGGTCACAATTTATCTTATGCCTAACCAAATTCTCTTTTTTTTTTTGAAAATTCAAAACATTTTTTCAACACTGAAAAATTTCAGAATGGCTTCATTCTTGACACTTGTTCTCTCAACTGGATGCCTTTTTGTCGCCGTAACTGCTCACAGCGCTCCAAGAAATATTGTTGAAGATGCTAAGTACCAAGAAGGAAAACTTCTCCGTTGCTGGGAACTCATTGACATCAACAACCCAGCTGCTGGATATGGATTGAGTGATCCATTGTACCCATTCTGCAGCCATATGTCGGACCCAAGATCGTTCGACCAGTTCTTTGTGAATGGAGTCACCGAGAGCTCGGATGACTATGGGAATATCAAGAACATGTTTAAAGACACCAATGAGCTTCAAGCTCTGTTGAGCATTTGTCTCCAGGAGGTTAGTTATTTAATTTTCAAGGAAAAAATTTAAATTGCGATATTTTCAGGCGTTTGCATTCAACGGACCACAGAACAAAGCTGTGTCGAGCATTCGTTGCTTGTGCAAACGCAGTGGCTGTAACATCCCAAGGCCAATGGTGGACTTCCTCGAGTTCAACAAGAAGATCGTCCCACAAGTTGCTTGAGTCCTTCGGAAATTTCTTATCTGCATCTTGTTATCCTTTGATCTTTTATCTGTCAAACTCTATTTGCTATTCTCATCAACTTTTTAATCTTATAGAGTTTTTAATCTTAATTATTTGATACTTAATCTCAAAACAATTGAATAAAAACTTGTGTTGCACTTCGTTTTTTTCTGATAATAAAAAGGTTCCAACGCACGACCACAGCAAACGTGCTCTATCGAAAGTCTCTATTTGTTAATACACGTCACCACTCCTTCTCGCTCTGCGTCTAACCCTCCCGCTTCTCGCCTGCTAGCCGCCCGTTTAGCCATTGTATTCACTGGGACGCCTCCGGAATGGTACCCTCTCGTTTAATTGATTTTTTTCTAATTTAATAATAGTTATTCTTGGATTTTTTTTGACAATGGATGTAAAAAAGTGAGTTTTTTTTTAATTGAAAATTGTAATTTAGAAGACTATAATTCATTTATTTTAGGTAACGGAATGCTGAAAAAAAAGAGAAAAAAGAGCTCGTCATCTGGCAAAGAACAAATTGAAAAAACTGATTTTGTTTTTTTTTTTTTGCTCAACCTGCTGAACTAGCTGCCCTTCAAAAAGGTAAGCCACTTCGAAACCAATACATCTTACAATTAATGTTATCTCAGAACTGGACCAATTGAAAGAGCAAAGAGAACAGGAGCGTCATCAAGTCAGCACCACAACAACAGTTCAAGAGACTCACTGACAAAGAAGCTATCGATCTAATTGCCAAGGAGGAGTTTTTTAATAAAAAATTATTTTACAACTGAATGGATGAACAATATATAAACAAGACAATCAAAAAAGGATAATTGCTAATATTTAGCCACTGATTAGCGCTCAATTTGAAAAAAAGAAGGATTGTGATAGGGATAGAAGGATAGAAAAATTAGTTAGAGACAAAAAAACGGGGAAGTTCAGGCCACGGGGGAAAATGGAAGTGAGAAAGCAGGGAAGATAGTTCAAGTAAAGCTCGTCAATTTTTGGATGATCGGGGAGCCATGGAAGCACCATTCGATGACCAGTTCCGATCGTTGTTGAGCAGGATACATTGATGAAGGAATACAGGAGAAAAATACGACTGGAAGGGATTCAGAATTACAAAAAAAAAAACAGAGGTGATGATTTGGGATCAGAGAAAATGAGATACAGATTTTCGACGGAACAACGAAATTGGGTAGAAGAAGAAAATCGAGGATCACTTCTTTCCGAAGAAGACGGGGTGGTCGAGCTGGAAGATTGGCCATCGTTTCTCGGATCCTGAAATGATATCATTTTCATTCTTTTTATTTACCAAGTTAGTCGTAGTGATGGAAATGATGACCTCGTTGCGAGGTGGAAATGGTGGCAATGGTGGAGGTGGTAACTCTGCTGACATTCTCTTTTTCGCCATCTTCTCCGCGAGTTCCTCCATCTGGAAATTGTTCACATTAATCCTATTACTTGTATTTCGAACTTACAAATGATAGTTGGGGATTTCCAGCATTAACCTTGAATGCTCCGGTGAGGACCAGCTTTGAGCCAGGTACGGAAGCAGGCTTGAATTCAAAAGCTGTCGTTTGTGGATGAGACGAAGGGGGGAACCGTGGGAGTGGTGGTGGTGGCGGTGGTGCTTCAGACGGAGCTAATGACATCTTCTGGTTCGAGACTGGCTTCAATGACATCGGTTTCGGCGGAGGTGGCTTAGGGACCATCGTCGGCTCTTTTGCGGGCGGTGCTCCCATTGATGCCGAATATGGCTCCTGAGCTGCCGATGGCGATGATGGGATCGGATCCGAGCCTGGCCTTGGTTTCGACCTAGTTGGCGGCGGGAGCTCTTTCAGCCCTGGGGCCATTGTCGTGTTACATCACAAAGCCAGTGGTGGAGTTTCTCAAGTTCAACAAGAAGATCTTCCCACAAGTTGCTTGAGCCTTTCGGAAATTTATTATCTGCATCTTTTTATCCTTTGATCTATGTCAAACTCTATTTGCTATACTCATCACCTTCTTAATCTTATCGAGTTTTTGATCATAATTATTTGATGCTTAATCTCAAAACAATTCAATAAAACCTTGTGTTGCACTTCGTCTTTTTCTGATAATAAAAAGGTTCCAACGCACGACCGCAGCAAACGTGCTCTATCGAAAGTCTCTCTTTGTTTATACACGTCACCACTCCTTTCCGTTCTGCGTCTAACCCTCCCTCTTATCGACTGCTAGCCGCCCGTTTAGTCATTCTACTCATTTCTACTTACTGGGACGCCTTCGGAATGGTACCCTCTCGTTTTATTGATTTTTTTCTAATTTAATATTAGTTATTTTTGGATTGTTCTGACAATGGATGTAAAAAAAGTGAGTTTTTCATTGAAAATTATATAAAATCACAATGTTGAATTTGGCTGCTGGTTAGTTGTCAGAGGAATTTATCTTGCTATATTAAAAATTTCATTTTTCCTTGCCTTCCACTACAAATCAAGTGAAACCGTTTCAGACCACAAATCATGGATTTCGGAGCTCGAGGAGAAGCTCAGAAGTCAGAAGGAGCAGAATGAGCAACTCAAGAAGGATCAGAAGGAAGTGATCAATCGAATGAATGCAAGACGTGTTAAAGAGCGGGAAAGCGATCACGATACCCAACTGACGTAAGTTGGTCTAATGGGTTAATCAAGGAAAAATCTTAGTTATATTTTTTTCAGAAATAAAAATGATGGAAGCGGAGCTGGAGAAGAAAGGAAATGATCTCGTGACTAAGGATGCGGCTATGAAGGAGCTCGAAAACAGCAATGGGCTCCTCAAACAAGAAATAGAGGCACGGGACCAGAAAATCAAGGAGTTGGCCTCTCAAAACGAGAAGCAAATTAAGGAAAAGACAGAAATGGAAGAAAAATTGGAAGCATTAGAAAGAGGTAAGAAAATTTTTTTTTGGGCCAAAAAAATCATTTTCTAAAAATCCCTATTTTTGAACGCTTATTACTCCGTAGCCGTTGGAGCTAATGGAAAATTGTTAATTGGTGAAATGTAGCTCTTCTAAAGAACTACATTTCATTAGTTAACGCTTTTCCAATACCTCTAAGATTGAAAAAAAAATGAAAAAATTCTTTTCAGATAAATCCGCCCAAGCAGAAAGGATCGATAGTTTGGAAGGAAAATTGATGGAGACTGAGGAGGAGATTAAGAAACAGGAAGATCTTCTCAAAAATTCTAATGAAGGTAAGAAAAACCATACTCGTCGGGGGCGGGGGCGGGCAGCTCTAAAAATTTCAGCCTGCCCGCTCCTGCCCGAACTGCCCCGCCCGCCCGCTATCTGCCCCGATTTCGACAAGTATGAGAAAAACGTTTTAGAAATTTATTTTACAAATCAAATTTCAGAGAATGCCGCCCAAACCCAAAAGATCCAAAGATTGGAAGCGGAGCTCAAGAAGGAGGAAAACGAGAAGCTCGAGCAAGCCAAGCTAATCAAGGAGGCCAAGGAACGCGAGGAAGAATTGAAGAAAAATTGGAGGAAACCGAAAAAGGTAAGCAAAAAAATGAAAAAAAAATTGAAAAATTATTTTCAGATAAATCCGCCCAAGCAGAAAGGATCGATAGTTTGGAAGGAAAATTGATGGAGGCTGAGGAGGAGATTAACAAGCAGACAGATCTTCTCAAAAATTCTAATGAAGGTAAGGAAAACGTTTTAGAATTTTTTTTTACAAAGCAAATTTGAGAGAATCCAAGAGCTGGAGGAAAAATTGAAGGAGTCGGAGGAACAAAATAATAAACTCAACGAGGAAGCAGAGAAGAAAGAAGGAGAAACAAAGAAAAAATTGGAGAAAAGTCAGGAGGCCAGAGGAAGGAGCTTCAAGGGAAAAAATTAAAAAATTCGGATTTGGAAAAAAATTGTTTTATAATAAAAAATTATTTTACAACTGAATGGATGAACAATATATAAATAAGATAATTAAAAAAGGATAATTGCTGGCTGGTCCCATTTTGGAATAGACATGGAAACACAACAGACTGACTGGATTGAATATTGGTTCCAGATAGGGAAGGTTAGAGACGGATATTTATCCACTGATTAGCGCTCAATTTATCGTTTTTTGATTGCAACCAATATTCAATCGAATATAGTTTTTAAAACAGTAGAAACACAAAAAATGAAAACGTTTTTATTAGAATATACGAGAAAATTGGGGATAAGGGCTCCGAAATGATGAATTTGGGTGAAAAGAAGGATTGTGATAGGAATAGAAGGATAGAAAAAATTTGTTAGAGACAAAAAAAACGGGGAAGTTCAGGCCGAAAATAGAAGTGTGTAAAGCCGGGAAGATAGTTCAAGTAAAGCTCGTCAATTTTTGGATGATCGGGGAGCCATGGAAGCACCATTCGATGACCAGTTTCGATCGTTGTTGAGCAGGATACATTGATGAGGGTATACAGGAGAACAATACAATTTGAAGGGATTCAGAATTACTAAAAAGAACAGGATGGTTTGACCAAAGTAAAAAAAGATGCAGATTATCGATAGAGCAATGAAATTGGGTGGAAGAAGAAAAATGAGGATCACTTCTTTCCGAAGAAACGGCGGAACGCAGATTTTTTCTTCGGGACCTTCAATGGCACTTGCTGGAAAAAAATTCATTAAGGTGATTTCCTGATCAGATTATTCTGTTTACCACTTCCTCCTTCTCAGCTGGCTTCTCTTCCTCCTTGTTTTCAGGAATACTTGAAGACGGGGTGGTACTTCTGCCTTCAGACGGAGCTAATGACATCTTCTGGTTCGAGACTGGATTCAATGACATCGGTTTCGGCGGTGGCTTAAAGGACGATGCGGACAATTCTGGAGCAAATGTCTCTGGTTCTTTGTTTAAAGACATTTTTTGTATGCGTTGTCTCAATTCATCCAGCTGAAAATTCTTCACATTAACTTTATCTAATGGTTTTAAGCTACGAATGACGGCTTCTCCTAAATAACATCCCAGATGGTCCTGCCGATTTTGGTGGCTCCTGAGCCCTCGATGATATCTTTGATGGGTCCATTGGATTCATTTCTGGCTTTGATGGAGCCAACGGTTTCCGCCAAGTTGGAGGCGGGAGCTCTGGCGACCCTGAGACCACCGTCGGCTCTTTTGCGGGTGGCGCTCCTATTGATGCCGAAAATGGCTCCTGCCATTGTCGTGTTACATTCCAAAGCCAGTGGTGGAGTTTCTCAAGTTCAACAAGGAGATTGTCCCACAAGTTGCTTGAGTCCTTCGGAAATTTATTATCTGCATCTTGTTATCCTTTGATCTTTTATCTGTCAAACTCTATTTGCTATACTCATCACCTTCTTAATCTTATCGAGTTTTTGATCATAATTATTTGATGATTAATCTCAAAACAATTCAATAAAACCTTGTGTTGCACTTCGTCTTTTTCTGATAATAAAAAGGTTCCAACGCACGACCGCAGCAAACGTGCTCTATCGAAAGTCTCTCTTTGTTAATACACGTCACCACTCCTTTTCGTTCTGCGTCTCACCCTCCCTCTTATCGACTGCTAGCCGCCCGTTTAGTCATTCTACTCATTTCTACTCACTGGGACGCCTTCGGAATGGTACCCTCTCGTTTTATTGATTTTTTTCTAATTTAATACTAGTTATTCTTGGATTTTTCTGAAAATGGATGTAAAAAAGTGAGTTTTTTATTGAAAATTATATAAAAACCCAATGTTGAATTTGGCTGCTGGTTAGTTGTCAAAGGAATTTATCTTGCTATATTAAAAATTTCATTTTTCCTTGCCTTCCACTACAAATCAAGTGAAACCGTTTCAGACCACAAATCAAGGATTTCGGAGCTCGAGGAGAAGCTGAAAAGTCAAGAAGATAAGAATGAAAAACTTAAGAAAAAAATGGAGGAAGGAGACAAGAAGATCGAGGAGTTGACCTCTGAAAACAACTTGCACATTGTGGAAAAGAATAGAATGGAAGAAGGTAAGAAATCAATTTTTATCTAAAAAAAAAATAATTTCTGATGCTTCCTATTTTTGAACACTTATAACTCGGCAGCCGTTAGAGGAATCAATAGCTATCAACTAACAAATTGTAGCTCTTTTTATGAACGATATTTCAATAGTTGACAACATTTTTCTATCTCTAACTGCTTCCAAGATATAGGCCTGTGAAAAGGCACTTCAAAAAAGCGACTTTTGGAGGTACCTAATTTTGATAGCTCATAACTCGGTAACCGTTAAAGATATCAAAAGTAAACTGTTTCAGAACACGGAAAAGCAATTCGGGAGCTCGAGAAGAAGCTTGAAAGGGAGCAAGAAATGCTGGAAGACACTCGAGTTGGCATTGTAATATTGCAAAGAGGTTGGTCCTATGATTTTACAAGGAACAATTAAAAGAAATCACACTTTCTTAAGCTTCCTATTTTTGAACACTTATAACTCGGCAGCCGTTAAAGATAGTCAAAAAGTTTTAATTGATAAAATGTATCCCTTATAAAGAGCTACATCTCATTAGTTAACACTTTTTCGATAACTCTAAGGGGTACCGAGATACAAGTGTTTGAAATTGGGCGGCTTTTCCAGTGGTACCTAATTTTGAAAGCTCGTAACTCAATAGCCGTTAGAGATATCAAAAAGTTATTAACTAACAATTTGTAGCGCTTAACATAAGCTACATTTTGTCTGTTAATAACTTTTTGTTATCTCTAATGGCTATCGAGTTATAAGCCTTCAAAGTTGGGGATCACGTTCCTAGCCTCAAACTATTAAAAATCATAATTCGCCTTTTATTTTCAGATATGGAATCAATGAAAAACGAATTAAAGAAGGAAAAAAAGGAGGCGGAAAAGAAAGAAAATGAAAATGCAGATCTGAGGCAACTCTGCAAAGAACTAAATAAAACGACCGATGTAAGCTTGGAAAGGGAGAAGCATCTGAAGAAAGAAATGGATGAGCAAGCTGAAGAAGAGGAAGTTGGAAGAAGCTGAGAAGAACGACCAGGAAAACAAGAAACTCCTCAAAGAAGCTGATGAAGGTAAGAAAAAAATTTTTGATTAGAAAAATAGTACAAAAATTTAAAAAAATCTGGTTCAGAAAAGGAGAAGCATGCAGGCCGATTCGAACGAATAGGGAGCTTTCAACTCGCTTAGGATCAGCTAATGACAGAGAAAAGGCGCTGGATGAGAGATTGGAAGCGGCTGAGAACGGTAACGCAAGTTTTTTTTCGGTAAACTTTAAAAAAATGTTTTCAGAAAATGCGACTCAAGTTGGAAGGATAGGCGGAGGAGGAGAAGAAGAATCAGGCGAAAATGATTGGAGACGCAAAGAAGAGCGCAGATGAAGAGAAGAAAAAATTGGTTGAAAAAAAATTGGTTATAATAAAAAATTATTTTACAACTGAATGGATGAACAATATATAAATAAGACAATTAAAAAAGAATAATTGCTGGCTGGTCCCAGTTTGGAATAAGCACGGAAACACGACAGACTGGCTGGTCCCGGTCCTGGCTAGGGAAGGTTAGAGACGGATATTTAGCCACGGATTAGCGTTCAATTTATGGTTTTTTAATAGCTGAAACTTGTTTCCAACTTGGATATTGGTTTTACCTCAGTAGACAATTAGGATCTCAACAAGTGAAAACGTTTTTATTAGAATATACAAAAAAATTGGGGATGGGGGGCTCCAAAATGATGATTTTGAGTAAAAAGAAGGATTGTGATAGGAATAGAAGAATAGAAAAATTAGTTAGAGACAAAAAAACGGGTTAGTTCAGGCCACGGGGGGGAAATGGAAGTGTGTAAAGCCGGGAAGATGGTTCAAGTAAAGCTCGTCAATTTGTGGATGATCGGGAAGCCATGGAAGCACCATTCGATGACCAGTTTCGATCGTTTTTGAGCAGGATACATTGATGAGGGAATACAGGAGAAAAATACAATTTGAAGGGATTCAGAATTACAAAAAAAAGACAGGATGGGTTGATCAAAGTAAAAAAAGATGCAGATTTTCGATAAAACAATGGAATTGTGTGGAAGAAGAAAATCGAGGATCACTTCTTTCCGAAGAAACGACGGAACGCAGATTTTTTCTTTGGGACCTTCAATGGCACTTGCTGGAAAAAAATCTTTAAGGTGATTTCCACATCAGATTATTCTATTTACCACTTCCTCCTTCTCGGCTGGCTTCTCTTCCTCCTTGTTGTCAGGAACACTTGAATACGGTGGGGACGAGCTGGAAGATTGGCTGTCGTTTCTCGGATCCTGGAATGATATCATTTTCATTGATAAAAGTGGTTTGTATATTTACCAAGTTGGTCGTGGGGATGGAGATTGTGACCTTTTTGCGAGGTGGAAATGGTGGCAATGGTGGAGGTGGTAGCTCTGCTGACATTCTCTTTTTTGCCATTTTCTCCGCAAGCTCCTCCATCTGGAAGTTGCTCACATTAATCCTCTTACTGGTATTTCAAACTTACAAATGACAGTTGGGGTTTTCCACCATTAACATTGAATGCTCCGGTGTGGACCAACTTTGAGCCAGGCACGGAAGCCCGCTTGAAATTGGAGGTTGCCGTTTGTTTGTGCGGCGGAGGTGGGAAGTGTGGGAGTGGTGGTGGTGGCGGTGGTGGTCCAGACGGAGCTGATGACCTCGGATTCAAGATGGGCTTTGGCTTTATTGATTTCGGCAAAGTTGGTCCGCCTGGTGGTAGCTGCAGGGAAGATGTGGACGATTCTGGAGCCAATGTCTCTGATTCACTGTTTAAAGCCATTTTTTGAATGCGCTCTCTGAGCTCATCCAGCTGAAAATTCTTCTCATTAACTTTATCTAATGGTTTTAACTTACGAATGAGGGCTTCTCCTCCATAGCAAAGTTAGCCTTGGTAGTTTTGGTGGAGGGTAGCTGAGCATGCTGCTGAAGAAGAAACGACGGTGGTGGCGGAGGTGGTGGAGGCGGGATCCCAGATGGTCCTCCAAGTTTTGGTGGCGGTGGTCCTCCTGGATTCACTGGCCCCGAAGGTGCTGACATCGATGACGACAAGTTTGGCTTCAATGGAGCCAAAAGTTTGGCTTCAATCGAGCCTGGCTCATTTTTTCCCACAACCTAAATTACTACCATTTTCACTAATAAAAATAATTTATATATTTACCGAGTAGTCTTGATCTGGAACTTCTTCGTCTTGTGGCAACTTCTTGGCCAATCGACTTCTCAATTCTTCCAACTGAAAATTATTCACATCTCATTTATCTAATAGTTCAAACTTACGAAAGACTGTGGAGCAGTTCCAGCAGTCGGCTTGTCTCTGCTGACTGGGGTTAACCCCGAGTTTTCGCGGCATTTGACTTTGATATTGTTTGCCTTCGGAATTATAGCAGCCAAAGGCGGTGGTGGCGGTGGGGGAGGCGGTGCTCCAGAAATTGGCGCCAGGGATGGTGTTAGTCCTTGTGTTTTTGGAGTACATGGCTCCTGAGCCTCCAACGACACCTTTGATCGGACCACTGGATTGGAGCCTGCGACCATTGTCGACCCTTTTGCGGGCGGTCCTGTCGATGCCGGATACGGCTCCTGAGCTACCGATGGCGACGATGGGATCATTGGATCCGAGCCTGGCTTAGTTTTACGCCAAGTTGGAGGCGGAAGCTCTGGCAACCGTGGGACCATCGTCGGCTCTTTTGCGGGTGGCGCTCCAGTTGATGCCGAACGTGGCTCCGAACCCTCCGATGACACCTTTGAAAGGATCGGATTCGAGTTTGGCCTTGTTTTGCGCCAAATTGGCGGCGGGAGCTCTGGCAGTGCTGGGGCCATCGTCGGCCCTTTTGCTGGCGGCGGAGCTGCAACGGTGGGTGCCGAATAAGGCTCCTGAGCTACCGATGGCGACGATGGGATCATTGGATCCGAACCTGGCTTCGATGGCGACGATGGGATCATTGGATCCGAGCCTACCTTCGATGGCGACGATGGGATCATTGGATCCGAGCCTAGCTTCGATGGCGACGATGGGATCATTGGATCCGAGCCTAGCTTCGATGGCGATGATGGGATCATTGGATCCGAGCCTAGCTTCGATGGCGACGATGGGATCATTGGATCCGAGCCTAGCTTCGATGGCTCCATCGGTGGCTCTGGCTCCCCAGTCAGTCCTGTTGGCGCTGTTTTTGTCTCCTGAGCCTTTTGAGCCGTCGGTGTGACTCGTGGCTCCAATTGATCCGAAGCTGGTCCCGATTGAGTGATCAACTTGCACAAATGTGCTGGCTTCGGCGGCGGCTTGGGCTTCATTGGTCTCGGTGAAGTAGCTGAAGACGCCTGCTTCGAGATCGCTTGTGGCTCGGTTGGTGATGACGTCATCAGAGACGAAGCTGCTTTAGCTGGATCCATACCGACCGATGACTTCGGTGAAGATTCCGGTGCCACCATTACGGGCTTTGGTAGCATCGATGGCTTCGAGGGCACTTGTTGCTCCGTCGTTGGAGCCATCGGTCTCTGCCACATTTTCGGCATCGGCTTCGGCGGCATCATTCTGGGTTTCGGCACTGGAAGCGCTGATTTGGCTTGTATCGCCTCCACCATCTTTCTCACTGAAGTTCCCAACACTGGAGGAGAAGCAGGTACTGGTGTAGCCGGTGGAGTCGGCCAAATTGACGGTTTTGGAGGCGGCTTTGGCGGCACCATTCCGAATCTTGATGGTGGCTTTGAGGAAGGTGGCATCGGCGGAGCCATGGACGGTTTCGGCGGTTTTGGCGGAGGGTTG